>WHPX01001159.1:0-167888 GCA_011057435.1 Actinia equina | reverse complement strand
TCAGACGCGTACAATCAATAAGAGGCCTCTTTCGATGTGCCCGAAGTTTAGTTTCGGTTACATTTCAGACACACAAGACCAGAGGAAATTGCAACACAGTGAGCTACCAGAGTCATGGAATTCTTCTTGGGACTCTCCCCCTGAGCTCATATCCTTCCCAACTTTTGTCGTTGCAATCCAGGCGACTTACCTGGGGGTGGAAGAGAACCACGGATCCGACCGCAGATACTCATAATTTTGCCAACCAGAGTATTCTCAAGCTACCGGATGGGAATTACCCTGGATTGTCATTCTAAGGACGGTGCACTATGTAGTACTGTAGACATATAGGTGTCATATATGGTTTCGAGGTCAAAGTGTTTCAAAATTTGAGGGTGTTTCAAGGGTCCAGACAGGATGTTTACTCTAAATACTTAAGGCTAGAGAGGGTAGTAGTCAAGCTCTCTGATGTGGCCATTTTTTAACCAGCCTTCCAATAACTAGAAATAGAAGAAATACACCCCTTCCCCAAATATTTCTCCAACTGCTTCGTATCATGAATTTTTCCTCTTTGCCTTCTCCCCTCTCCTTTAAACTTTTTGAATGTTTACCCAATTAGTGAAACTCGCCCCACTACAACAACACAACAAAAAAAGACACAACAAAACTACCATAAAAGCATCAATTATTAATTATCAACCCATAAAATGATGACCATTGTTTTTTTTCTTATAATACAAGACAGTTTTATCCTCTGGCTTTCCATTTTATCCAATTAGATTGAACTTTTCTATTCCTTACCCTATATTTTGCTATTAGTGTTAGAAGAGCATTTGTAGTGGACCTGTGGTTGCCACAAATGTCGAGATGTGTCTTAAAAAAAGTTGCCCTTTTAAGTCAATCATCTTTTTTAAGTCAAGAATACAGGGGTTTCATATGATTATCCATTTATGGTTTCTTTTCAATAAATTAGACACCACTAGTATATATGTATACTAAAATTTTCCGAAGCAAATGTCCTTGAAAGACAGGGAAACATTGACATGTGACCATATCACGACGAGGCTTTTATAATGACCAAAATGATACACGGCACTTCTCTGTTAAAGGCTTGACCATAAATTCTTAAAACACTATTACTGGTCTGGTCCTTACCGGGTGACATTATTCCGACCTTGTTTAGATATGGTTGGTCAGTCTAAGCGGTATTCTTCACATGTTCCATGAATGCTTTGTGCTACAAACTAATAAAGAAACTTGAAAGTGTTGGTAATATAGCAATTGCCGAGTTGTACAGTCTTTACTTTGCTTATTTAAATGTACTTTGTGTAGTTAGACACTGACCAGAGACAAAAAAAGCACTGACAAATGGATCGTAATCGGTAACAGTGTATAGCAGGGTAATTTGGAACTTAAAAAAGGTCTATGGGTGCCTGTGCACTACCCTTTCAGACCTCGTCATTCCCTTGTGTCATGCAAGACACATAATAATATCTAGATACAGACGCAAACACTAGAAATCTTCTTGTCGATAGAATGGTGCACACGGAAATGGAAAACAATATACTTTTCATAACAGGAAGGTCTACTTTTTTTTACAGCCGCTATGAAATTTAAGTTTTTTACTTATTTACCGTCTCTAAAATCTAATTTAATCAGAGGTGCAATGGTATGCCATAGTTTTGGCCATCCTCTGACCTAACCTCTCACATATAGGAATACCAGACATAACAGCCTGTACTGACAGCTCCACAAGGGATGGTGGAACAAGCCACAAGCAGTGCAGGTCATTTGATCTAATGTCTCTTTCTGCATCTATTGATTTCACACCACCAAAATGTAAGCATGCATCAGAGGGAGTGATAGCTGTAGAGTGGAAATACACTGGATAGGGTAAAACCTGCAAGGCAATGGATGCACATGACAAGATTAGTGACAGATTAATATGATATACTAGTCTATGGTGATTCACGGCCTGAAGTCAAATATATTTTAGTGCTAGAGGGTAAAGACATGATATTTAGATCATAATTTATGTCATAAGCTTGATACCATTTCATTAGTAACTTCCATATCACATTGCAAACCAAAAGTCTTTAAGCAAGGAGTGATATGGTATGAAAATAAGTGAAACATGACAATTTCAGGAAGACTGCATTTCTCTGATCTCTTTTTGTTTCAAAACAAAAACTCATTTTATTAAATATACCTTAGATTTGGCACAGAAAATGGAAACTGAAATGCTTTATGTGTTAACCCTCATTGTGTAATAAATAAATTATCATGTGTTTATAGATGTGTTAATATGTTTTTTTTTATCACTCATTTTCCGTACCATATAACTCCCTCTCTTGACTTGTCTTTTTAGAAGCAAAAACCTGTTTTTACTTCTAAAAAGACTCCTCAAATTTACAAAAATCAAAGGCATTGTATTTCACAATGCAGTATTCAGTATTAACAAAACTTTTTAAACAGATGCAAATTCATGAAAATTTAAGATTGCATTTGAAAGATATATTACCATAGGAAGCTTGGTCCAGTGGAAGGATATCAGATCTAAACTCCAAATATCATCATGCATACGAATCAAATCATAGCCTCCACATATGTAAGACCCTTATTTTCAAATAACACACAACCATGGCAACGGCCGCCTTGGGGAAAGCCGTATGTTCTAGAAGGATGGCATCGTATAACGTCCCATTTTTGACTGGAGAAACAAAATGTAGGCAACCTCGGTAAGATTACAAAAATCTGTGGGATCTATACCACCCATACCTCCACCAAATACGTAAAATTTATCACCATAGGTAACTGCTTCGTGTCTGTATCGGGGAAGGATGTGGGGTGGATCCTCCCCGAGGAATGTACTCCCATTCTTTAGACGTGAAGTTGAATCGAGTTAAAAACGAATTAAACTCTCTCCCCGACGTCCCTGCGAAAATATACAGTTCTCTATCAGGTGAAAGAACCATACACTGTCCATAACCAGCGATCGGTAGTCTAGGTGCTCTCCCGAGAATTAAGTTTAAAAATTCATTATCATCGTCGTCGTCGTCTTCATCATCGTCTATCTTTTCTCTCTTCACAATGACATCAACGACAGTCCATCTCTTTTCACTCAGTTTTAACACATGTAACTTGTTGCTATTGCTATCTCCACAACTGGTATGCCAGAACCACCGTAAATTATTATATGTCCATGGTCTAAAAGAACACAGCTAGAACAGACTTCTAAAGGAAAGTCGCCAGTAGTTTGTAAAAGTTTCCATGTACAACTAGAGAAGTTGAATCGCCATAATTCACGAAATAATTGAGTACTTGAGTGAGGCGAGTAGCCACCAAATACGTAGAAATTGTTCTCATCAGCTACACATCGATGACCGCCTCGTGGAGCAGGAATTTCGTAGAAAATCGCGGCTTTATAGTAGAAATTTCTTGACACAACCTTCCCGCCATCTTGGTTTCATTAATTTGAATCGGATTGTGGACTACATACATAATTTGGTTAAAAAATCCTGTTGCTTCTAGACGTACTCAAATTTAGGAAATTCTAGGAAAAAAATCCTAGGAAATTCTTATCTTAAGTACGTGAAAAATTAATAGAATTCGAAACTGGAGAAGAAAAACTAATAAAAATTGCATAGAAATGCTGATGGTTTGTGGTGGGTTTGCGGTTTAGAACCATAAAATGGTTTTTCCATGTCATTTGCTATTGACTGTGAAGTATGAGGAGTCATTTATGTTTATTTATTGTTTCTTGTAATTCGAAACACCGACTACTATGTGAAAACTTACCTGCAATAATATGGTTAACGTATTTCAATTCAATGTATCTTTGCCATAAATGTTTTTGTATATTAAATGATTACTCTTCATAAGTCACAGTCATGGCGATATGTGCATTTTCCTTACCCTTGGCAAAACGAAAAAACGTTTTCCGGTTTCCCTCGCTCCACCTTACTTAGAACGCGCTAAATTCCAATTCCATCCTGGAGTTAGCCTTACCTTGATCGAATTTGACAAGCCAAGATGTTGTTTTAGGGTATGAAAAATTAAGCTTACGGTTATATGTATTTTGTTCAGCCTTATACGAGCAATTTCCAATAAAACTGTTTAAATGCAAAGACAACATGGTCGTCATTGACTACGGAAGCGAAAAATTCGAGCGATGTGGAAGACTTTACCAAAGCGAACCTGAGACATTTGTGTCTACGGGGAATACGATGTCCATCTATTTCCTGACACAGAAAGAGAAAACCCGGAATAGAAAGTATATAATAGGATTTTCTTTGTCGTACAAGAATCAGGTAGCACAAGGTAAGGCTTAATTATAATGTTATATTTAAATGTATGCTTAAATAACTATATTGCTCTGGAAAGACAAGCCTCGTGTTCACGTGGTTTTACATGTGAGAGAGGCTTGTCAGTCTAGAACAATAGCTATTCAAATTGGTCGCCATATTTTGATTCGATGTATAGAGCAGTTTTCGTATGACTGTGAAAAAGCTCAGGGTGCCGTATGCGTGCCGTGCCTTGACAGTGATGCTTTCTAGAATTTTAATTGGCTAATTTTTTTCTCGCGCAATGTGATTGGTCTGGCAGTGCCGTGACTTTGGCTTGACCGTGTCCGCGCCGTATTTATTCGGTGTTGCGGGCGTTTGATTGGATGAAGAATAAATGATCGCGCAATGTGATTGGTCTGGCGTATCCCTTGTTGTGTCATGACCGTGTTCGTGCAGTGAGCTTTTCACAGTCATACGAAAACTGCATTATGACACATATATGTCTGTAACTACTGACTTTGAAATTCTCAAGGTGACCAATCGCACGAGAAAAAAAATCCCTCACTCAAAATTCTATAAAAAACATCACGGTTGCAGCAAGACACCGACTTTTTCCACACAGTCATGATCATACGAAAACTGCTCTAATATCGCAGCGCACTGATTCTAAAAATAGCTTAGAGATTCGGACAAACATTGCATTCTGTTTAACCGCTAGGAGGATTATACGAACCGATTTTATTATTCTTACATAAAGTTACAATAATAACCCATGTAAACTAAGATCAACTGTGATCGGCTGTGAAAATTATCTGCTGAAAGTAAACTTGTAAGTTTGTTTGTCCGAATTTCGCCTTTGTCTTCGTTCTTATGACGTCACGACTGCGCTGCCCTATTGAAACGCTTAAAAATTCCACAGGGTTTAGTTAAATTATAAATAATATTTAAACGCTGTCAAGACTGGAGGGGAACTTGTTTTTATGACGTCACGGTTGCGCTGCGCTACTCAAGCGCCCTCCTAACCCCCCCACCCTACCCCGTGAGTAACCTCTTACTTCTAATATTTATTTTCCAGTGGATGGAGAGTCTATTTGCCCAGGTCGACATATCAAAAAGAAGAGGAGTGGGACGTTGTTTTCTCCTGGTTTTCCAAGTAACTATGGTAACAACCAGGACTGCCAAGTTGTGATTCCTATCCCAGACAATTTTCAGATGAACGTTTGGTTCAGCGATTTTTCTCTTCAAAGTGAGTTAGTTATCCGTATAATTCAGTTAAAAAACAGTACCCAAGCGCAATAGAGCTTGGGCTGCATGTGGTTAGATGGCAGAACAATAAAATCCCACTCTAGAATTGAATCCTTTCTCATGTAAACGATTGTATTGTTCCTGCCATACAACATAGCTGCCATCACTTGATGGTGCAAAACATCTATAGACAACTTATCATGGGCGAAATGGTTTTATTCCATTTCAGACCATGTGTCATTCCTAGAGTATCAAAACTTTGCTGCAGAAGACATGAATATTGATTGATACGACTGAAACAAAGAATCTTATTTTCAAGAGAATGACACGTGACCTGAAATAAGAAAACCTTGCTCCTAAAGCTTACAAGCTACATTCATGAATGGTTCTATGATTTTACTTTTTAGACTCTCCAACATGTCAGAATGACTGGTTAACCATTAAAGACGAACATGGTGGACAAAGAATGTGTGCTGGTGGTGTAAACAGGTTACCACCCTTTAAAGAACTGAAAGCTTCGTTAGCGAAATTTCACTTCAGGTCAGACAGTTCTGTCGACAGGAAAGGCTTCCGCCTGCATTACAATATGACGCGTCTTCGAGACGGTAAGGGATACTTAGTATTTTATACATGCTGTGGTCGTGAAAATTATGTCCTGCTTAACGAGGAAACATGTTTACCGCGCGCCTGTTTTTCTGATGTTTCTAAGTTTAGCCACATGCGAAATATTGCTGTGAGTGACAAATTTTGCTTTTTAATTTTATGCTTCCAAGACGCATGAAAATAATGTTTACTGATGTTTCCTCGTTTAGCCACGAAAGTCAACATTTGAAAAGTTCACTACTTGCCAACGCTCGCTCTTTCTTGAAAATATGCATGCGATAACCGATGTTCAGTAAACAAATTTTTTTGATGTTCCCTGACAGTATTGAATGCCAACTCTCAATTTACTTGTTAGTTTTTACGGAAGAAGGAAAACCGAAGTCCCTGAAAAAAGTCATGTTGGCAAGAAGGAGAGCAACACATCAAACAAACTCTTCACATGTCTCTCAGTATCATCACCTCCACCATTCTAGTCTTCTCTTTTCACCCGCGCCAATATTCGTTCATTATATTCTGCTCTTGTTTTAGGACACTGCATGTGCACCCTGGGGAAAAGTTTCATCTGCATGATGAATTTCAATAAAAAGGTTCGAAGGCTTTTGCATCGTATCAAGTTCTCTATAAAGACGACTCAGCCCAACGGTCTTATCATGTTTTCCAAAGGAACTCTTAGAGATTATATGTACCTTGGTATCAGGGATGGAACGATTTTCTACAGGAGCGACCTAGGAACAGGTACGCCCTAATTTTTGAATGATTGAATTAATTTTCAAGAACCAATGGAGAAATCTATAGTGGATCGAAAGGGTCGTAGGTAGGTCATGGGCCAACAGTCCAACAGGAGCTCCCTTACTGCATGAACCTGTGAACAGGGATATTTATATTCCTGGTAGTATTATTTTTATAAAGGAAAGTTTCTGTCCAAAATTTCTAACACGAATATATCTGAATATCGTTTTTTCTTTCCAAAATTTAGGGTCAAATTTAGTAGTGGCCAATGACGCAAAAGTCAATGACGACGTGTGGCACAAAGTGGAGATCAGGAGAAGAAAACGTAGTTTAAGCATTACCGTGGATGACGGGAGAGCGGAAGGTGAGACTCTTACAGCCTAAGTATAAGCTAGACTTGAGACAAGTTGCACTCGCTAACTCACTCGACAAATACGAGTAGGAGTTGGCTACTCATTTTTCGCCCGAGACTGAAAGACGTCTTTTTTTGGGAAGGAGTTGTCACAGAGTTCATACCATATATTCGCGAAAAAATTAACTAACGGAATCGTACAAATTAATGCAAAAGTTTTTTGTAGGTCTACGGTCTACTGAGGTCTACTGAACTTACTAATTATCGGATATAATGGTATGTACCATTTACACAGAAATTAAGGGAGCTCTAATTTTTGTCACTACTAGAAAACTAACTCGAACCATTTGTTAGCCAAACGTAATTCAAAACCTTCTATTTCTGGTCGATAATACCGAGCATGCCAATGCAAAGACACGTCTTTCTAGCATGTGTCAGGTAATGCGCAATACAAAAACCGCTGATATTTGTTTAGCCTCCTCTACGCAGACGTCTTAGTTTCTCGCCCTAATTTCACATATTTCGTCTGCGATGGAGGCAAATTTGCGCAAACAACGTTAACCCGGTATAATAAACAAGCCTTCCTAGCATTGTTCGGGTAATACGATCATGTAAAAGGCAATGCGTAATATTTGTTTTTAAACAAAGTTAAAACTTTGCGCAAACAACCCTGTATCATACTTACCACCCTACAACTCAATATGCGAACTCAATTTCTGTTCTAGATGTCTGACCCTGTCTTTCAATGTACAAGGGTAAAATATCCGCATTCCTTAGTCATTTGTCATCCATCACATAAGCAAATTTCAGTTAAAAGCCATTAGCGTACAGGAATTCAAACTGCTCTCCATATTGATTTGGAAATCCGTCCCATTTTTTCCACCAACTCAGCTGGGAATCGCACCCAGTCCTCTTAGCTTGTAAGCCAAGCGTGCTCTGTTACACTACTGAGTTTGGGGTGGATTTTAGAGACAGGAAGGCCAAAACACAATGCCAATCGAAAAAAAATTGTTCTTTAAGCATTTGCAACATTTAAAAACCTCTGGCACACATCGAAAAAAATCAATGAATAACTAGGTATCAAGGCATCATCTTTTTAATCCATAAGAGTCTCTTATAGCATCTTGGTGTCATCTAAAATCATCTTTGAACGCCACTTGGAATGTATGTTGAGTCTGGCAGAACCATTTTCAAAACTAGGCATCGTAGGTATCGGAAGTGCAGAAAACTTTAAAAAACAAAACAAAACAAAAAACAAACAAACTTGAAACTTTTGTTGAAAAACCAAAACGACTTGATCGCTTGTTGAAAAACCAAAAAGACTTGATCGCTTGTTGAAAAACCAAAACGACTTGAAGCGTTTGTTGAAAAACCAAAAAGACTTGAAGCGTTTGTTGAAAAACCAAAACGACTTGATCGCTTGTTGAAAAACCAAAAAGCTTGAGTAGTTTGTTGAAAAACCAAAAAGCTTGAGTAGTTTGTTGAAAAAAAAAAAACGAAAAGCTTGGGGCGTTGGTTGAAAAACGAAAACGACTTGGGGCGTTGGTTGAAAAACGAAAACGACTTGGGGCGTTGATTGAAAAACGAAAACGACTTGAGGCGTTGTTGAAAAACCAAAAAATTGTTGAAAAACCAAAAAATTCGCTGTGCATCTTCGAAATCGTCAAAACCCTCGTTGCAATCCATAAAAGCTCAATTTCAATCTAGAACCGAAAAAAGCTAATCAATATGTCGTTTTAAGTTTTATTTACCAAAGACGAATAGTGTGCCAGACAAAATAAGCCAAAACGAGCAAGTAAAAAGAAGCCAATTATATTCCTTTTTAAAACTTTATCCGTGAAAATTAAAATAATGTTATTTTTGGTGCGCTGCCAGCTACGAAAAACCAGAGACTTGGGAATGGCCGAAAAATCTCCCTGGAAACGTAGTCCTCCACCTTATCTCAGCCCAGAGGTCTTTTTAAAGAGTTAAGGGGTTGGAGAGTTAGCTGCACCCTGAACTGGATCAGCTCAGTATCAATCAATAAAGTTTGAAGTTTTTTCTGTTACATTTCAGACACTAGCAAGACCAGAGGAAATTTCAACAAGATTGATCTACCAGAGTCAGTTGGCTTCTTTCTTGGGACTCCCCCTGAGCTCAATATCCTTCCCAACTTTGTCGGTTGCATCCAGGACTTTACTGTGGATGGAAGAGAACCACTATCCAATGCTTATGTTTCCAAACCAGAGTATCCAAGCTATGGAATGGAATACATGAGTGTATGCTAAAGGAGCACTATTTAGTACTGTAGACATATCATGGTGTCATATATGGTTTCAGAGTCAAAGTGTTTCAAAATTTTAGGGGTTTTTCAGGGTCAGACAGGGATGTTACTTAAAATACTTAAGGCTAGAGAGGGGAGGGAGTCAGGCTCTCTGATGTGGGCCTATTTTTTAACCGGCCTTCCAAAACTAGAAAATAGAAGAAAATACTACCCCCTTCCCCCAAATATTTCTCCAACTGCTTCGTATCATTTTACCTTTTGGCCTTCTCCCCTCTCCTTTAAACTTTTTGAAATGTTCCCAATTAGTGAAACCCAACAATAACAACAATAACAACAACAAAAAAGACAACAAAAAACTAACCATAATAGATTAATTATATAATTAGTTCAAACCATAAAATGATGACCATTGCTTTTATTTCTTATAATAAAAAATGTTTTTATCTCTGCTTCCATTTTATCAATTAGATTGAAATTTCTACATATACCCTATATATTTGCTATTAAGTGTTGCAAGAGCATTTTAGTGGAATGTGGTTGCCACAAATGTAAGAGATGTGTATTAAAAAAAAGTTTGCCAGCTTTTAAGTAAAATCATTTTTTTAAGTCAAGACATACAGGGTGTTTCATATGATTATACATTTATGGGTTTTCAATAAATTAAACCACAGTATATAGTTTATACTAAATATTTTCCGAAGCAAATGTCCTAGTGAAAGGACAGGGAAACATTGACAGTGTGACCATGCTAAGACGGCTTTAGAATACAATAATTGAGTACTGGCACTCATATGTTAAAGGATTGACAATATTCTATAAAACACTATTACTGTCATGATAAGTTACGGGTGACATGAGTCGACCTTTTTAGATGTGTTGGTCAGGGTTAGCCTTGATTTTGTGTAAAATATTCACATGTTCCAGTGAAGGTCCTTGGAACTTTGAAGTGTTTGTATTGTTGAAGTTGTGTATTCTTTACTTTACTGTTGGTATTTGTGAATATTTAGACACTGATATGAGACAAAGCCTGACTAAATGAGTCTGTAATCAAGGAACAAAGCAGTAATTTGGAACTTGAAAAAGGTCTATTGGGTGCAATGTTCACCCATTTCAGACCATGTCATTCCCTTGTGTATGCAGACACATAAATAAATATAGATACAACTCAAACACAGAATCTTATTGTCAATAGAATGGCGCACAGCGTGAAATGGGAAAACAATATACTTCAGATATAAAGGTCTACTTTTTTTACAGTCGCTATGAAATTTAAGTTTTTTTAACTTATTACAGTCTATAAAATCTAATTTAATCAAGAAGGTGCAATGGTATGCCAAGTTTGGCCAGTTCCATCTGACTAACACTCTCAATATTAGGAATACAAGACATAACAGCCTGTACTGACAGCTCCACAAGGGATGGTGGAACAAGCCACAAGCAGTGCAGGTCATTTGATCTAATGTCTGTTTCTGCATCTATTGATTTTACACCACCAAATGTAAGCATGCATCCAGAGGGAGTGATAGCAGTAGAGTGGAAATACACTGGATAGGGTAAAACCTGCAAGGCAATGGATGCACATGACAAGATTTAGTGACAGATTAATTTGATATACTAGTCTTTGTGGATTCATGGATTTTTTAACATTAAGCCTGAAGTCAAATATATTTTGTGCTAGAGGTAAAGACATGATATTTAGATCATAATTTATGTCATAAGCTTGATACCATTTTATTCGTAACTTTCCATATCACATTGCAAACAAACCAAAAAGTCTTTAAGCAAGGGAGTGATATGGTATGAAAAATAAGTGAAAACATGACAATTTCAGGAAGACTGCATTTCTCTGATCTCTTTTTGTTTCAAAACAAAAACTCATTTCATTAAATATACCTTAGATTTTGGCACAGAAACTGGAAACTGAAATGCTTTATTGTGTTAACCCTAATTGTGTAATAAATAAATTATCATGTGTTTATAGATGTGTTAATATGTTTTTTTTATCACTCATTTTCCGTACCATATAACTCCCTCTCTTGACTTGTCTTTTAGAAGCAAAACCTGTTTTTTACTTCTAAAAAAACTCCTCAAAATTTACAAAAATCAAAGGCATTGTATTTCACAATGCAGTATTCAGTATTAACAAAAACATTTTAAACACAGGTGCAAATTCATTAAAAATTTAAGATTGCATTTGAAAAGATATATTACCATAGGAAGCTTGGTCCAGTGGAAGGATATCAGATCTAAACTCCAAATATCATCATGCATACGAATCCCATCATAGCCTCCACATATGTAAACCTTATTTTCAAATATAACACAACCATGGCAACGCCGCCTTGGGGGAAAGCCGTATGTTCTAGAAGGATGGCATCGTATAACGTCCCATTTTTGACTGGAGAAACAAAATGTAGGCACCTCGCTAAGATTACAAAAATCTGTGGGATCTATACCACCCATACCTCCACCAAATACGTAAAATTTATCACCGTAGGTAACTGCTTCGTGTCTGTATCGGGGAAGGATGTGGGGTGGATCCTCCCGAGGAATGTACTCCCATTCTTTAGACGTGAAGTTGAATCGAGTTAAAAACGAATTAAACTCTCTCCCCGACGTCCCTGCGAAAATATACAGTTCTCTATCAGGTGAAAGAACCATACACTGTCCATAACCAGCGATCGGTAGTCTAGGTGCTCTCCCGAGAATTAAGTTTAAAAATTCATTATCATCGTCGTCGTCGTCTTCATCATCGTCTATCTTTTCTCTCTTCACAATGACATCAACGACAGTCCATCTCTTTTCACTCAGTTTTAACACATGTAACTTGTTGCTATTGCTATCTCCAAACGGTATGCCAGAACCACCGTAAATTATTATATGTCCACGGTCTAAAAGAACACAGCTAGAACAGACTTCTAAAGGAAAGTCGCCAGTAGTTTGTAAAAGTTTCCATGTACAACTAGAGAAGTTGAATCGCCATAATTCACGAAATAATTGAGTACTAGAGTGAGGCGAGTAGCCACCAAACACGTAGAGATTTTTCTCATCAGCTACACATCGGTGTCCACTCCGTGGAGCAGGAATTTCGTTAGAAAATCGAGGTTTTATAGTAGAAATTTTCTTGACACAACCTTCCGCCATTTTGGTTTTCGTTAATCTGAATCGCATAGGATTGTGGACTATGTTAGCACACAGGGATCCAAACTATTGTCTAATTATTTTTCCTAATTTGGTCAAAAAAATCCTGTTGCTTTTAGACTTACTCAAATTTATTTCCTAGGAAATTCTTATCTAAGGTACGAGAAAAATTAATAGAATTTGAAACTGGAGAAGGAAAACTAATAAAAATTGCATAGAAATGCTGATGGTTTGTGGGTAATGAAGCTGTCATTCCCAGTCCTTTGGAAAACGCGCGGGCGAAGAGTTTTTAAAATGGCGGCAGTTTTGAGTCCTTCAGACACAGAAGACTTTGAAGTCGTTTTGCAGGTAATATAATTAATTTCTAGCATAAAAAAATTCGGAAATAACTCCTAGAGAATATGGTTTAGGATTAAGAAAACATTTTTTGCCATCTTTTTTAGAGAAGAATGTATTTTGGCAGTATTTTTTGTTAGACGTCTAGCTTGTCTACGGTTCAGTGTTTTCTAGTTTATCTTAGAGGAATCTTTCATGAATACAATACATAATATATTAAGTACAGAAATTAAAGCAACTTAATTCTTTAAGTTAGTATTTTGTAATCCGTTAAAAAAATAAATTGGTAATATCTTTATGTACCATTGAAAAGAATCGACTTAAATTGCTTGCCTCTTGGTTTCCATAGTGATGACATTGCTAGATCAGTGCTGTTTTTCCATTTTTTATCCCTTTCTATTCCAGGTAATTCAAAGAGATATTAACTGTTTGTCTGATGACAACAGAACAACACGACGTAGGGCATTAGATAAAATTCGCAAAGATGTCCTACAAAGAAAGCCCCCACTATCTGCACAAGTGCTGCAGAGTTTGTTGGATGAGCTGGTCAAACCTCTGCTGAAAGCCATGTCTGACCCAACTGAAAAGTGTAGGGACTTGTCAGTACAAATAATGTCAGAGTAAGGAGACTTCTTTGTTGTTGTTTATCCATAATGTATATACCTTGACCTGTTTTTTATCAAGATACCGTACTCTGAATTATAAAATAACTGTTCTAAATTCCGTGTTCTCATTGTTGGGAGTGCATGCTTTATAAGAGTACACAGCACAAGCACGCACTTTCAGGTTTGTCATTCCTGTATTTTTATTATAAAAGAAATAAAAACAAAACTTGCTTGTTGTGCTGTGTGGAGTTATAAAGCATTTGGAATTGGCAGAACACTTGCAAAGTGTTGAGTCATGCTTCTCCTAACACTTCTCTTGTGTTCTACCAACCCCCGTATGCTTTATAACTGCATACAGCATACATGGATGCTTTCTATTTCTTCATTATAGTAGTCCTAGAACAGGGAAAGACAGGACTTTCATATTTTCTCTGGCTTAAACTACCATTAGTAGCTTAGCAATTTGTAAGATGTTCACTTGGTCCCAAGGACTGAGCTCCAGCAGTTTATGATCTTCTAATATTATTTTAAGATTTAATACAAACCCTGGGCAGATTTAGGAATGGAGGTGGGAAGAAGGGTAGTGAAGTAACCATTGATACTGTTGATTTTTTCCCTAGATTTGCTGATAAAATTGTAGACGTATCTGTGTTTCTTCCATACATTATTCCCACCATAAGTCAGCGTCTTGGCCAACCTGAAATTGTAGAAAATTGTGAGGAATTAAGGCTCGCTTTGGTGAAATTATTGACAACTGTGACAAAACTATGTCAAAACAAAATGGCAGTCTATATTGATGATATGATAAAAATATTCCAGAGGACAAATCTGGACCCATTTCATGAAGTGAGAAAGGTGAGTCCTGCTCACAAAAATGTTGAGTTTTTCTTGCAAACTTTTAGTTTATAATTGTATTCTTGGTTAGGGTTTTTGTATTGTGGGGTATTGTTTAGCTCCAAACTCATTGTTCTCGACTATTGTTTTATTGTCTTCATTGCTCAGGTGCCCTGCAACACCATAAGAGGAACCAAAATGTTTGTTTCTTAGCTTTAAGATTTCTCTTCTGCTCCAGTGTTCTATATCTATTACAAGCATTTTGTATATTTATCTCATCTCTAATATGAAATGTGATTGTCCAGGTGAGTGTAGTCTTGAGAAAGACTGTTGTTGGTGGTGATTGACATTTTGACAACCTGAGCAGAAGTCATCTTCAGAGTCCAGTGATGAAATGAGAAATCACATTTCGCACCAAAATTCAACACCTGGGTTCAAACCAAATTTTACTCTTATCTCATCTTTCATATGCATAATATTCTTAAAACAGGAAAGTTTCAAGTGTATTAATGTGTTGGCTCCTGCAATACCAGAGCAGTTCTACTTTCAAGGGAATTCTTTGGTCAGCTCTTTGTTAAAAACAATAAGTCATCAGCACTCTAAAGTCAGAGTAGCCTGCATTCAGGTAAAAAATTGTATCCAGTCTTGTTCGAATGCTAGTTATTAAGCTTTGCAATTTAATCAGTAGACTACTGTCGATCAATTTTTAACATGGGAATATTCATGGGAACCATTTAAGCCAGTGGATAACAAACTTGTGGCCCTCGTTTCATGAACAAATAGACCTCCTTGGCTCGGGTGTGGTTAGGCATAATGTTTTCCCATTTCAGACCACGTGTCATTCCCTAGAGTATCATTTCTTTGTTTAAGTGTTGTGCTTGGTTGCACATGAGGAGAAACATGAATATGGATACAACTCAAGTAAAGAATCTTATTCTCAAGAGAATGACACATGGAAAACATCACACCCTAGCCGAGGAGGTGTATTGGAATTTAGGAGTTGATTTTTGTGGAGGGAGGAAAACCGGAGAACCTAGAGAAAAACCCTTGAGCCAAGTGGGACTTGGACCCAGGTCATATTGATGAGAGGTGAGCGCTCTCACTGCTATGCCACCTGTGTTTTCCAACCTACTGTCATGATCTGATCAGCAAATAACTTCAGAAGTTAAGTGGACTACCTACTAGGTTATTTTTTATCACTCTTTGCAGACAATTGGAGTAGTAATACAGTATGGTGATGGTAAGAATGTAGATGATGTTACATCTCATTTAGCGCAGAGGACATTTGACTCATCACCTACTGTTAGAGCAATGGTTACATCAGTAGTTGGTGACTGGCTCCTGAACCTTAGAGACAGGTAAGAATAATTTTATTTATTGATGGAGGGGAGGGAGGGAGGGAATATATATTTATGTGTGCTCATACATTTTTTCATTTTCTATTTTTGTAGATATTCTTATTTTCATAAACTTCTTCCATATTATTGACTGGGTTATCAGATGAGATGCCAGATATTAGAAATAAATCAAGAGAATTAATGGACCAGGTAACAATTTTTTCCTACATGTAAACACCTATTTCATAAAAATTTTGTTGAAGTCAAAGAAGTACATGTAGGCATTCCAGTAAGTCATTCCAAGAGGGAAAGGAATTATTGGCATACAGTACATCTGATCTAAACAGGTATAATCAAGGTGTTTTGTCACTCTTTTCACTGCTATGCACTGATTGAGATAACAGTCACAACAGGGAAGTAGCTAGGGCAATACACTGCTGCTAATCAGAGAATATAAAGGTACCAACAATTTATTTTATTGACGGAAGTGTATTGCCCAATTTCCCTGTCGCAACTGTTGTCTCGATCAGCACGTACATGTAGCAGTGAAAAGAGTGGTAAATCATTTCAATGACTACATGTACTCTACAAACAACACTGAATATCTCAAGATTAAAATCTGTGTTCTTGTCAAAATTGATAATAAGCAACACACTAGTCACTCCAGATAATTTTTTAGACCTCAGAATGACCTCCTTTCCCATATAGCATTTTGACTATCACTTTTAATACCTGATCTGGATAAGTAAACTGTAGCAGTAAATCATTCTAAATTTAAAGCTAATGTAATCTTTTTGTGTTACTTTAAGGTGGGAGAGTTGTATGCTAAAGAAAATGAAGAAGAACTGAAGGACAAGATTAATTTTGACGAGCCTCCCACATACAGACTGATAACAGGTACTGTACCTTTCTATTTAAAAATTAAAACAGATGTCAGTAACAGTTGAATAATGCTCTTTGCTGCCATAAAAAGCAATTTTCAGAAGCCAAGAAGCTTTGCGCAATGCATTTTCAAAGCACCATAACTCAATTCCTTGCTCATATTTGTATCAAAGACATTCCCAGACCAAGTCTAGGGTGTAGAATCCTCATCCACCGAAACCTCTCCAAGATCCTCCCAGCTGCTCTCAGAGATATGACAGACTGGACTGTAGATACAAGAAAAAAAGCATCCGCATTGGTGTACAATTTACTATTCTATGCCGAGGACAATACAACTCAGCACATGGAGATTCTCTTGAATGGCTTGTATAAAGGGTGTCAGGATGAAGAAAAGGAAGTGGTCAGCCAGGTACAGTACTTTACTAGTTGAACAAATTTTTTTTGTTGTAAAATTAAAAACTCTTGATTGATTTTGGACCATTTTCACACCTTTTTCAAAAATATCAATAATTTATGAGTGATGCAAAATAGGCCATTTTCTGGTAAAAAGCATGATCTATAGCCCATGGTTTTCATCGATTTTGGACCATTTTCAAACCTTTTGAAAAAATATCCGTAATTTATGAGTGATGCAAAATAGGTCATTTTAGGCCATTTTCTGGCAAAAAGCATGGTCTATAGCCCATGGTAAAAAATAAATAAATAAAATAAATAAAATATAATTTCTATTTACTTTACGACCATGCCAGAGGTATAAATACTATTGAATGTCTTTCGTTTTCTCACTGGACTCTGAAGATGGCTATGATGACGGGCCAAAATAGTTTTAGTTCGATCATATCTTGTTTCTGGCTCAACATTACTGGTCAAAATGATCGGCAATTCAGAGATTTAACCAGACAAGTTCCAATTCTGGGCGGACATTTCCGATGTCCAGCTGTTATTTTAAGCCCTGACCAGTCAGACACCACCAACAACAGTCTTTCTCAAGACTTCACTCACACAAACAATCACAATTCACAACGAATTTCAACACCTGTGTTCAAACCATTTTCTTCAAAGTCTTCTATTTATTGACTTAGATCAACCCAAAGGAATTTTTAGAGCTTGATAAAAAATTGAAGGTTTTTCTTATCTTGGCTGAAAGTATATAACTATGCACTATATTATTCGGGCTAGCTAGAAATCACGGGATTTTTGTCTTTTCCCCCAGGTTATTGCCAGTGCAGAATTGGCAGGTAGCTTTGTAGATCCTGCTGTATTTTGTAAGCTTGCTCTTCCTCATCTCAAGACATCAGCTACCTCTTCGTCACAGTCATGTACAAACTGCCTTACAATATTAGCAGCTCTTATCCATGGATGTAACCCTGAGCTACTTGTTCCACAACTTCAGGTACACTCTCAAAACCCCTCCCCAACCACACTCAAAAAGAGTCAGTTCGACTTAATGGAAAGCGTCCTTAGACTCGTCTCAACTGGAATTTATAGATACTCGTGATGTTTTGAAATTTCTCAAATTGAACTCGTCTAAAGGCTCATCCAATTTTGAAAACTTTCAAAACATCATTCGTACCTATAAATCCTAAATTGATTTCCTATACTAATTAGATTGAAATTGTAATGAACCTCCTTTGCGTTTTGATGTGCGTTTTGGGCTTTTCATGAAATACATGACATACCCTTCTCAGACCCTGACCACTCCTTAAAGATTCTTCTCCTCTCTAGGTCAGGTATGGATTCACAATGGATTGTTTGATTTAAAACTATATTACTTTTTTCCTTCAGTATATTTGTGAAACCGTTTGCCTGCCTGAGGTCTCCTGTGCAGAACAGCAATCCACCCAGCAGCAACTCCTCATCCTCGTCAATGCTGTACTAAAGAAGGCTGGCACACACTGCACCCAATATAGCTATCAGTTGTTCACAGTCATAATGCACGTGAAGGCTTTACAGACCCAGTCAGGACTGGAAGAGGAGGTCATGGCTTCCCTGCAGATGCTAGCTACTATACAAAACCTGCAGAATATACAACAGCTGTATGAAAAACACAGTAAAGAACTATTAACTAAGCTTAAGGTATGGGCTATGTATCCCAAGTACACTGTATACTACATATACATATATTATATGAAAATCCGATTCAAAAAATGGCCTAGACTTTTGCAAAGTCTGCAGCCCCCTGTGTATTTATACTTGCTATTCTTGCTTCACTTGAAGAAAAAACTTGCAGGACACAAGAAAGTCAACTTGGGCAAGTCTAGAAAATGCTATTTAGAGCCTTTCGTACTTCAATCAGTATGTAGCAATACAGCGCAAATGAAAATACCCCAATTGAGATTTGCGCTATATAAATTCAATAAATTATTGTTATTTTATTATTATTAAAACAATAATTATATAGTAAGGATAGTACATGTATGCGGCCGCTGATTGGTCGAAAACTGTGCTTTATTAGTAAACAGAGCACAGTGCTGATGCCATCCGCTTGCTCGAGGTTCTGCTAGATCCTGTGCTTTTCTTTCTTTTTGCGTAAATAAATTCAATACAGCAATAAAATTAATAACTATATAATGAAACGAATAACACGACATTCTTACTTAACGGAGCACAGAAAAAGCTGTTTTATTTTTTAATTATAGTATTAAGAAGGGCTTCATTTTGGGGATGCTTGAAGACAAAATATAGATTTATTAAATTTATAGAAATTAAATAAACAAAAGGAAATTAACAGTATTGTGTTTTATTTGGATTTGTTAGGCAAGCCACATGTCATGGACCAGTCACTCACCTGAAAGACAACTCTTTGATGTGTTACTTACAAACGCAGGACCTGTAACTGGACAAGTGCTGCTGGCTGATGCTATGCCTATATTTGCATCTTGTTTTGATATAAATAGAGACCCAGAAATGAGATTGAGGTAAGTGGTATGACACTTCTTATCTATTTTTCCCTTGCATCTATTCATGTTTTAGTTTCTACCCCTGTATCAGAATTTTCACTCTTTCTTTGTTTCTGCTTCAGATGCCTCTTCCGTTGCCTTTAAGTTTTGTTCTTGTTCTTGTTGTTCCTCGAGCTTCTGCTGTATCCCTGTTGCTCTGTTTTCTGCTGCTAAAAGCTATTGTGTTCATCCCTTTTCCCTGCTCTTGTTCTTGTCCCATTCATTTGCCTCAAATGTCCCTTTCATTTTGGGAAGCACAGGTGGCGTGCGCTGCTTATGTGGTGCCTCTCAGCAATGTAACCCCTCTCACCGATGCAACCAGATGTTGTATGTCAGTAGAGGTGTTTGTTGGGTCTCTCCTGTGCTTTGAGTGTTTTTCCTCTGGGTCTTCTTGCTTTTCCTCCCTCCAAAAATCAATTTCTGAATTCAAATATGGGCTGCCTTATTAATTGGGTTGCAAAACCTCTTCACCCAGGAGGGGTAAACACATTAGAATTTTACATTGGCTGCATCATTTTCTTGCTCCTACTACTCCAGTTGCTCATTCCTTTACTCTTTGCTTTTGATAAATTGCTTGATGCTAATGGTTGCAGGACATACAGCCTTTAGGGTTTTTCCCTCAGTATCTATTCCTCATTTCCTTATTCCTTTATTATTTTCTGGCTGTTATTCAATTTCGTGGCTCAGGGCTGTATCAGGGGTAAGGACTGGGTATCCTAAGGTGCCTGTGATCCTCACAGTATCATTGGTAGATAAAAGCCTATTTCCCATGGGAGGAAATGTCATATGACAGTTTCACCATAGAAGACCACTTTGCAACGCTACACACGATGTACTGGCCCCTTAGCAGTTTGTAATATAGGTGTTTTTCCGAAGGGACAGAAGGAAAAGATATGCTGGAGTTTTGGTTTTGCTTAAATAGACTCTCTTCCTCTCGTCTTTGGCAGCCCTCTTTTTTGTATAATCTTATTATTGTTCAACGTATTTTTATTTCATTGACATCATAGAACCTTCTCACTAATGTCCAGATTAGTGATGGATGCCTCTAAATCTGAAGTGTCCATAGATGCATTTAAAGGATATTCACTTGCAATAGTTAAAGATATGATCATTCCTAACTGTGTTTGGCAAACAGGAAGGTATGTGTACATTCATATGCCATTTAGATTTTGATTCTCAATCAGCTCGTAGCAATGAAGACAGCGGCAATTATGACTGTCTAATGTCAGATTGCTAGGTTGTGACTGTGTCGTGGCCAAAAGCATAACAGCGTACGTTTGGCATAGTACCCTTGGGTATTCACTAACTAGCTGGAGAGGGAGGGTGCACAAAGCTATGTTTTCTTGTTACAGGGTTCGTGCTACTCCTTAAACTCCTTGAAAACTCCTTGAATTTAATTCACATTTTCAAGGGCACTTGAAAAGCTCTTGAATTTTATGGTTTTAGCGAAACTCCTTGAAAACTCCTTGAATTTTTGCTTTGATCATTACTTGCATGGTTCTGAAATAGATCTGTAGTCAGAAAGATCGGAAAATCTGAAAGTCAGCCATGTGCAACCACCGTGTAAAACCTTGGCATATTTAGCGAAACATACTCCTTGAAAATTCATTTCTGGGTCCTTGAATACTCCTTGAATAGTCTTTGAATTTTAAGTGTTTACCTCAGCACGAACCCTGTTGTTAACATCTGTGTTTGTTCTTTGGATTACTAGAACCGCTGCAGCAGTGAGAGCAGCAGCTGTCTCGTGTCTATGGGCTGTACTGCAAGCAGGTTTACTGACTGACCAACAAGCTAAAGATATCATGAAAGAACTGCTAACACAGGTAAGTATCAAATAGATAGTTGCTATGCGTTGCATGGTTGATAGAATAGTAGAGCTTCATCTTATAGCCGCAATATCCACATGTACTCTTTCACTGCAAGTCATAAAGAGAACCATTTATTTGCAAATGGTTTTTTCTGTTTTCGCTACATGGAGCAACGCCTCGCCTTTTTTGCCAAAAAAAAAACCTAAAATAGAAACCAGAGTTTATACGAATTTCTAAGATCCATTTTGTCTTGTTTAGCTCAACACTTGTTTGGACGACCACAATCAAACCACTAGGCTAGTTTCATGCAAAGCATTACAGAAACTTCTCATTTCCTGTAAAGATTCCTTCAATGGTAAGATTATACTCGTGAAACGTTATAAAGTATGGTGATGATGCTGATGTTGATTATACATGATGATGATGATGCATTATGATAATGATGATGGTGATGCATGATGATGATGAAGAAGATGCTTAATGATGATAGTTGATGATAATGCATGATGATAATGATGCTGGTGATGATAAGGAATGACAATAATATGGTGATGGTGATCCATGAGGATGATGATGATGCCTAATGATGATAATTGATGATGATGCACATGATAATGATGTTCATAATAATGCATGATGATAATATGGTGATGGTGATCCATGAGGATGATGATGATGCCTAATGATGATAGTTGATGATAATGCATGATGATAATGATGCTGGTGATGATAATGCATGATAATAATATGGTGATGGTGATGCATGAGGATGATGATGATGCCTAATGATGATAATTGATGATGATGCACATGATAATGATGTTCATAACAATGCATGATGATAATATGGTGATGTGATCCATGAGGATGATGATGATGCCTAATGATGATAGTTGATGATAATGCATGATAATAATATGGTGATGGTGATCCATGAGGATGATGATGATGCCTAATGATGATAATTGATGATGATGCACATGATAATGATGTTCATAACAATGCATGATGATAATATGGTGATGGTGATCCATGAGGATGATGATGATGCCTAATGATGATAATTGATGATGATGCACATGATAATGATGTTCATAACAATGCATGATGATAATATGGTGATGGTGATCCATGAGGATGATGATGATGCCTAATGATGATAGTTGATGATAATGCATGATGATAATGATGCTGGTGATGATAATGCATGATAATAATATGGTGATGGTGATGCATGAGGATGATGATGATGCCTAATGATGATGATTGATGATGATGCACATGATAATGATGTTCATAACAATGCATGATGATAATGGTGATGATGGTGATGCATGATTTTGATGATGATGAAGATGACTGATGAGCACTTTTTCCGTGACATTGACTTCCATGTTCTGGCGAGAATATGAATGCTGTTATAGCGACCCTCTTATCTCTAACATTGTTAACGAAAAATTGGATTTTTTTACTACGTATAGCTGACACTCTCCATCAAATATATCCCGAACTGACGAAAAGAATGGACGACAGCAGCGATGAAATCCGTATCATGGTCACCAAGACATTCCTTGCATTCTTTAGGTATGAAGAACGCTCATGGGAATGCGGGAGGCCTCAAGGAAAGCGAAATGATAGTATAAGGAGGACAAAGCAGGATTTTTTTAATACTTAGAGTTCATATATGCTGTGCTTCTAATAACATTCTGAAATACGTTTTGAGTTGCCACGACTAATTAACGCAAACCATCAAGGCAATTATTGATGCAAACTTCCACGCGCAGAGTAACCAGCATCACAGAGCGCGCGTTCATATTTAATTTTTATATCTACGAATGTACGTTTTTTTTTGCGTCATCAGAGCCTTTCCTGCTGACTATGATCGAGATCTTTACAAGTTCCACTTGCAGTCCATGTTTAAGGGCTTATTAATACATCTAGACGATCCTACCGCTAGTATTCAAGTAAGGTTTTCAGTGCATATCACACAATTGCACTTCCTTGCATTTTCCCCATCCGCCCATCCATCTGTCTGTCCATCCATATATCCCACCATCCATCCATCTGTGCGTGCGTCTGTCCGTCCATCTATTTGTCCTTCCAACTGTCTATCTATTTGTCCTTCCAACTGTTCATCTATTTGTCCTTCCAACTGCTTGCCCACCCCAGTATCTCCAGAAGCCTTTTTTTTGACATGATGATGTTTTCTTAACTTCCAGGAAAGTGTTCTTGCTGCACTACTTGAGGCAGTTCATATTGCACCCAATATTTTACAAGAGCAAGTTGAAGCTGTAAAACACAAGCACAGAGTGGCAAGGTTTGTTTCGTTTATTTATGAAATTTAGAAATATCTTCAAGTATCAATTACTTACTATAGCCATAGCCTGAAGCATCTGATAAATCCCAGATGTGTGCTTGTTCATATACTCAGAAACCCAGCAACAGTATCTTGAAATAATGTATTTTAGTTACATCGTCTTTTTTCTTTCTCCCGTTCCCTTTTTTATTCCTCCTGTTGATGAGTTCAATAATATATATTCTTTTATTTATATCTTGTTTAGGTTTTGTAATGAAATTCTAAAGGAAATCCAGTCCCACACAGCCATGGAGCATTAAGATAACCATTACATGTTTTACCATATGTAGCAATGAGAATGTCTTGCAATTTTTTTAAATTTAATGTAAAATACTTAAGAGTGACAATAATAATGGAGGTTCTTATCTATATGTTGAAATATATTTGTTTGCAACATATAATATATTGTGACATATATTGTGACAGGGGCATTGTGACTCTTAGGGGCACTTTGATAGGTTGGGCCTGTGAAATGTAGGGGTACTTTGTCATGTTTGGCCTATGACATGTAGGGGCACTTTGTCATGTTGGACCTGTGACATGTAGGGGCACTTTGTCATGTTGGACCTGTGACATGTAGGGGTACTTTGTCATGTTGGACCTGTGACATGTAGGGGTACTTTGTCATGTTGGGCCTGTGACATGTAGGGGCACTTTGACATGTAGGGGTACTTTGTCATGTTGGACCTGTGACATGTAGGGGTACTTTGTCATGTTGGACCTGTGACATGTAGGGGTACTTTGTCATGTTGGGTCTGTGACATGTAGGGGTACTTTGTCATGTTGGACCTGTGACATGTAGGGGTACTTTGTCATGTTTGGCCTGTGACATGTAGGGGTACTTTGTCATGTTGGGCCTGTGAAATGTAGGGGCACTTTGTCATGTTGGACCTGTGACATGTAGGGGTACTTTGTCATGTTGGGTCTGTGACATGTAGGGGTACTTTGTCATGTTGGACCTGTGACATGTAGGGGTACTTTGTCATGTTTGGCCTGTGACATGTAGGGGTACTTTGTCATGTTGGGCCTGTGAAATGTAGGGGCACTTTGTCATGTTGGACCTGTGACATGTAGGGGTACTTTGTCATGTTGGACCTGTGACATGTAGGGGTACTTTGTCATGTTGGACCTGTGACATGTAGGGGTACTTTGTCATGTTGGGTCTGTGACATGTAGGGGCACTTTGACATGTTGGGTCTTTAAAATGTAGGGACAAGGCACTTTGACATGTAAGAAAAGTAACAAATGATGTGACATACAGGGACAGTGATAGTGACAAACAGGATCAGTGGGAAAAAGGGAACAGGGGGACAAAGAGCAGTGACACATATGGCACGCTTCCATACACGGTGTGCCACATAGGAACAGTGGGTTATAGGAACGGTGTCTATATGGGATGAAAAGTAGGGTTAATCAGTCGAGATATATGTGGCATTGGAGTTGATGCACTGATAAGGGGTGACAGGGATGGCGACAGGTAGGGGTAGTTAGAGTAATAGAAACTCCCAACTTGACCAACGAACATCGAGAAGGCGAAGGACCTACGTTTAACTATTTAGAGAGTGCTTGCATTTGTGCTCGGCAATCCAAAAAATGAAAATTTGAATTTCAAGGTTGCCTATCGAATTTCAAATACATTTAGCGCATGATACCGAAAGAAGGCGAGAAAGTAGGAACAATAGAAAATTTGAAGAGGTAAGAAGATTTGCCTTGTTTTGATTCCTCACATGTTGCACACAGTAAGACCATTTCTGTGCCCACGAAAATCAGTCCTATTGTATTGACCTATTGTATTGGATTTCATTCAAGAATGTTCTTCCTGTTTGGCGTATTGTTTTTGCTTTTATGAGTGAGAGCATTCGTCACTTTATTTGCCGCTCGTAACATCATACAAGAGAGAAATAAAGTTTGGTATGTATATACACAGTTGAAATGGCATCAGATAAGGTACTTTGCTTTTTGCTAAACCATGCGTAAATCCTTTTAAGATTCTGCAACATAGACTTTAGGTCAATCAAATGTGAGTATTTTTCCTGTGCAATTACCTAGACTATTGTATATCAATTATTTTTCTGTGATTGTTATGCTTACTCTTATAAAACAGCGTTGCAATCATTTGGGTAACATAAATATGATGCGTATGACTTGATTATTCTAAAAGCTGGTTACCTACAGCAACTTATATAAGTATGAGGTTTATCAGGCTGGTTTTACGGTCTTTCATATTTGCCTGTGTTTTGGGTAGACATTTCGCTTCAAACACTCAAATTCAGCCATCACTATCTTGAAGTAATGAACCATTTTTTAATGTTATTGTGGGGTCTCAATAAAATGTAGGGTCTAAGCCAAAGCATGTTATTGCTTGCTGCTAGGTGGGCATGGAAAACCTGGTGACCTTTCTTCTGACAGCTTTGTGTTTCTTCTGCCAAACGAGTAACTGCCAAGGTAAGGTCCACATTGTATCGTTACATGCAAAGAATGCCGGACAAAGTTTTGGGTACTAGGTGTCAAGAATCTAAGACGATGAATTCGGCCGGGATTTTGAAACCAAAAACGGAAATCGAAATCCAAGGCATCCGAATTGCAAGAACTGAGTCTTAATTCTGCTTTTCAAAACGCAATACGTATTGTTAGAAATCAGTAAGAGAGTGATGCAGATTTTCTTTGGCTTTAGATTACAGCTCCTGTGGATTACGATCAGTACGTCGTGGAAAAATATTTGGAGGACTTCAATCCCGTCCAGGGATGTGGCCCTGGCAAGTAGCAATTTTTCGCAAGAATAGCGATGGCAAGTAAAAAATGAATTGATTTGGTAACTGACCACGTTGAATTTTCCTTTTCGGGTGTATCTTTGTAACTGGCTGTGTTGATGGTATTTTCCCTTTTACTACAGGAAGCATTTAACAGATTTCTCTTTCAAATAAATGGTAGTGTTACAAACGTCTTCTCGGGTTTTTCAAATGTTCTTTCAGTACAAAAAAGCATAAGACATATTTCTTTTTCGATGACTAATGAGTAAAAAATGTTCAAAGATTTGTACTTTTCCAAATGTTCTTTTTTGGATTCTTGGCTTTTGCTTGTAACAAAACAAACGAAACCAATGGAAAGGGGCATGTTTTAGCAAAAGTTCAGAATTCTCTGTTTCTCATACAAGGGCGGATCTTGGGGTGGTGGATTATAGATGGTAGTAGATGAGACAAACGTTTCACCTAGAATGTTAATGGTGTAATTTGTTAAAACTTTGTCAACAGAGGATCAAAAGCCTCAGTTCTTTTGCGGAGGGGCTCTTATAAATTCAAGATGGGTCCTTTCTGCAGCACACTGCTTCCACAAACGCCAAAATGAAAAATACGTTCACTACAGGTATATATTAATCATACTTATTATATAGATATCAATGAAATACCAGGTTTTCTCTAGTGTCGAAAAATTCGCCCCGCTCACTCGTGAGAGATCTTTTCAACACTCGAAGATAAAATTCGAATCTCCGAGCGCCCATGTAATATCCTCTATTTATATAGTTACCGTATACTTTATAGTTTTTGGAGATTTATAGGATTTACTATACATCTTGCGTTTACAAATAAGCAACTTTTTGTTCTGTGCAGCATGTCCATGCTGTCCAATAAACAAACAAACAAAAACAAAAAAAAAACAAAACAAAACAAAACAAAACAAAAACAAAAACAAAACAAAAAACACCTTTATGATTTGGATCCAACTCAAACATAGAATCTTATTCTCCCATGGTCTGAAATGAAAAAACACTATGCTCAAAAGTTCTGAATGGTTTTTGTTGGAATTGTAAGTGTCTCCGTGTATAAATCTCTTTGGTCAAAGTGTGGCTTCTTTTCTTTTTTCCTTTCTTCAGATACACGATCAAAGCAGGAGACCATAAGATCTATTCCAAAGATCCTTACGAGCAAGAACGTGATGCCAGAATACACAACCATCCAAATTTTATACCAAGCACATTTGAAAATGACGTCGCATTAGTGGAACTGGACAAAGGTGTCAAAATGGGTCCTAATGTTCGTAGCATCTGCCTCCCGAAAAGTAACGAAAACCTTTCATCGCCGGGAGAAATAGTAAGCGTTGCTGGTTGGGGTTATACGACCAAAGGCTCCCATTCTTCCGTCCTTCTCCATTCTGCATTTGAGATTCAAAACAATAAGAATTGTAAAGATACAACAACATATGAATTCAATAAGACGGTGATGTTCTGTGCCGGTCATGGTAAGGGAGGTAACGATACTTGTAAAGGTGACAGCGGTGGTAGTACGGTAAGAGAGGTGCTACGAGATGGCAGGCGTCGATGGGTGACAGTTGGTCTGGTCAGCTGGGGTGAAGGATGTGGGATCAAAGGCAAATATGGCTACTACACCAGAGTAAAACCATTTGTGGATTGGATTCAAAAGAAAATTAATGGTTCGAGTAAGTTTTTCTTTTTTCTTTTTCATGCATATAGATGACCGGTGATGCTATAGTAGTAATAAGTTGATGCTATTGAGTTTCTCCATATCTCCATATCTGATACAATTTATTTTTCCCTAGTTTTATCTTGTGGCGATCCTGGTAACATACCGAACGGTCGAATCAATGGCACAGATTTCTTGGTCGGATTCACTGTAAAATATAAATGCAACGAAGGATATCAATTGAGAGGAAGATCGAAAAGTAGATGCAAAAGAAATGGAAAGTGGACCAAAGCACCGACGTGCCAAAAAGGTGATGAATGGCCACCAACATCGACCAAATGTCAGTCGTACTACCATAGATGCAGCATCTTTAATATGCTAATAACAAGAACTAGTCACCTTCTGCAGTCACTAATGTCATGATTCTTACCTCCAATACCATTCAATTTAAACCTGTTTATCTATAGTTACAATTTTGTTTTACAGTTGAGTGTAATGATCCTGGTAGTCTTCGTCATGGAGTACGAAGACCAAGAAAAAAGAAATACTATTACAAGGATAAGATCAGGTTTCGATGTAAAACAAATTACACAATCATAGGTAGATCTACCATGGTGTGCCGGTCTAATGGGATGTGGAGTGGATTCAAACCGGCCTGTTTAGGTAAAATTGTCCCTGAATTGACAAAAATTTCAATGCAATATAAGAGCCCAGCTTAACTCTCGATTTTAACCTTGACAGCTCCTTGTAAAGATCCTGGTATTCCAGAAGGTGGTGTTAGATTAGACCACAGTTTTAAGCACGCTCAGACTGTACGATTCCTGTGCAAGAAAAGGAATCAACCACCGTCTGTTTCATATGTCAGTTGTAGCAACGGAAGATGGAATCAAAATATTCCTAGATGTATTGGTGAGCTCAAAAAAAATCACAATCTTTATCTTCTTCAAAGTCACAATGTTCAGTCAAATTGATCTTTTCTCCATAAATAGCTAGGACGAAACTATTTACTAGTAGTGACCTTTCGTTCTTGTCCATTTTGATCTACTAAAAATAAATTTAAACGACTTTTGGTTGTTTTTCTTAGCCGATTGTGATGATCCTGGCATTCCTACTAATGGAAAAAGACAAAGCAATGACTTCACCTTAAAGAAAAGAGTGTACTTCACCTGTGATCGAGGTTACATGCGCGTAGGACCAGAGTATATACAGTGTCAGAGTAATCGACGATGGAGCGACAAAGCACCAATTTGTGAACGTATGTAGAACAGTGATCCATAATTTGTGTGTGTGTGTGTGTGTGGCAATATTATAGGGATCTTAGAATATGATATGGATTCCTGGTAGCACGTTTTCTTAAGTCTGATCCTGGATTTCCTGGAACTCGGATATCTCCAAAACTAATTCAAGTCAAATTGCAATACTCTATGTACTGAAGGTATGCTTCAGAACTAGCATATTTCTGTATGGAAATCTGTTATCAAGCAGTTGAAGGAGCTCTTGAAGAAGTGTGTAATGGGGTGCTTCATTTTCGATTTCTCCTATCTTAACTAATAACGTCTCTGACTAATATTTTGATCTCCTCCATAATAAAATGGCTTTCTTTTTGACTGATAGTTTATATTAAATATTTCCATAGCTTTATCCTGCTTTAGACCAATACCACCCGATAATGCTTACATCTATAGCAGAAGACAATGGAAAGAAAAATATGGATTCAACGAAGTGGTCATGTTTTATTGTAATAAAGGACACTTTGCTTCTGGATCGCCTTTCGTGAGGTGTCTCGCTAATGGATGGAGTAAAACTAATCTACGATGCCCTCGTAAGTCTATGTATTCATTTTTCGACATTTCATTCTTAATTTTGTATGCATGATAATTTATTCTTCAGACAGAAAAAGGTCAAAATAAAAATATGAATTGAGCTTTCTTTTGTACTTCACGTCCTTCCTTTCCTATTTTTTCGATTTTTGTCGCAAAGGTGCATTTTTCACTTTCTGTGTATATGTTCTGTGGCCGAAAATATATGGCTTTCTCTCTACCTTGACAACACTTCTGGATTCAATATTTTTGGGGAAAGAAACGAAAAGATACCAAACAAAACAGTGGTAAAAAAGCACTCAATCTTTCTGCTTCGTGCAAGAAGACTGAATGTACCGGTTAGAAATCAGTCAACGAATTTCACCAAATCGAAATGCATTGTTTGTTTTAGCCAAAAATTGTGGTGATCCTGGTACTCCCACTAACGGAAGAAGACAAGGCAATGTATTCACTTTCAACAATAAAGTAAACTTCACATGTTTAGATGGCTACGAGCTGGAAGGACCTGTAGAGCGTGTATGTCAGGAGAATGGAACATGGAGTGGAACCACGACTACTACATGTGAACGTACGTATTTTTGATAGCTCTTAACTCTCAACTCTTGATAACTCTTTATTGGATTCTTTTTTCCATTGTGGCCCATCAATATAAAGAATTTACAAAATACTATTATATAAAACTACCTATGCATATGAATTTAACTAAACTAACTAGACTGCTCTTACTATATTAATGAATAATAGTAAGTTATTACATTGGCACTATACATGACACATAACACAAGACAGTATTTCTTGCGACGAGTTGATTTGAAAATTTTTGTATTCTTTATTAATTAGATTCATTCGGCATGCATGTGCCTTCAAATTTGAACAAATTTAGATTTTGCTATTTAAGGTGTTGAGTGCAAGGATCCTGGAACACCTCGTAACGGTATCAGAAGGCTAGAAAAGGGTAAATACGTGTATGAAGACAGGTTAGATTTCAGGTGCAACACAAGCCATTATTTGAGAGGAAATACGTCCATCATCTGCCAAAGCGATAGAACATGGACAGGAACCGTACCAGTGTGCTTAGGTAAGGGAATGAGAAGCGAGCTCTGTCTAAAAAAAAATTTTTTTTCACATGTTGAAAACATCTTCAAAAAATTAATTCTGAATGGAGAATCCGATTGGCGTATTAAGATTTCTCAGTTTCACGTTGAAAGGTGTTTTACTTTTTTTTATTAACGATTAAGATTTAATGCGTTGCATGTTTGAAATTATTTTCTTTTCCTTGCTTGCTTGCTTGCTTGCTTGCCTGCTTGCCTGCTTGCCTGCTTGCCTGCTTGCCTGCTGCTTGCCTGCTTGCCTGCTTGCCTGCTTGCCTGCTTGCTGCTGCCTGCTTGCCTGCTTGCCTGCTTGCCTGCTTGCCTGCTTGCCTGCTTGCCTGCTTGCCTTGCTGCTTGCCTGCTTGCCTGCTTGCCTGCTTGCCTGCTTGCCTGCTTGCCTGCTTGCCTGCTTGCCTGCTTGCCTGCTTGCCTGCTTGCCTGCTTGCCTGCTTGCCTGCTTGCCTGCTTGCCTTGCTTGCCTGCTCTTTCTTTCTTCTTTCTTTCTTTCTTTCTTTCTTTCTTTCTTTCTTTCTTTTCTTTTCTTTCTATTCTTTCTTTCTTTCTTTTCTTTCTTTCTTTCTTTCTTTCTTTCTTTCTTTCAAACTGCACGCTACGAGTCCAGTAGCGCAGTGGTAGTGCATCCGTCTAGATAAGAAGGTCGGGGGTTCGATTTCCGTCCAGGTACTCTGATTTTTCTAGGGTTGTTGTGTTTATTAGCGTGCTTATCTTCACTTATTAATTTCTAATTTAATCAGAACATGCGTAATATGTAAATAATGAGCCTTAGATGAAACGAATGAAGAAGAGTGCCATACAAGCCTTTCACAACTTCAAACATATTTCCAGCATAATTGCAATATAATTATATACGCATCATTCTCAGCGAACAACGTATACCCCCCCCCCCCCCCCCCCCCACAAATGCCTATGGTTTCCTGCAGCGTTGGAATGCAGGTCAATTTGGAGGACATGACATTAGCTTTCCAATTCTCAGAAGATTGACATTCTTTTGCTTTTTTCCTCCAAATTAAGCTGCTTTCCGTCACATGCTTGGGGTCTATTACCTCATTACTACGTCTCAGTGCACTGCCTTTCATGAAGTGGTCTATCCTAATCATAAACCATTAATTAGATTTACCCAGTTATTGTAACTATGTGCTTTATACGTTTTAGCCAAGAGTTGTGGTGATCCTGGTAGTCCTGCCAATGGCAAAAGACAAGGCTACGTCTTTACATTCAAGAGGAAGGTGTATTTCAAATGTAATCGAGGATACAAGCTTGATGGGCCAGAATACAGACAATGTCAGGCTAACCAGAAGTGGAGCGACAGGACACCAACCTGTAAACGTAAGATGAAAGTTAAATGTAACTTCTCAGTTTCCTTTCCTTTTCTTTTATCTCCTTTCTTGGGATTTTTTTCTTGTTCACCCCCTCAATACATCAGCATTATTGTTCTCATTGCAGCGAAAGACTGTGGTCGTCTGAAAGAACCAGATGACGGCGAGAAGATAGAAGAAACTTCTACATTCTTTGGAGGTAAAGTCGTGTTTGATTGCAAGAAAATAGGTTTTGAGATGAAAGGATCTAAACAACGTTTTTGTCAAGAGGATGGACAGTGGAGCGGAACCAATACTACGTGTGAACGTAAGTTTTATTTATTTGACGGCTGTACCAATAAATGAAAGAAAAATCCATTACGGCAATTTTAGCATATATTATATACGGTATAAATTCCTAAAAATATTTCCCGAGAATGAATACTTAATTATCACATCATAATTTTTAAACTAAAGTAAAGGCAAACTATGCTGTAAATTTTTCGTCGCTTTTGCATGATGAAATGATATATGCATCATTTCATTTTTTGAAGCTAATACTAAATGTCTTTCAAGTTTACGTGCCATGATCTCAGCAAATCAACCGTTATAGTGTTCCCTGAAGTAACCGTAGCTTGGGGCTGATCTACCTCACGGATCGAAGAGATAAGATAGCGAGATAATGAAATAAAAGCGTTGACTCGGAATAAAATAGTAATCGAAATGCGTTATACAAATCGATCAAGGAGTAGCAGCACAAAGCATAACAATTTCCGGCGTTTATTCTTTTTTGGTTTGTGCCAATTCAAAAATGAGCATTAAATTTTGCTTAAGGTGTTGAATGCAAGGATCTGGGAACACCTGGTAATGGTGTCAGAAAGCCAGACAAGAATAAATACGTGTATGAAGACAAGATAGAGTTCAGATGCAACACAAACTATACTTTCATTGGAAGGCAATTCGTAATCTGCCAAAGCGATAGAACATGGTCAGGAGCTGTACCACGTTGTTTAGGTAAGGGAACGTGCAAAGAAGCGATTACTTTGAGCAACTTTCTCTGCAACTTGTCACAAGCTGCAAGAGTGTTTAGACGGCGCAATGGAAATATAATTGTCTCCAAAAGTAGAAACAAATTCAACTTTTCGCAACGATAGTTGCAACTTGTCTCGCAATTTGTTTTTCAAATTGCGATGTAAGTAACATGTTGCAACGCTCCATGCAACTTGTGTCGCAACGCCGAGACAAGTTGCAGAGAAAACTGCTCCATCGTTAATCGCGCCTTAAGCGAGCCTTATTTATGAGATCTAGATTCTTTAAATTTTTTTTGCAACATACCAATCGTTATCCTTTAGTATTTTTACATATTTATGCTAAAGTACGTTGTCTTAATCTTTTTTTTTTGGTCCATTCAGCTCCCTGCAGAGATCCTGGCATACCAATTGGTGGACATCGATACCAACATTCATTTCTACACAACAGCATCGTTCGGTTTAGTTGTAACTCAGGATGGACAATGGATGGTTCACATACAATAAGATGTACCGATGGACGATGGGATCACGATTCACCAACATGCAATAGTGAGATTTGTTTGCTTTATACAATTTTTTTTGTGTTGGTGGGGTTTTAACTACGTTACTGATTATTCTAAGTTATCAGTACGTTTTGCTGAACAGCAATGTGTAAAAATACAATGATATGCTGCAACAAAAGTAGAGCAGCTTCAGTTATTACTTCCGTTATGCATTATCATTATATAAAAAACGTATTTTACAACCACCACTCCCCATTCTGGGGTCTTCCCTAAGGTTCCCTCCATACGCACTACGTCCACTACATTCTATATTTACGACATACAGCAGGGGCGGATACAGGAATTTTAGATGGGAGTGACTATTACAAAGGTTTTCGAATTCGAGAAAAAGGGGTGGTAACTGTTGCTAACTATGTACTGAGATATTTGAGCAAAAGGGGGTTGACTAGTCACCCCCCTATACCACCCCTGGATCCGCCCCTGATACAACACTTATTAAATCACTTATTAAATCACGTGTTTCTTTTTACGGAGGAAGGAAACCGGAGGGAAAAAACTTTAATTTTCATTTCTTTATTTGCTTTTGCTGTTTTTATTTATTTATTTTATTTTTTTTTTTGTTTTGTTTTGTTTTTATTACATTACTTATATAAAGTAAAGGAATTCTTTTTCCTTATGCAGCTTTGCTTTGAATAAACTAACTCTCGACATGAGCATTATATAATAAGACAATAACATGACTTTTGGAGGGTATATTGTTTATTTGTGGCCCGAGTAGCATTATTTGCGCCCGAGCGTAGCCTATTATCATCAATAAACTAGGCCAAGTTAAGCAAATTTTCAAAGTTGCCGTAGGAGAGTTTTGGAGTTGAATCTTCGGCATATTCGCTGCCCTCAAAATCCATTATCGCCCGCTGGGCGCGCGTTTTCAAGAGGGCAGTTTGTTGATTGGCCTTGTATATTGATGATAATTGTTATTAAATGAACGTATACGTAATTGTATTCGCTTGTTGTTAACACACAGAGGCATGTTTGAGGCCGAATAAGTATCCTGTCAATGGAGGAATTCGAGGTTCATATATTAGTTACAGACACAAGTACAGCATCAGTTACCACTGCTATAGAGGATATAATCTTGTTGGACAAAAAAATGTAAGATGTCTGAATGGAACATGGGAGAACAAGCAACCAACGTGTAGACGTACGTATTTTGAAATATGGAGAATCAAAAAATTGTACAAATTTTATTGTTTTGTTGATTTTTAAAACTTGACCTGTTTTACAATAGATTGTTAAATATTCTTGGTTGAATAGAAATGCTTGTGAAACTGTATGTCAATCTTTGTATAACATTATGGCATCCAAAGCGACCTAAATATTTTATCGAGCGCTGAAACAACCTCTTGGGTGATCTAGGTCAGGGCATGGCACAGATCGAAATCTGAAACAACCTCTGGACTGATCTAAGACAGGCCACAGCTAACTCACAGATTGAACTCTGAAACAACTTCTGGGCTGATTGAACCCAGGAAAACAATTTCGAAACAATTACTGAGGGTGACACTTAATGAGTCCACTCGCCGCATGTGAATCCCGGGAAAGTTTAAATAAAGACCCAATGGGGTCGAGAAGAAAGCCGTGTACCACCATTAAAACTACCTTGTTTAACTTGAGTTCATGATAACAAGTTTGTCTGGATAATGTATTTTGTTTTCATTTCTTAGCTGTTGAGTGCAGGGACCCAGGTAAACTTGTAAATGGTGGCAGATATCCAGACAAAAACAAATACGTGTTCAAAGACAGTATACGGTTCCAGTGTAAGACAAACTATACGCTGAGAGGGTATTCTTCCATTACCTGCCAACATGATAAAAGATGGTCAGGAAATGTACCAAGATGCTTGGGTAAGACAGGACAACCCTGGATCCTCCCCTGAGAAACTTCAAACTCATTATTACTCATTCCAACTATTTAATTAAAGTACCGTTTTCCTCCTCCACATTTATTTTGATAGCTGTCATTTCATCGGCGAAAACGGCTTGCGACAAAAGAAACATATGTTAGTTACAGAAAAATTGTCCTAAAATTTAATAGAATGTTTCTCGCATTTTTATTATTTGCTTGAATGATCATTGTGTCGTTAGAAGATCAATCTTGGCCTCTTGCAATTCAACAAATTTCTGATGGTTTAGAGTGACATGTGCTCTTATTTACCACGATATGAAGGCAACAGTTGGTAAAAATGTTATGTACCCAGGAGGCATTACGAAACGTTCGTAATTTTTTTGACTTAATTTGTTGACGTAATCATTATGTTGGTCTGTCCTCGTATTTACCACTGCTTCTGACCAATCAGGAACGAGAAAATTTACTTTTGTGGTAAAAAAAATTATTCGCTTTGGCCATTATCTGGATAAAGACTCGACTTAGGCCAATTTGCTTAAACAATCCCTATTCTTCTTATGATCGATAATTCTTTTCAATCTTTCTTTTCTTAGCTCCCTGTAGAGATCCTGGTATACCTAACAATGGCCATCGTCTTGACCACTCGTTCTTACATAATGCTAGAGTAAGATTCTCTTGTCTAAGAGGATGGAACATCGAGGGTTCTCAGACTATCACATGTAATGATGGAAACTGGGATCATACAACACCAGTGTGCATGGGTAAGATACGTATTAGAAGCATTGTATTAAAAATATTATTATTAGCCATATTAATGTAACTAATGCCTTGCGCTTTATGTTATTTGATTTTCATTAAATTTGCTTTGAATTTTTGAGAGATTTAAATTGTCATTTGCCAATCAATACGCATTCCCATTCTTGACTTTCTTTCTACCTTGGCTTCTTTCCCTAGAACTATCAATGCACTCATCAAGTTAACATGTTTGTATGCCCATATTATACCATGAATATGAGATTCTCTTGACCATTGCCATTACCGTCAGAAATGGTAGTTTACGATATATAGCAAAGGCTCTCCCAACATCCCGCGTCGGTTAATTTATTACGATAAAAACACGAAAACTGATTATTGATGTTAAAAGTGTGTTTATTGAATTAAATATAATCGAGTGTTGAGTTTTGCATAGGGAAAAAAACGGAGAACCCGGAGAGAAAAATTCTTCAACCAAAATGAGTTACCTACGAAACTCTGACTCATATGTGATGCCGAGTCCTACCCTGGGTGCCTGAGGCCCGTGTGGGGCACCCAAGGTATCCGAGTCCAGGAATCAATCTCGAAACCCCAGAGCAGATCTAGAAAGACGGTTGTCTACCCTTGCTTCCCTCATCATGATTACGACTTGGCAGTAAAAATATAACTAAAGGTAAAAAGATATGTTGCTTATATATTATTTGTACAGAATGTGGATCAGCTCTTGGAATGGAGAATGGGAAGATTCCTGATGGAAATATTCGAGCATCATCAACACGCTGGAACTACCATGCAAAAGATGGACGATTGAACGACCGATATGCGTGGTGCTCAGGGACAGCGCGTGATCCGTACCTTCAGATTGACTTTGGTAAACCCTACAGGATAACAGCCCTGGCTACACAGGGAAGTGCGTATAATAACAAGTGGGTGGAGACGTATACTGTGACAAGTAATCTGGCGGGATCATCATTTAACATTTACAGAGAAGATAACCGAGATAAGGTAGAAACGTATTATTGTTTCTAGCCTCCTAAAATATTTTAAAGTACGCGCTCGATTCCTCTGTAAATGGCGTTTTAAAAGATTTGAAGGTTATTTCATAATTTCGCATCTTCTGCGCAAACTGTGCAATCAAACCACAGCACGGTTCTAATGAATGGCGTGAGCCATTTATATAATAATATAGTTTTTTGCAATTTTTGTTGCAGTTTTTCCCACTTTTTTCCCACTTTTTTACTGTGAATATTGACATTTGTATTTACCACCCACTTTGTGGCGACGTAAATCTTCTCACTGTACAAAATAAGCTGATATCCCATTTCTCTTGTACTCTTCTTAAGGTGGCTGCCTACTTTTGAACGTTCGAATTGAGCCCACGATGAGCGCGCGCTCAAAAACCGCTGAAAAATCTACAAGATTTTATTGAAGAACCATACGCGTTTTGAGCTTCAACAGGGCAAAACCCTCAAATTTTGCACGGGACTCTATATTTTTTGATAGCTCATTCGAAAAAACTCCTAAAAATCTAGGTTATATCAACATTTTAGGAAAAGTTTAAATCAGGAACACGTGAAAAAATAGATTTTTGTAGGGATTTTTGTTCGACTTTATGAGATTTTTAAGAGCACCGAAACTACAAAATATGACAAATCAATGTATCTCTCTGTCTTTTTATCGAAAATATCCATGTTTTATTGTAAAATGATTGACTAGCCTTCATTCATGCAATCATATAGTCTGCAAATAACTATTATCTTATTCATCTTAATTTTTTTCTAATCACTCCTAGTGGCGCAATTTTTACTCCAAAAGCTCGTGCGTAGACTTCCATTAAATGCTGATTATCTCGAAAACGAGCTCGGGACACCCTATTTTTCTTTCCAGATTTGGAATCAGCATTAAATTTCAATTCGGAAAATCGAAGTTTTAAAAAAAGCTTAAATCAATTTCCAAAAGTAGGCAGTCACCTTAACTAAGGTCGCTATTGGCAAAAAAATGTTTCTTTACTTTCCTTTTTTCTTTTATAGATTTTCATCGGAAATAGGGACAGTGGATCTGTAGTAAAAAACAAATTGAGCAATCCTGTTATCGCAAGGAGATTAAGAATATTACCACAAAAACAAGGAGGATTTTCCAGTTTTAGTCCTGCATGTTTGCGAGTAGAGATATATGGATGTGACCTTCCTTCAGGTAAGTGTATAGTAATAATAAGAATAGGTCATCCAATGTCTATGATAACCCTGTCTGTATACCAGTAGAGATATATTGGTGTTTTTTAATCGAGTATCAAATTGATCGATATTTTCAGATTGTATTCTGATTGGATCTCGTATTGCTGCAAAATGGACAAGTAATCCAAGGGGTGGATATATCTACTACATGGCCTACCTGACAAGCATCAGTAGAAGGCACTGGAGAGTAGAACTGGAAGATGAGAATCATGGCAGTCATCGGTATAAATACTTGCGAACATACGAAGACTTACCGTTTGTCCTGGATGTTCCTCCCAAGCACGAAGAGTTACAAGTAGGCACCAGGGTGTTAGCGCCATGGGGACATACATATTACACTGGTACCATCAAGACAGGAAGAGACAGATATAACAGATACCGTGTGAGAGCAGATGATGGTGATGAAAAAGACTTTACACTAGATGGAATACGTGTACTTAAAGCACCTACATTTTGTAACTAAGGGGTATACTTTAGAAACCAATTTTTCCATTTTACTAAGAAAAATTTAATCTTCTTTGCAGTGGGTATTCAAAAAGAATAAAATTGTCTTTCATCGTCATACTAATTATTGATGCCCCTGTCAAGCCAATCTGCTATGGTTTTGTCGAGTCTTGTTCTCCAGTATTTTTTAAAAAGAATAGTTTTCTGGGCTGATTGCGAACACAATCAATAAAAATCATTTCTGTTTTCGTTTCTTTTTCTTCTCCCTTCCTATTCCTTCCTCCCTTCTTTCCTACTTCCTCTTACTCCTTTCTTAAACTTAGCCTAGCGTGGCACAAAATACTTATTCAATCAGGATTTTTGAAGGTGAGATATTGTTAGCTTAGTATTCGAATGCAAAACAGAGTTTAAAAAGTAAGAAAAAAATGTACAAATCTGACTACCTGTAGTTAATAGCAATAGGCCCCAATAGCACTTTACTGACCATCTTTGCTTCCCAAAAGCAGACTTGCAATAAAGTCATTGTCTTAAATATGAAAAGAAATATCACGTGATGATTTTTTTTTTCGTCTTAACCGATATCCGGCTCTATTTTAGAACTTTACATTGAGTAACAATGAACAAAGAATAATAACTATGAACTCAACCTATAGACCTCATGCAGCACTTTGGAATGCAGCTCAATCTGGTGATAAAACGATTGGTTTTCCTTTCTCATAGATTGGAATTCTTTTGTATTGTCCCCCATGCAGATCAAGCTGCTTTGACGTCACATGAAAGTGGTTTATAGTAAGCAATTATTGGATGAAGTTGAGCATAATATCGTAACTTATCAAGACCGAGGCAGTGTTATCTGCCGAAGCCGAAGGCTAAGGCAGATAACACTGCCGAGGTCTTGATACTTTACGATATTATGCGATAACCGAAATCAATAATTAGTTTATTATACATTTTGTGTACTGAAAAAAAAAAAAATTAACATGAACATTAAATTATAGAGACAAGAATTATGAACGCCATGTCGCGTGAAAAACGCAAAATTCTTAGTTCAGAAATATTTCGAGAATTCTTCATAAAATATATAAAAATTAGTTATAAGGATTTCTTAAATAATTGTTTTTGTACATAATTCTGGAAAAAAATATACATAATGAATAAAAACAAAGCTACCACAGCGTGACCTTGAATGAACTTGACATGATAAATGTATTATCTGTAGGAAAACCTACAGATACATGTAATACATTTATCATGTTGAGTTCACACGATATCAGGGATTGGCTGAGGGCTCTCGACCAATCAGAATTGAGATACTTAGTAAAATGTATAATAATATACAGTGATTGCTGGAATCGAGCATTTAGAACGAGCTCGAGTGTATTAGGTGTCACCTGACATTTCTTTGGGCGTGAATGTCTTTATGGTTGGACAACGTTCATGACATTGACTGTATGTATCCATCGCCACTGATAGGAATGTGACCTGTTCTGTTGGACGTACTTCTTCCTGTTTTTACCGGAATCAGATTACATCTTTTATTCAGCTGTGGTAGTGCTCGACATCAGCATTCATTTTGACTTGCAAACCTGATATTTGATTGTGGGTTTATCAGAAAACAAGAGGAAACCGGCCGGCTGTTTGTATTTTCCTTATTATTGAGTCACCTGGGAGATGGCAAGGCATAAGGTATAGTTTTCCCCCTAAAATTGTTGTATCAAAACTCATTGCAACTTTATGTGAAGATCGATTAACAATGACGAGGTCGATCAACACTAGAGACGCTATTCAAAACTCTTCGACGTCGACATTATAATATATTATTGAAATATTGGTTCCAGGATGTGAACTAATGAAATGAATTGAGCAGCGTCCACTTTAGAAGTTGCAGTGATTAAGTTAAATTACAGATTTTGCTAAAATCATGATTTTGACCCTAAAAAGAATATTAGCATACTCAACCTCCATCTCTTTAATTTAGCTTTCTTAAATATTTTCGGGTAAAGTAATGCTTGTATGAGGGAAACGTAGTTCCAATACTAAATGGTCTTGAAGTTAACTTTCTTTGAGTCGAAATTATGCTCTTAAAACTTTGAGAAGAAAATAATGTGCATTAAGAATGCAATATAAGCGAGAAATGTTTTTCTTGTTCCCAAATGTAGATTTGCTGTCTATTGACCTCATGGTTCATAATAGTGTTGTGTTGCTTGTCTCGTACAGGCACGTCAAAAGGTAAGTTGAGATCCGTGGTGTAAGTAAAGTAAGTTAAGACACATTGCCATTCTCCTCGGCAGCCGTCATGTAGTTTCGGTCCCAGATCCTCACGGGAGACGGCCCATACTAATGCCATACTGGGGCTGTGTAATAAGCTAGGGTCAAAAACAAGGTGATAAATTAATGATTCATAAAAAGGTGCGCAATACATTTATGAACGTGTGGTTGTTAGGATATCTAGAAATTTGAATATAAACGTTCCCCCTAACGTATAACGCATGTCTTGATTTGTTGCCAATATGTTTCAGAGGACTACACTCAATGTGGAATTCGTTCAGTGAGCAGCCGTGCAAAGGTAGTCAAAGGGAGTCGGTCTTATCCAGGCCAGTGGCCTTGGCAGGTTTCAATACATAAGACCAGGAAAGCTGATGGTTAGTGAAAATCGTTTCCCTTTTTTTATAACGCCAATGTTTGTACATTTTTCAACTCTGATGCCAATAAATAAAACTAAAAAGGATATATACTAGTTGGCAATTCTTCCTTAGTTTGAACGATTCGTTGGCAAACTCGGTATGTTAGCTCTTTTAATGGTTCCGTGATACATGCATTTTTTTTCTTTTTGTCATTTGGAATTTCTGTTCAGTAATATCCCAAGGTCTTTATAGTTTTTTTCGATGTTGTACGTCATTCACTGTCTCGAACTTTTACTACTGAAATTAAATGAAGTTTTTCTTTCAGGCACGAAGCAATTCCACTGTGGTGGAGCACTGATTGACACAAAATGGGTACTTACCGCTGCGCACTGCTTTTATGGTGACAATAATCCACAAAGGTAATAAATTTAAGGTGGCTCGACCCCCTCACGCTTGACCGCTACCTTCCACTTTTGGAACGCTAGTGCATAAACGTCTTTTATCCGATTGCAAATCTTTTTTGCACATAAGTCACATAAAGATTGAATTAATGTTTGATGCAGTTTTTAGTGAGATCGGACGTCATAACACGTGATTATGATGAAATATTTGTTTTCGTTTAGAAAATAATTTTAGCCTTGCAGAGCGTTCAACACTAAAATGCTTCGTACCACATAATTATATACTGGATGCCTCCATTTGTGGGGATTTTTGAAAAAATCTATCTAGCTAATAATGAGATATTTGAGATTATTTAAATATAGTGCATAATCTACTTCAAAACTAAACAATGGATTTCATACGGCCGAAATTAATATTTCAGAGCTATATATTCACAAAAGTTATTGCTCATTTAGTTTTACTCTGTATCTAGTTTTAAAAGGAACATTTTGAAGGTAATCGACTTATGCGATTTTGTGAAAACGTATAGTGCAGAAGACGGGGTAAACATTTGATGCGCACTTTTCATCGCAGTTTTCTAGTCAATCTTACTAGATCTTCCATTATTCTAAAATTCGCTGATCATTTCTCTCAAAATTACGTCAGGATACAAATTTGAACTTAAACTAATATTACACAAAATTGCAAGACTATTGAACTCATTTAAAGCGATCTAAAGCGAACGAGAAATACAGAAAACATTGATCGTTTCCCAACGATTTGATGCTCTGGGAATTCTATTGTTTGCTAATGATCATAACATCAAATTCTTTAGCACCATGCACGGTCTCATCTCGCTTGGCTGCTTTCCGATTTACCCCCGAAGTTTGGTAACAAACAGTTGTTTTTTTTATTCAAATGTGGGACGTTTGTCATGATGTACTTTGTCAGTGTGAGTGAATAGAATCGGCGAACATGCCTCAAATTAAAACTTCAAGAAAGAAGCGAGCAAGACTTTTGAGTTTAGATAAAGTACCATACTTCGGGAGTAAATCGGAAAGCAGCCAAGCGAGATGAGACCGAGAAATGATCAGCGAATTTTAGAATAATGGAAGATCTAGTAAGATTGACTAGAAAACTGCAATGAAAAGTGCGCAACAAATGTTTACCCCGTCTTCTGCACTATACGTTTTCACAAAATCGCATGAGTCGATTACCTTCAAAATGTTCCTTTTAAAACTAGATACAGAGTAAAACTAAATGAGCAATGACTTTTGTGAATATATAGCTCTGAAATATTAATTTCGGCCGTATGAAATCCATTGTTTAGTTTTGAAGTAGATTATGCACTATATTTAAATAATCTCAAATATCTCATTATTAGCTAGATAGATTTTTTCAAAAATCCCCACAAATGGAGGCATCTAGTATATAATTATGTGGTACGAAGCATTTTAGTGTTGAACGCTCTGCAAGACTAAAATTATTTTCTAAACGAAATCAAATATGTCATCCTAATCACGTGTTATGACGTCCGATCTCATTAAAAACTGCATCAAACATTAATTCAATCTTTATGTGACTTATGTGCAAAAAAGATTTGCAATCGGATAAAAGACGTTTATGCACTAGCGTTCCAAAAGTGGAAGGTAGCGGTCAAGCGCGAGGGGGTCGAGCCACCTTAAGTTTGAATATACTTTGGTCAAGTGCAGGAAATAAAATAGTATGAAAAAGACTAGTACTGAGAGAGTGTCCGTGTTGGAGAGGAAAAGATGAATTTGTTCTCGATGATAAGTTCAAAATATAGTTTAGTTTGGACTTAGGCCCCGTCCACACGTATCCGTAAATTTTTGTGTCCGCTTTTGTTTTTGTTTTTTTTTTGCGGATACGGGTTGCGTCCACACGTGTCCAGAAATTTTTGTATCCGTATTCGCAAATTTTACGAAAACGGATACGTGTGGACGGTGAAAACGATTCGAATACGCTGCGTGTGGACGCAAACATTTTCGTATCCGCAAAACAAAATTTGCGGATACAACAATTTCCGGATACGTGTGGACGGGGCCTTAAATCTGTCTACCAAATGCATAATACATTCTTAATTAAAGTTTATATCTTGCTCAGCATAAAATCCACTTAATCAATACGCAAGCTTACTAGACATCAGTGAACATGATATTCTAGTTCTTATATATTGATTTTATCCATTTCTCTTTTAAGGTATACCATCAGAGCAGGTGACCATAACATCTGGATAAAAGATGTTACACAACAAGAACGCCTGATTACAGAGATACTGCTTTCCCCCCGCTACTTACATTTTCCATATTATGCAAATGACATAGCTTTAGTAAAATTAAGCCAAGACGTGGTACTGACACCTTATGTTCGTACTGTGTGTCTACCTGAAGCAAACGCATTTGGATTGTCTACAGCTGGCGCCATAGTCTATGCTGCTGGCTGGGGACGAACAAGTGAAAGAGGAAACCTTTCGTCTATCCTTCTTCATTCAGATTACCAAATTCAAAACAACAGTTTATGTAGACGAGCAACAAAGTATTACTTCAATGAAACGGTGATGTTTTGTGCTGGTGATGGTAGAGGAATCAGCGACACTTGTCAAGGTGACAGCGGTGGTAGTCTGGTTAGACAAGTGTTACACAAAGGTGCCCAGAGATGGGTGACAGTTGGTCTTGTCAGCTGGGGTGAAGGCTGCGCTCGAGCTGGTAAATATGGCTACAACACGAGAATGGAGCCATTTCTTGACTGGATACGAAAAATAACAAGTAAGTGCCCAAACGTTCTACCAGCTAATTGTAGTCCACAATGGGATAGCGACTTTCATAATGAAATCAATATAGTATATAGGTTATATTAGTAATAATTCTTTCAGTATACATGCGCTATCAATTTCGAAGTTTCGCATGAAATTATCAAAATTTTGCTCAAGTAATTTTATTGTTCTTTCTTATTGATCCAAAATAAGTTATTGCGTTTCCTCGTCTCAATGGCACCTAATGAAAGGTAGCTTGTTCATTTTACTTCGCTTGGGAAATATGTTTGTTATCTTTGTATGTTACACTAGCCTTAAAACGTTGTCATTGTTTAATATATTATACTTAAAATATATCAACATCATAGGAAACTGTGGTAATCCAGGAAGACCTGCCAATGGGTACTTCGCAGGAGCTGAATTTTATGAGGGACGAGAACTTCAATTTTATTGTTACCGTGACTATAGTTTGTTTGGATCCAAAACTATACGATGTTTATCAAATAGAAGATGGAATGCAAGTCTACCAGAATGCAAAAGTAAATGGTTCCTTTTATAGTTTCAGCTAACAAGAATAAGTAGCACCCTAGAAGACTTGTTCGCTGAATATTCTTTATATAAACTCATTTTACAAATCCAAAGTTCAACCTTTTTTATATATGTCCTTTCTTCATTTCCAGAAACTGCTGGACATACCTTGTCGGTGACATTGTATTGACATAAGTTGACATCGTATAATTTATTTGCACCTGCCTCGGTAAACTTACGAGTGATACGTTGGAAGCAAATTTGGAAACCTAACTAACTTCCTTTCAAAATCAGCCAGGTTTACTTTCAGTGAAAGTAAAATATAAATATGAGCTTAGTTTATTGGAGTCTATTATTTTTCGATTGTAGTCCAATTTTAATCTTTTAATTTGTCAGGTTCCTGTCCCAAACCATGGGATGTAAAAAACGGAAGAAAGATAGGAGACAACTATGCACACGGACAGAACCTCACCTACGCATGTCTGGGGTTATACACATTGGTTGGATCTTCTTCAATGAGGTGCAACGATGGAAAATGGATTCTGGAGGCCCAACATAACCAATGGCCTTCCTGTAAAAGTGAGTTGGATGAAAATGACGAAAGAATTTCTCAAAAAGATCTTAAAACAACCACTCTTTGAATCCTCAAAATATTTTTCAATTCTTCAAACATTAGAACCATGCACAAACCCTGGCACCCCCAGTAAAGGTTCTAAAACAGGATCTGACTACAGACATGGAAGACAGGTGTTTTACTCTTGTGAAAGAGGGACAAAGATGATTGGTGAACCATCTTCGACATGTTATGATGGGAAATGGTCCAACGTGCTTCCAGCATGCCTCAGTAAGTCACTAGGAAATTTCATATTTAATCCTTTGTTTCATTTATTCTTTTTTGTTATTATTATTGTCTAACGTTTGCAACAGGAATATCTGCACACTGAATTTTTCAGTCCAGTTTTGTTCTGTTGATGCCGATTGTATTAATGGTTTTTGTTATTAATGTTTATAGAAATTTGCCAAGACCCAGGAAACGTTGCAAATGGTTACAAAACAGAGAATCCGCGTTTGTATCTGGCAGGTGACACAGTCACATATCGCTGTAATCCTGGCTATAACTTATTTGGAAGAGCAAAGCTATTTTGTAATGGTGATGGGCTGTGGAACAATCAAGTGCCTATTTGTTATGGTAAAAGCTGCCAAGTTATGCAGTTTTCTTAATTCTTCGATTTGACGTTATTTCATCTGGGCCATGTTGGTGCTATTTCACAAAAGATTCTCATTAGCATCCATTGTTAATCGCAGCAAGATGGCCGCCATGTTTTTGTCTGTTTTCTCTCTTTGGAATGCTTGCAACTCAATATTTGACAAATTGTTTCAAGATCTAGAAATCATAAGTTTTGTTAAGTTTTCAAAATGTTTCAAAACATGTAGCTAGACAGTTGAAGACTCTCAAACTTTGAATGAGAAACTAATTGTTGTTGCAATTTATTTGATTGAACATTTTAGCTGTTGAATGCAGGGACCCTGGTAGACTTATAAATGGATACAGATACCCCCCAAAAAGCAAGTACAAGTTTAAAGATAGCATACGTTACATGTGCAAGATAAACTATACGCTGGTAGGAAATTTTTCCGTTACCTGCCAACAAGATAAAAGATGGTCTGGAAATGTACCAAGATGCTTGGGTAAGAAAAGTAACTTTGCAAATTTTATTTACCTACGTACATGGGAAAAATTATTTATGATAATTAAAAAGTTGATCACATATCATGTAGAGCCGAAATTTTGCTTAATCTGGAATTAGACGAGCTGGAATACTTCTTTCAACGCAGCCATTTAGCTGACTATCATGCATTGGCTTAAATATTGAAACTGAAAAAAGTACGTAAGAAAATATACTTGTCGTAGGAAATTTGATGTAAAATGAAATATCTTTTGCAGCAGTCACTGATTAGTAGCTAAGCTATTGTTTGATCCCTTGATATCTAGGGATGAGAAAAAATTGTTAAGGTGTTCAAGGGGGGATGTCAAATTATTTTTGCAATGGTAGGGGGGATGCTAATTTTTCTGTCAATAACAAATGACTATTAACTAACATATAAAACTCAACAAGAAATTTAATGAACAGGATAATTGTACACCACTATTTAGATAAGATTGTAATCTTGATCATCATCATCATCATCTTCAATTTTATCACTATTGTCATCATCATTATCATGTAAAGGAAACACGTTTTAGCTATAACTTCGCCCCAGAAATTATTCAAAAATTATTCAACATCCGTAAACTATCACGTTCCTCCCTTGTTAGAGTCCTGTATACGTGTTTTCTTTACATGCCCTACTTCCTATACGTAGATAAGGATAGTTAGTATTTAAATACAGGACTTTAAACTTTTATTGTTAAACTCTCGTCAAGAAGTCTACAAAGTTAGACGAAACGCGTAGGAGATATAAAATAAAAAGTCTTACAACCTAGCATCCGAAGTGCTGCTCACTGGTTCCTTTCAAGAAATTTGCTAAAAATCAAAAATTTTCAAAAAAAAAGTCGTCAGTGAGGAGGAAATGGAAACCGATATTCCTCTTCCAGTTCACTATGTATCGCGATCAGGAAGACAGTCTATAGCAAGTTCTCGTTATATTACCAGTCATTGCAATGGCTTGCATATAAGATGTTGTGTAGGTATCAGGACAGAAATGTTTGTATTTAAGTATATGGGGGGGGGGGGGTACAAGTTTTTCCCTGCTAAAGGAGGGGGGGGGGGGCATAATTTTTTTTGACATTAATTGGGGGGATCTTGAAATTTTGGAGTATTTTTGAAATTTCCTCTCCCCCCCCCCCCCCCCCCCCCCCCCCCCCTCCCCCTGCGGTATACATTATGAACGCAGCCTTATCGGTGTAGGGCATCCGTAACCTAGAGCACTCCAGCAAATGGAGAAATAAGAGACATGGGAACAAAATACATGTACATAAGCAAGCTAGTTTTGTTTAAAATATTTTTTTCCCACATGTTATTGAACCTTTTATAAAAAATTATTTCTTAATAGATCAGCAACTTGCACCATTAAGGTTCACACTTCTGAGGTTGTTTTATTCATTTTTTTCTTGTTGTATTCAGCTACCTGTAGAGATCCTGGCATACCAATTGGTGGACATCGATACCAACATTCCGCATTTCTAAACAACAGCATCGTTCAGTTTAGTTGTAACTCAGGATGGACAATGGATGGCTCACATACGATAAGATGCACCGATGGACGATGGGATCACAATTCACCAACATGCAACAGTGAGATTAGTTTTTTTTCTTTTTACTATTCGATATTTTCGGGTTCTTCGAGTTACAAATACGTTACTGATTATTCTAAGTTATCAGTATGTTTTTCTGAACAGCAATGCGCATAAATACAATTACACTCTAACTGAAACACTAGTAGAGGAGCGTAGTGTACTATTATATTTCCTTCATGCAATGTTATTCTAAAAGGAACAAGTTTTGTTTTCATATCTTCATATCTTCATTTGCCCTGACTTTTTCTGTTTTTGTTTCTTCTTAGTACAGTACTAATATAAAGCAAAGAATTTGTTTTTCTTGTGCAGCTTTGCTTTGAATAAACTAACACTCAACATGAGCATTACATAATTTTTAATAAATGACTATAATGGTATAGTACTCGCTTGTTGTTAACTCACAGAGGCATGTTTGAGGCCGAATAAGTATCCTGTCAATGGAGGAATTCGTGATTCATACAGTAGTTACAGACACAAGTACAGCATCAGATACTACTGCAATAGAGGATATAATCTTGTTGGACGAGGATATGTAAGATGTCTAAATGGAACATGGGAGAACAAGCAACCAACGTGTAGACGTATGTATTTTGAAATATGAAGAATCACAAAATTGTACAGATTTTATTGTTTTGATGATGTTTTCGAGTTGTTTTACGATGGATTGTAATAGTAATAAAAATTAGGGCATCCAAAGCGACCTAAATATTAGTTTTATCGAACCCTGAAACAACCTCTTGGCTGATTGAACCCAGAGAAGAAATCTTTTAAGGGTGACATTTAATGAGTCTTCTCACGTGATTCTCTTGATCCCAGGAAATATTAAATAAAGACCCCATGAAGTCGAGAAGAAAGCCGTGCACCACCGTTGTTGACTACCTTGTTTAACTTGAGTTCATGATAAGGAGTTTGTCTGGATAATCTATTTCGTTTTCATTTTTTAGCTATTGAGTGCAGGGACCCAGGTAGACTTGTAAATGGTAGCAGATATCCAGACAAAAACAAATACGTGTTCAAAGACAGGATACGGTTCCAGTGTAAGACAAACTATACGCTGAGAGGAGATTCTTCCATTACTTGCCAACATGATAAAGATGGTCAGGAAATGTACCAAAATGCTTGGGTAAGACAAGAAACTTCAAAATCATTTGCACCTTAATTCATAGAAATAGTGGAAATTAAATAATCTTTCAGTGTAGCTAGACATACAACTATGTAATTAAAATACCGTTTTTACTTTGCATTTGTTTTGATAGCTATTATATCATTTTATCTGCGAAAACGGCTTGTGACCGCAAAAGAAAAGTATGCTTGTTGCAGAAAAAATTGACCTAAGGTTTAAAAGATGTTTCTCCTAATGTCATTATTTGCATGAATGATCATTGCATCGTTAATAACCGATTACTAGTTTCTGAAGACCAATCTTGACCTCTTGCAATTCAACAAATTTCTGATGGTTTAGCGTGATATGTCCTCTTATTTACCACGATATGAAGGCCGCAACAGTTGGTCAAAATGTTATGTACTCATGAGACAAAAACACAGGAAATTCGAAACAATTAAGTTTAAGCCTGGATAAATTATTATTATCATGCGTATTTATATTAGTGTCTTGCGCACTCAACCCGTAATTCAGCTGTTAAGACTGCAATAGGTTAAAATAAACTATTTATTTATTTTATTTAAAAGTTCATTGAGAGAAAAACAATTTCAAGTGCCCTACTTGCGCGAAAATTGTGGAATTTGTTGACGTAATTTGTTGGTATATATCCTAGTATTTACCACGACTTTTGACCAATCAGAAACGAGAAAATTTACATTTGTGATAAAAAAAATTGTTTTGCCATCTCTGGATAAAGACTCGACTTAGAGGCCAATTTGCTTAAACAACCCCTATGCTTCTTATAATCCCTAATTTATTTCAATCTTTTTTTCTTAGCTCCCTGCAGAGATCCAGGTATACCTAACAGTGGCCAACGTTATGACCACTCGTTCTTACATAATGCTAGAGTAAGATTCTCTTGTCGAAGAGGATGGAACATCCAGGGTTCTCAGACTATCACATGTAATGATGGAAACTGGGATCATACAACACCAGAGTGCATGGGTAAGATATCTATTAGAAGTATGTATTAAGAATATTATTATTAGCGATTAAGTTATTAATGTAACTAATGCCTTGCGCTTTATAATGTTATTTGATTTTCATTAAATTTGCTTTGAATTTTTGAGAGATTTAAATTGTCATTTGCCAATATACGCATTCCCATTCTTGACTTTCTTTCTACCTTGGCTTCTTTCCCTAGAACTATCAATGCACTCATCAAGTTGACATGTTTGTATGCCCATATTATACCATGAATATGAGATTCTCTTGACCATTGGCATTACCGTCAGAAATGGTAGTTTACGACATATAGCAAAGGCTCTCCCAACATCCCGCGTCGGTTAATTTATTACGATAAAAACCCGAAAACTGATTATTGATGATAAAGGTGTGTTTATTAAATTAAGACCCCGTCCACACTATACCGAATAAATTTGAATCCGCAACTTTGACACCGAAACCAGAAAAAAAGTTTTCCGTCCACACATGAAAACGGATAAAATGTTTCGCGTCCACACTAGTCCGATCAGAGGCGGCAAAAAACGCTTCATTGCACATCTGAGCATGTGCATCGAAGCTGAAATTGAGCACGCGGTGAATTTTTAGCCTTCCCGCCATGTTCCCATGACAATCATGACGTCATCGTATCCGAAAAATTTCGGATACGAAATTTTCTCCGTCCACACTAATACGGCAAGCCGGCGTTTTTAACTTGTTCCACTCTGGAGACCGTATTCGAGAAAATTCGTTTTCGTGAAGAATTGTTCCGGATTGGCCAGGACAAGTGTGGACGGTAGGCCTAACCGAATAAATAACAATTCGGATTCAAATTTATCCGGCATATTGTGGACGGGGCCTAAATATAATCGAGTGTTGAACCGAGATGAGTGACATACCAAACTCTGACTCACATGTGATGCCGAGTCCTACCCTGGGTGCCTGAGGCCCGTGTGGGGCACCCAAGGTAGCCGAGTCCAGGAATCAATCTCGAAACCCCAGAGCATATCTAGAGAGACGGGTGTCTACCCTTGCTGCCCTCATGTTGATTACGATTTGACAGTAAAAATAAAACTAAATACAAGGTAAAAAGATATGTTGTTTATATATTATGTGTACAGAATGTGGATCAACTCTTGGAATGGAAGATGGGAAGATTCCTGATGGTAACATTCAAGCATCATCAACACGTTATAGATACCATGCAAAAGATGGACGATTGTACGGACGATATGCATGGTGTTCAGGAACAGCACGTGATCCGTACCTTCAGATTGACTTTGGTAAACCCTACAGGATAACAGCCCTGGCTACACAGGGAAGTGCGTATAATAACAGATGGGTGGAGAATTATACTGTGAGAAGTAATCTGGCGGGATCATCATTTAACATTTACAGAGAAGATGGCCGAGATAAGGTAGCGTATTTTTTTCCTCAAATATCTTATAGTAAGCGCTTGATTGCTCTGGAAATGGCGTTCGAACAGATTTGATTTGCGTAATCAAACCACAGCGCGGTTCTAACTAGAAAACGCGAGAGCCATTTATAGATGTAATTTGACTGTAAATATTGACATTTGTATTTCATCACCCATATACTTTCTGAGGACGTATAAATCCTTTTCACGGCATGTGATACCTGTGCAGGCCCGCACATGATCCCAGGACCGCAAATGATCCCGGGACCGCAAATGATCCCCGAATAGGACCGCAAATGATCCCGGACTGCAAATGATCCCGATACTGGATCGCAAATGATCGCGCAATAATATACGGAATGGTTTGAAGTGGGGGAATCCTCAACATGGATAATTATTGTGACAAACGTTGCGTTTCAAAATATAATACGATTTACAGTTCTTTTGTTCATTTAAAAAACGGGAAGATAATAATAATGAAATATGGGTTGTATGCAAGCTTTATCACAACTTTCCAGATGTATATATGTTATGTATCTGTATACATTTAACATGTTTAAAATCTCTTCAATTCTATGATAAAAAATCTCATTGCTTGGGCTTCCTTTGTTGACATGCTTGCAGTGCTACGAACTGTCAGTGTCAACATGGTAACGCACTCTCTAGTAACATCGATAACCACAGGCAACCCACGAATAGAGATCGGTTTACAGCTTATTTTAACATGAAACCGATCTAAACACATTAAACCCATAGAAAGCAGAGCAAAGTGAATTATCCATTAACCCGCTAAGATCAACGAGGCTCATAAAGCCGGGCTCCCTGCGATTGCACCTGAAAGAACACGTTTCAAATTGTTGTTGTTTTGACACTTGATCACCGACACTTGACTTGTTAATTGCTAATAATTTTTTGAATGATTTTTCTTGAAACATACAACCAATTTACAATCGAAACAATCGAAGTTATAACGAGAGAATTTTAACCAATGTTTTATAGTAGATCAAATGTTAACAACGATATATACAGTTCGATTTTGACTTAAGACATATACTGTATCCGCACACACATTTGCTCTTTTTTATTTTTGTTATAATCAGAATTAAAAATGAAGTTCATATTATTCTGAATACGATTCGAGTCTAAGTTAAAAATACATAAGTAAAAGTATTTATAGGATTCCCCCACTCCAAACCATTCCGTATATTATTGCGCGATCATTTGCGATCCAGTATCGGGATCATTTGCGGTCCGGGATCATTTGCGGTCCTATTCGGGGATCATTTGCGGTCCCGGGATCATTTGCAGTCCTGGGATCATGTGCGGGCCTGTACATACCTCCTTTTCTCACTGTAAAAATAAGTTGATATCCCATCTCTCTTGAACTCTTTTTAACATAGGTCGCTATTGGAAAAAAAAAACTTCTCCAAAAATATTTCTTTTCTTTTCTTTCCTAAATAGATTTTCATCGGAAACAGAGACAAGGGATCTGTAATAAAAAGCAAATTGAAGAATCCTGTTATCGCAAGAAGATTAAGACTATAACCCACAAAAACAAGGAGGATTTTCAGGTCTTAGTCCTGCGTGTATGCGAGTAGAGATATATGGATGTGACCTTCCTTCAGGTAAGTGTATAGCTATAATAAGAACAGGTCATCCAATGTCTATGATAACCCTGTCTGTATACCAGTAGAGATATATGGATGTGACCTTCCTTCAGGTAAGTGTATAGTAATAATAAGAATAGGTCATCCAATGTCTATGATAACCCTGTCTGTATACCAGTAGAGATATATGAATGTGACCTTCCTTCAGGTAAGTGTATAGTAATAATATAAGAATAGGTCATCCAATGTCTATGATAACCCTGTCTGTATACCAGTAGAGATATATGGATGTGACCTTCCTTCAGGTAAGTGTATAGTAATAATAAGAATAGGTCATCCAATGTCTATGATAACCCTGTCTGTATACTAGTAGAGATATATGAATGTGACCTTCCTTCAGGTAAGTGTATAGTAATAATAAGAATAGGTCATCCAATGTCTATGATAACCTTGTCTGTACACCAGTAGAGATATATGAATGTGACCTTCCTTCAGGTAAGTGTATAGTAATAATATAAGAATAGGTCATCCAATGTCTATGATAACCCTGTCTGTACACCAGTAGAGATATATGGATGTGACCTTCCTTCAGGTAAGTGTATAGTAATAATAAGAATAGGTCATCCAATGTCTATGATAACCCTGTCTGTATACCAGTAGAGATATATGGATGTGACCTTCCTTCAGGTAAGTGTATAGTAATAATAAGAATAGGTCATGCATTCAATGTCTATGATAACCCTGTCTGTATACCAGTAGAGATATATGGATGTGACCTTCCTTCAGGTAAGTGTATAGTAATAATAAGAATAGGTCATCCAATGTCTATGATAACCCTGTCTGTATACCAGTAGAGATATATGAATGTGACCTTCCTTCAGGTAAGTGTATAGTAATAATAAGAATAGGTCATGCATTCAATGTCTATGATGACCCTGTCTGTATACCAGTAGAGATATATGGATGTGACCTTCCTTCAGGTAAGTGTATAGTAATAATAAGAATAGGTCATGCATTCAATGTCTATGATAACCCTGTCTGTATACCAGTAGAGATATATGGATGTGACCTTCCTTCAGGTAAGTGTATAGTAATAATAAGAGGATATAACTAGCTAAAAACTAGTGTGAGCTGCGTCGGTGTTTCTAATGAAACAGTAATGATGAAAAGGTAAATTATACACCGTGAAAAGATGAAACAACTTACTGACGTTTCGGACGCTAGTCCTTCGTCGGAGTAAAAGAGAAAGAAGTGGTAGAAAGGAGTGTATATATGATAGAATAAGACAAAAGAAACCAATGAGAGCAAGGTAGGCAAGGAAACAAAAACAAACAATCAAAAGACAAAAGAAAAGGTTAGTTGAAAATAAAGCGTTCATTAATCCCGTTGGGACTAAGAGTGCCCAATAGGTGAATAAGCCGCATTTCTTTGGTCTTGCGACAATCATTGTTGCCGTTAAGCAAAGAAAGACCGAAAACAATGAAGTCAGAAAGAGAATGGTTAGCTAGATTAAAATGGCGGGAAACTGGTTTGGTGGGATCGTTATTGCGAATATCATAAAGATGATTGCAAATGCGATCACCAAGACGGCGGCCAGTCTCGCCCACATACAAAAGATTACAGCGGGTACATTTAATACAATATACAACATTAGAAGTGGTACAAACAAAATGGTCAGTGATTTTAACAGTTGATTTAGGACCGACAACAGAAGTGTGAGAGACTATGTGAGGACAAGTATAACAACGTTTACGAGAACAGCGAAAAGTACCAGGTTCTTTGTTAGAGGGAAGAACTCCCTTGACCAAGAAAGAACGGAGATTACGATCACGTTTATAGGAAAAGAGAGGGCGGTTGTTGAAAATAGCAGAAGTGCGAGTATCAGAGTCAAGCAGAGAAAAGTTGCGGTTAACAATGGGTTTAATGGAAATGTTAATAGGATGATACGTAAGAGTGAAAGGAATGCGGTCATTAGAGGGACGAGTGTGAGGAGTGAGAGCGGTGGTACGATCAATAGTAGAAACTTTACGAATGGCGCGATCAATAACATGAGCAGGATAATTACGCTTAAGGAAGAAGGAACGCATCTCAGAACATTTAACAGAAAAATCGAGATCATCACTACACAAACGACGAAGACGAAGAAATTGCGAGAACGGAATAGCGTTAAGAGTGTGCTTAGGATGAGAAGACGAGTAGAGTAAATAAGAATGAGAGTCAGTAGGTTTGTAATGGACACTAGTGCTAAGACGGTCGTCATTAACACTAAGCAAGATGTCAAGGAAAGTGACTGATGTTTCACTAACCTCCCACGTAAAGTCTAAGGCAGGGTGAAAAGAGTTAACAAAAGAGATGAAAGAATCTAAGTCATTACGCGAACAAGAAGTAGCACCAATACAATCATCAATATACCGTCCAAAAACTCAGGTTTAGGTCCAGTATATTGTTGAAAAACAAGGTTTTCGATATAACCAACAAACAAATTGGCATAACTAGGGCCCATCTTAGTACCCATAGCAACACCGTTTATCTGCCGATAATACCGATCACCGAAAGAAAAACAATTAAGAGTAAGAACAAGTTCAGCTAAGCGTAACAAAGTGGGAGTGCTGGGCTCGAGGACAGGACGAAGATCGAAAAAATGCTGAAGAGCACGAAGGCCCTCATCATTAGGAATAACAGTATACAAAGATTTGACATCCATAGTAAACAAAAGCTTAGAAGAGTTATCAGGAAAGCGAAAATCATTAAAAATACTAAGAGCGTGATTAGTATCCTTAATATAAGTAGGTAAAGACTGAACAATAGGCAGCATGAGAGAATCTAGATAGCTAGAGATGAGTTCGGTAGGACAACTACAAGCAGAAACAATAGGACGGCCAGGGTTGTTAGCTTTATGAATCTTAGGAAGAAAATAGACGTGAGAAGTACGAGGAGTAATAATAATAAGAAGAGTAAATAAAAGATAGTAATAATAAGAATAGGTCGTTCATCCAATGTCTATGATAACCCTGTCTGTATACCAGTAAGGATATATGGATGTGACCTTCCTTCAGGTAAGTGTAATAGTAATAATAAGAATAGGTCATCCAATGTCTATGATAACCTTGTCTGTATACTAGTAGAGATATATGGATGTGACCTTCCTTCAGGTAAGTGTATAGTACTAATAAGAATAGGTCATCCAATGTCTATGATAACCCTGCGTAGTAGAGATATATGGACGTTTTCTAATCGACTACCAAATTGATTGATCATTCAGATTGTATCCAGATTGGGTCTCGCATTGTTGCAAAATGGATTAGTAATCAAAATGGTGGATTTAAATACCACAAGGCCTACCTTAAAAGCATCAGTAGAAGGTACTGGAAAGTAGAACTGGAAGATGAGAATCATGGCAGACCTCGTTATAAATACTTGTTAAAGTACGAAGACTTACCGTTTGTCCTGGATGTTCCTCCCAAGCACGAAGAGCTAGGAGTAGGCATCAGGGTGTTAGGAGCATGGGGACATACATATTTCACTGGTACCATCAAGACAGGAAGAGACAGATATAACAGATACCGTGTGAGAGCAGATGATGGTGACGAGAAAGACTTTACACTAGATGGAATACGTCTTCTTAAAGCGCCTACGTTTTGTAACTAAACTTTGAATGACCACTTTTAAAATACGTTCCTTTGCATCAACTACTTTTTTTAATAAAAAGATATAACTAGCTAAAAACTAGTGTAAGCTGCGTCGGTGTTTCTAATGAAACAGTAATGATGAAAAAGTAAATTATACACCGTGAAAAGATGAAAAAACTTACTGACGTTTCGGACGGTAGTCCTTCGTCGGAGTAAAAGAGAAAGAAGTGGTAGAAAGGAGTGTGTATATGATAGAATAAGACAAAAGAAACCAATGAGAGCAAGGTAGGCAAGGAAACAAAAACAAACAATCAAAAGACAAAAGAAAAGGTTAGTTGAAAGTAAAGCGTTCATTAATCCCGTTGGGACTAAGAGTGCCCAATAGGTGAATAAGCCGCATTTCTTTGGTCTCGCGACAATCATTGTTGCCGTTAATTAAAGAAAGACCGAAAACAATGAAGTCAGAAAGAGAATGGTTAGCTAGATTAAAATGGCGGGAAACTGGTTTGGTGGGATCGTTATTGCGAATATCATAAAGATGATTGCAAATGCGATCACCAAGAAGGCGGCCAGTCTCGTCCACATACAAAAGATTACAGCTGGTACATTTAATACAGTATACAACATTAGAAGTGGTCAGTAATGTCAGAAACGTCAGTAAGTTTTTTCATCTTTTCACGGTGTATAATTTACCTTTTCATCATTACTTTTTTTAATCACCGGATTAAAATCTGATTTTAACAATAACTTTTTAATTGACTTGATTCATGAGAAAAATAACATTCGTTTTTTTTCATTGAAAGCTGTTTTCTATGTAGTGATCCAGATCATGTTTTCCTAATTCAAAGGTAATAATAAATTGTTTTTGAATTTTGAAAGGGGTTATAGGTCATTGCATTTATAGCCCTTTTAAATTACTTTGCCAAAAAGGTACTTTTTGCAGGAATCTCTACACCGGTTTTGATTCCTTACCACAGTAAGATAATTCTGTACGCCACGAAAATCAATCTTATTTGACCTGTTGTTGTATTGGATTTCATTCAAGAATGTTCTTTCTGTTTAGTAGTCTGCGTAGCGAAACCACACGATTATTGAAGGTCGCTACGCAGGCTACTTACTGTTTCTTGGCGTATTTGTCTTCTGCAAGTGAGAGCCTTCGTCAAATCACTTGATGATCCTCGTAACGCCATACAAGAAAGAAAACGTTGGTCTATAGCTGCGACGGCATCATATAAGGTATTTGCTTTTTGCTAAGCCAATAGTTAATACTGTAAATCATTATAGAATGATTTTACTCAAACCTTGAATTGGTTAGTAGACTAATAGAGGTGAGTTGATCTTATTTCCATTAGTTTTCTTTTGTGTCTACTTGACTATTATACACTATCTAGAAACTGTTTCACGGTCTGAGGAAAATCACTCTAAGTTTGTGGAACCATACTAACTATGGTAGAAAATATAAAGGCTAGCTCAAACTAGCATCGGAATATGAAGCAACATACACAGACCTTTTTACTCCGACGAAGGACTAGCGTCCGAAACGTCATTAACAGCGCTTTTTTTCAGAACTAGGTGATAAATGCGATACTGTGTCTGTTTTGCTCACTATCCCTACTCTAGTGTGAACCAGTCTTTGGTTTAGGTCTATAAAATGTCACTAGTCTCCCTGACCATGCATTTTAGTTGTGAAAATAAGAGAATATGGTATCATTTCATTTACTGTGATGGTCATGCTTGCTCAAAATAAAAGCAGCGTTGCAATCATTAGGGTAACAAATATAATGTGTATGACTGAATAATGCAAACGCTGGTCGACTAAAGAAATTGCATATGCTTATAAACTCTATCCAGCTGGTTTTACGGTATTTTATTCTTGCCATTATTTTCTGTATTTTGGTAGTCATTTTGCCTCAAATGTTCAAAATGCATTATCATCTTTCTCTAGTCAAGTGATGTTAACAGAATCTAAAGGATTTCGTTGTTTGATAGGTGAACATGGAAAACCTGGTGGCTTTTCTTCTGACAGCTTTGTGTTTCTTCTGCCAAACGAGTAACTGCAAAGGTTAGGGTCCACATTGTATCGTTACATGCAAAGAATGCCGGACAAAACATTTTTGGCAATATCGGTGTCCAGATTCTAAGTTAGAATCACTGAGGACGTAAAGAAACCCTGCTTGGCAGTGACCATCGATCCTCATTGCCTACACCTCGTACTAACCACCTCTCATTCATAACTCGTTGTAAAGCGCCTTTTATCATATCCATATGGAAAAGACCGCTATTTAAATCATAAATCAAAGTGGAATCGAAATCCATGATTTTAGTACCAAGAGTCAAGACTCATTGGTCCTTACCTACAACAAGAAAATCGGTTCCCTGACTGTGATTGTTTTGATCTCGTCCCTTAAGAGTGCTTTCTTTTTGAATTATATTTTTTATGGAATATTTTCACAGATTTATCTCGCTCTAGACCCACACCACCCGATAATGTTTACATTCATACTGGCACAAGGAAATTGAAAGAAAAATAAGGATTGAACAAAGTGGTCACGTTTCGTTATAAAAAAGGAAACCTTGTTTATTTCGTGGTGTGCCTCACTAATGGATGAAGTCAAACTAACTTACACGAAATATATTTATTTTACAAAATTTTGATTAAGTATTTAACTTGTAAATGTGTGTAAATATTTGCTACAAATAGACAAAGAGGAATATGGAATATGAAAATCCTATGTAACCCACGATCTTCTTTTCCTAATTCTCTCGATTCCACTGAGAAGAAACGGAGTTGATTGGATTGAATTGAACTGAACTGATGGATTTTGATCTCGAAAGAGAATCACACTCAGGCTGTCTAGTGTGGGAGTCTAGCGTCTAAACTCAGGATTTACTGAATTTTGACTTCATGTATTCCAAATCCGCTTCCTACCAGATAGTTCAGCTTCATACAGTTTTGCTTTATATGCTGAAACAACCTCTAGGCTGTTCCTATGAATGAACTGACAAGATCGAATTGGAACTAGTATGTGAGTTCGGAGAGGGAGGAAGCCGCAGTTCTATAATCCGGAGACTCGGAAAAAGCCCTCGAAGCAATGAAGAGACCCGGCACTGATAGTTTTCACATCACAAACTGCTTCAGATCCGATTTCAACTGCTTTATTGATAGTTTTATATGTCAATTTGCAAGGGTTAATAGTTATGTATTTTTTTCCTATATTTTCCCCCCTTTCTCATCCATAGAATGTGGATCAGCTCTTGGAATGAAAAGTGGCAACATTCCCGATAGTAACATTCAAGCATCATCAACAAGATGGAGATATCATGCAAAAGATGGGCGATTGAACGGAACATATGCCTGGTGCTCAGGAACAGCGCGTAATCCGTACCTTCAGATTGACTTTGGTAAACCCTACAGGATAACAGGCCTGGCTACACAAGGAAGTGCGTATGATAACAGGTGGGTGGAGAATTATACTGTGACAAGTAATCTGCCTGGATCATCATTTCACATTTACAGAGAAGATGGCCGAGATAAGGTAACGTATTATCCCCTTCTAAAATATTTAAAACAGTACGCGTTCGTTTCCTCTGTAAACTGCGCTTGAACAGATTTTAAAGCTATGAATTATTCTTTTCGTTCTCATGTTCAACTGCGCAACCTCTGGCAATCAAACCACAGCACGGTTCTATCTAGAAAACGCACGAGGCTTTTTATAATAGAAATATAAATTTTGCAATCAATTTTTGTAGCATTTGCGAAACCCTGACCCTATTTTTTCCATATCCTTTGTGGCGACATAAATCCATTTCACGGCGTGTGAAACCCTCTCAGTTTCTCATTAAAAACAATAGGCTTATCTCCCATCTCTCTTCAACTCTTATTAAGTCAGTCGCTACTGCCGCAAAAAAAAAAAAAAAAAAAAAAAGGCCAAAAAGTCTCTATCCTTTTTTAGATTTTCATCGGAAACCTGGACAAGGGATCTGTAGTAAAAAACAAGTTGAAGAGTCCTGTTATCGCAAGGAAATTAAGACTATACCCACAAAAACAAGGAGGATTTTCCAGTCTTAGTCCTGCGTGTATGCGAGTAGAGATATATGGATGTGACCTTCCTTCAAGTAAGTGTATAGTAATAATAAGAATAGGTCATCCAATGTCTATGATAACCCTGCCTAGTAGAGATATATGGACGTTTTCTAATCGACTACCAAATTGATTGATCATTCAGATTGTATCCAGATTGGATCTCGTGTTGTTGCAAAATGGATAAGTAATCCAAGGGGTGGATATAAATACCTCAAGGCCTACCTTACAAGTATCAGTACAAGGTACTGGAGAGTAGAACTGGAAGATGAGAATCATTACAGACTTCGGTATAAATACTTGTTAAAGTACGAAGACTTACCGTTTGTCCTGGATGTTCCTCCCAAACACGAAGAGCTAGGAGTAGGCACCAGGGTGTTAGCACCATGGGGATATAGATATTTATCTGGTACCATCAGGACAGGAAGAGACAGATATAACAAATACCGAGTGAGAGCAGATGATGGTGATGAGAAAGACTTTACGATAGATCAAATACGTGCACTTAAAGCACCTACATTTTGTAACTAAACTTTGAATGGCCACTTTTAAAATACGTTCCTTTGCATAAACTACTTTTTTATATTTTAAAAAATATAAAAACTTTTAAGGTATGTTAAATCACCGGATTAAAATCTGATTTTAACAATAACTTTTTAATTTGACTTGATTCATAAGAAAAATAACATTCGTTTTTTTTCATTGAAAGCTGTGTTTCTATGTAGTGAAGCAGTTCATGTTTTCCTAATTCAAAGGTAATAATAAATTGATCAGTAAATTTTGAATGGGACTATTGGTCATTGCATTTATAGCCCTTTTACTTTGCCAAAACGTTACTTTTTGCAGGAATCTCTATGCAGGCCTAGTAATCCAGAAAGAAGTAAATGCAGAAACCGAAAGTTATGTTTGCGAATCGCATTTTAGTCACAATAGCGCAATAAACGTAAAAAATTGAAACGGCCGGACGATTTTCTTCAAGTACACTTGTTTTGATTCCTCACCACAGTAAGATAATTCTGTACGCCACGAAAATCAATCTTATTTGACCTGTTGTTGTATTGGATTTCATTCAAGAATGTACTTCCTGTTTAGTCTGCGTAGCGCCTAACCCCATGATTACTGAAGGTCGCTACGCAGCCTACTTACTGTTTGGCGTATTTGTCTTCTGCAAGTGAGAGCCTTCTTCAAATCACTTGATGATCCTCGTAACGCCATACAAGAACGAAAACGTTGGTCTATAGCTGCGACGGCATCATATAAGGTATTTGCTTTTTGCTAAGCCAACAGTTAATACTGTAAATCATTATAGAATGATTTTACTCAAGCCTTGAATTGGTTAGTAGACTAATAGAGGTGAGTTGATCTTATTTCCATTAGTTTTCTTTTGTGTCTACTTGACTATTATACACTATCTAGAAACTGTTTCACGGTCTGAGGAAAATCACTATACGTTTGTGGAACCATACTAACTATGGCAGAAAATATAAAACCTGGCTCAAACTAGCATCGCAATATGAAGCAACATACACAGACTTTTTTTTACTTCTCATTAACAGTGCTTGTTTTGTTTTGTTTTGTTTTGTTTTTTCACACCTAGGTGATAAATGCGATACTGAGTCTGTTTTGCTCACTATCTCTACTCTAGTGTGAACCAGTCTTTGGTTTAGGTCTATAAAATGTCACTAGTCTCCCTGACCATTTTGTGAGAATATGGTATCAATTCATTTACTGTGATGGTGATTCTTGCTCAAAAATAAAAGCAGCGTTGCAATCATTAGGGTAACAAATATAATGTGTATGACTGAATAATCCAAACGCTGGTCGACTAAAGAAATTGCATATACGTATAAACTCTATCCAGCTGGTTTTACGGTATTTTATTCTTGCCATTATTTCCGTTATTTTGGTAGTCATTTTGCCTCAATTGTTCAAACTCCATTATCATCTTTCTCTTCAAGTAATGTTAACAGAATCTAAAGGATATTGTTGTCTGCTAGGAGTGAGCATGGAAAACCTGCCGGTGACTTTTCTTCTGACAGCTTTGTATTTCTTCTGCCAAACGAGTAACTGCAAAGGTAAGGTCCACATTTCATCATTAATTGACCCGTTACATGCAAAGGATCCCGAACAAAAAATGTTTAGCAATCGGTGTCCAGATTCTAAGTTAGAATCACTGAGGACGTAAAGAAACCCTGCATGGCAGTGACCATCGATCCTCAGTGCGTACGCCTCATACTAACCACCTCTCATTCATGGAATAGTAAAGCGCCTTTGATTATTTTCATATAGAAAAGACCGCTATTTAAATCAAAAATCAAAGTGGAATCGAAATCCATGATTTTAGTACCAAGAGTCAAGACTCATTTGTCATTACCTACAGCAATAAAATGGGGTCCCTGGCTGGGATTGTTTTGATCTCGTACCTTGAAAGTGCTTTCTTTTTGACTGATATTTCCTATGGAATATTTTCACAGATTTAACTTGCTCTAGACCCACACCACCCGATAATGCTTACATCTATACTGGCAAAAGGAAATTAAAAGAAAAATATGGATTGAACCAAGTGGTCATGTTTCGTTGTAAAATAGGAAACGGTGCTTCTTTCATGCAGTGCATTACTAGTGGATGGAGTCAAATAACTAACCTACAATGTCTCCGTAAGTCTGTATTTATTTTTCAAAATTTCGTTTCAGTATTTGCCTTGTTATGCATGGAAATATTTGCGTCAAATAGACAAAGAGGAATATAAAAATTATTGGTGGTCCACGATCTTCTTTTCGTGATTTCTCTCGATTCACGAAGAAATGGAGTACTGATGGACTTTACTTTAAAGAGAAGCACACTCAGGCGGACTAATTTGGGGCTCTAAAGTTTAAACTCGGGATTTACCGAATTTCAACTTCTGGTATCCGGAATCTACTTCCTTTTAGATACTTTATACGTTTATGTTGCTTTATGTGCTGAAACAACCTCTGGTCTGTTCCTATGAATGAACTCACATTATCGAATTGCAAGTAGCATGTTAAGATTCGGAGAGGAAGGAAGTCGCAGTTCTAATCCGGAGAAAAGGACCTCGAAGCAAAGGAGAGATCCGACACTGAACTTTGAAAAACTTCAAAACGCCCCAAAAGTGTGAAGCTAGTGCAGATGGCATTGCCGCAACACTACACCACCCCTGGTTCCCTAAGACCTTGATGCATGTCATAAAACAATTCATTTCCTTTACTTTGTTTAGCTGTTGAGTGCAGGGACCCTGGTAGACCTGTAAATGGTGCCAGATATCCCGACAGAAGCAAATACGTGTTCAAAGACAGGATACGATTCCAGTGCAAGACAAACTATACGCTGAGAGGAGGTTCTTCCATTACCTGCCAACAAGACAAAAGATGGTCAGGAAATGTACCAAAATGCTTAGGTAAGACAGGAAACTTCAAAATCATTTGCATCTTCATAGAAACAGTGGAAATAATATTTAATATAGCTAGACATACAACTATCTAATGAAAGTACCGTTTTTACTTTCCATTTATTTTGATAGCTATCATTTTATCTGCGAAAACGGCATGTGACAAAAAAAAACAAAAAACAACAACATATTCTTGTTGCAGAAAAGTTGTCCTAAAATTAAAAAACAAATTATGCCATTTTCATGATCTGTTTGAATCATTGCATCGTTAATAAGGGCTTAATATTTTCTGAAGAACATGTTGGTCTCTAGCAGTAAATGGACAAAGTCAACACATTTCTGATGGTTTAGAGTGGTCCTCTTATTTACCACGATATGAAGCCCACAATTGGTCAAAATGTTATGTAGCCACGAGGCATTACGAAACATTCGTAATTTTTTTGACGTAATTTGTTGACGTAATTTGTTGACTTAATTTATTGACGTAATTTGTTGATCTATCCTCGTATTTACAACTGCTTTAGACCAATCAGAAACGAGGGAAGTTAAATTTGTGGTAAAATAATTTTATTTGTTTGGCCATCATCTGGATTAGTACTCGACTTACGCCAATTTACGTAAACAACCCCTGTATTACTTATAAGCACTAATTCCTTTCAATCTTTTTTACTTAGCCCCCTGCACAGATCCAGGTATACCTAACAATGGCCAACGTCTTGACCACTCGTTCTTACATAATGCTAGAGTAAGATTCTCTTGTCAAAGAGGATGGAATATCGAAGGTTATCAGACTATCACATGTAATGATGGAAACTGGGATCATACAACACCAGAGTGCATGGGTAAGATATCTATTGGAAGTATTGTATTAAAAATATTATATTAGCGATCAAGTTATTAATGTAACTAAATATTGCTTTGCGCTTTAATATTGTTTAACTCTTCATTATTTTCGATTAATTTTTTTGAGACATTTAAATTGTCATTTGCCAATAAGCATTACTATTCTTTCCATTGCCATTACACCCTGCACGCTGAAAACGAGTCGAAACCGGAGAACCAGGACGAAAACCCTTGCACCGAGATGAGTGACCAAACTCTAATCATATGTGATGCCGAGTCGATGAAACAAACTCGAAACTCCAGAGGAGATCTAGAGAGACGGGTGTCCACACTTGATTCCATCATCATGATCACGATTTGACAGTAAAAATAAAACTAAATACAAGGTAAAAAGATATGTTGTTTATGTATTATGTGTATAGAATGTGCATCAGCTCTTGGAATGGAAAGCGGTAAGATTCCCGATGGTAACATTCGAGCATCATCAACACGTTATAGATACCATGCAAAAGATGGACGATTGAACGGACGATATGCATGGTGCTCAGGAGTGGGGCGTGATCCGTACCTTCAAATTGACTTTGGTAAACCCTACAGGATAACAGGCCTGGCTACAAAGGGAAGTACGTATAATAACAGATGGGTGGAGACGTATACTGTGACAAGTAACCTGGCGGGATCATCATTTAACATTTACAGAGAAGATGGTCGAGATAAGGTAGAACCGTACTATTATTCCTAGCTTCCTTAAATATTTTAAAGTACGCGCTCGATTCCTCTGTAAATGGCGTTTTAAAAGATTTGAAGGTTATTTTATAATTTAGCATCTTCTTCGCAAACTGTGCAATCAAACCACAGCACGGTTCTAACTAATGGCGTAAGCCATTTATATAATAATATATTTTTTTGCAATTTTTGTTGCAGTTTTTCCCACTTTTTTACTGTGAATATTGACATTTGTATTTACCACCCACTTTGTGGCGACGTAAATTCTTTTCACGGAATATGAAACATTCTCTTCTCACTATAAAATAAGCTGATATCCCACCTCTCTTGTACTCTTCTTAACTAAGGTCGCTATTGGCAAAAAAATGTTTCTTTACTTACCTTTTTTTTATTAGATTTTCATCGGAAACAGAGACAAGGGATCTGTAGTAAAAAGCAAAATGAGGAATCCTGTTATCGCAAGGAGATTAAGAATATATCCACAAAAACAAGGAGGATTTTCCAGTCTTAGTCCTGCGTGTATGCGAGTAGAGATATATGGATGTGACCTTCCTTCAGGTAAGTGTATAGTAATAATAAGAATAGGTCATCCAATGTCTATGGTAACCCTGTCTGTATACCAGTAGAGATATATGGATGTGACCTTCCTTCAGGTAAGTGTATAGTAATAATAAGAATAGGTCATCCAATGTCTATGGTAACCCTGTCTGTATACCAGTAGAGATATATGGACGTTTTCTAATCGACTAACAAATTGATTAATCTTTCAGATTGTATCCTAATTGGATCTCGTGTTGTTGCAAAATGGACAAGTACTCTAAAAGGTGGATATATCTACTACAAGGCCTACCTGACAGGGATCAGTAGAAGGTACTGGAGAGTAGAACTGGAAAACGAGAATCATGACAGTCCTCGTCATAAATACTTGTTAAAGTACGAAGACTTGCCGTTTGTCCTGGATGTTCCTCCCAAGCACGAAGAGTTACAAGTAGGCACCAGAGTGTTAGCACCATGGGGATATAGATATTTCACTGGTACCATCAAGACAGGAAAAGACAGATATAACAAATACCGAGTGAGAGCAGATGATGGTGATAAGAAAGACTTTACACTAGATGGAATACGTGTACTTAAAGCACCTACATTTTGTAGCTAAACTTTGAATGGCCACTAAAATACGTTCTTTTGCATAAACTACTTTTTTATATTTTAAAAAATATAAAAACTTAAAAACTTCTAAGGTATGTTAAATCCCCGGATTAAAATCTGATTTTAACAATAACTTTTTAATTGACTTGATTCATGAGAAAAATAACATTCGTTTTTTTCATTGAAAGCTGTGTTTCTATGTAGTGATGCAGATCATGTTTTCCTAATTCAAAGGTATTAAAAAAATTCAATTGATCTTGGATTTCGAAAGGGGTTATGGGTCATTTCATTTTTAGCTCTTTTACTTTGCAAAACGTTACTTTTTGCAGGAATCTCTATGCAAGACTAGTAATCCAGAAAGAAGTAAATGCAGAAACCGAAAGTTATGTTTGCGAATCGCATTTTAGTCACAATAGCGCAATAAACGTAAAAAAATTGAAACGGTAAGACGATTTTCTTCAAGTACACTTGTTTTGATTCTTCACCACCGTAAGATAATTCTGTACGCCACGAAAATCAATCTTATTTGACCTGTTGTTGTATTGGATTTCATTCAAGAATGTACTTCCTGTTTAGTCTGCGTAGCGCCTAACCCCATGATTACTGAAGGTCGCTACGCAGCCTACTTACTGTTTGGCGTATTTGTCTTCTGCAAGTGAGAGCCTTCTTCAAATCACTTGATGATCCTCGTAACGCCATACAAGAACGAAAACGTTGATCTATAGCTGCGACGGCATCATATAAGGTATTTGCTTTTTGCTAAGCCAACAGTTAATACCATAAATCATTATAGAATGATTTTACTCAAGCCTTGAATTAGTTAGTAGACTAATAGAGGTGAGTTGATCTTATTTCCATTAGTTTTCTTTTGTGTCTACTTGACTATTATACACTATCTAGAAACTGTTTCACGGTCTGAGGAAAATCACTATACGTTTGTGGAACCATACTAACTATGGCAGAAAATATAAAACCTGGCTCAAACTAGCATCGCAATATGAAGCAACATACACAGACTTTTTTTTACTTCTCATTAACAGTGCTTGTTTTGTTTTGTTTTGTTTTTTCACACCTAGGTGATAAATGCGATACTGAGTCTGTTTTGCTCACTATCTCTACTCTAGTGTGAACCAGTCTTTGGTTTAGGTCTATAACATGTCACTAGTCTCCCTGACCATTTTGTGAGAATATGGTATCAATTCATTTACTGTGATGGTGATTCTTGCTCAAAAATAAAAGCAGCGTTGCAATCATTAGGGTAACAAATATAATGTGTATGACTGAATAATGCCAACGCTGGTCGACGATAGAAATTACATATACGTATGAACTCTACCCAGCTGGTTTTACGGTATTTTATTCTTGCCATTATTTCCTGTATTTTGGTAGTCATTTTGCCTTAAATGTTCAAAATGCATTATCATCTTTCTCTTCAAGTAATGTTAACAGAATCTAAAGGATATTGTTGTCTGATAGGTAAGCATGGAAAACCTGGTGACTTTTCTTCTGACAGCTTTGTTTTTCTTCTTCCAAACGAGTAACTTCCAAGGTAAGGCCCACATTTCATCATTGACCCATTACATGCAAAGAATCCCGGACAAATTTTTTTTGGCAATAGGTGTCCAGATTCTAAGTTAGAACTATTGAGGACGTAAAGAAACCCTTCATGGCAGTGAGCCGATCCTCGGTGCCTACGCCTCATACTAACCACCTCTCATTCATAACTCATTGTAAAGCGCCTTTGTTCATATCCATATGGAAAAGAACGCTATTTATATCATAAATCAAAATGGAAACGAAATCCATGATTTTAGTACCAAGACTGATTGTTTTGACTGACTGATTGTTTTGACCTCGTACCTTAAATGTGCTTTCTTTTTGACTGATATTTCCTATGGAATATTTTCACAGATTTAACTTGCTCTAGACCCACACCACCCGATAATGCTTACATCTATACTGGCAAAAGGAAATTAAAAGAAAAATATGGATTGAACCAAGTGGTCATGTTTCGTTGTAAAATAGGAAACGGTGCTTCTTTCATGCAGTGCATTACTAGTGGATGGAGTCAAATAACTAACCTACAATGTCTCCGTAAGTCTGTATTTATTTTTCAAAATTTCGTTTCAGTATTTGCCTTGTTATGCATGGAAATATTTGCGTCAAATAGACAAAGAGGAATATAAAAATTATTGGTGGTCCACGATCTTCTTTTCGTGATTTCTCTCGATTCACGAAGAGATATAGGGTACTGATGGACTTTATCTTGAAAGAGAAGCACACTCAGGCGGACTATTTTGGGGCTCTAAAGTTGAATTTTGACTTATGGTATCCGGAATCTACTTCCTTTTAGATACTTTATACGTTTATGTTTCTATATGTGCTGAAACAACCTCTGGTCTGTTCCTATGAATGAACTCACATTATCGAATTGCAAGTAGCATGTTAAGATTCGGAGAGGAAGGAAGTCGCAGTTCTAATCCGGAGAAAAGGGCCTCGAAGCAAGTGAGAGATCCAACACTGAACTTTCAAAAACTTCAAAACGCCCCAAAGGTGTGAAGCGAGTGCAGATAGCATTGCCGCAACACTACACCACCCCTAGTTCCCTAAGACCTTGATGCATGTCATAACAATTCATTTCCTTTACTTTGTTTAGCTATTGAGTGCAGGGACCCTGGTAGACCTGTAAATGGTGCTAGATATCCCAACAGAAACAAATACGTGTTCAAAGACAGGATACGGTTCCAGTGTAAGACAAACTATACGCTGAGTGGGTTTCCTTCCATTACCTGCCAACAAGATAAAAGATGGTCAGGAAATGTACCAAGATGCTTGGGTAACTGGGCTGAAAATGTTACGGTTTTATTTACTCACATTTAAAGGGAACAGAAAATTGGTATAAACTAAAACATCGAGAACATGCGTTGGCTGACGTCTTGAAACTGATAAACATAATTTATCAGTACGTTTTGCTGAACAGCAATCTGCAATGTGCAAAAATACAAATACACTCTACCTGAAACGCAAGTAGAGGAGCGTAGTACTATTATATTTCCTTGATGCAATATTATTATAAAAGGAACAAAAAAACTTTAGTTTTCATATATATATTTTTTTGTACAGTACTAATATAAAGCAAAGAATTTGTTTTTCTTGTGCAGCTTTGCTTTGAATAAACTAACACTCAACATGAGCATTACATAATTTTTAATAAATGACTATAACGGTACTCTCTTGTTGTTAACACACAGAGGCATGTTTGAGGCCGAATAAGTATCCTGTCAATGGAGGAATTCGTGGTTCATATAGTAGTTACAGACATAAGTACAGCATCAGATACTACTGCAATAGAGGATATAATCTTGTTGGACGAGAATATGTAAGATGTCTGAATGGAACATGGGAGAACAAGCAACCAACGTGTAGACGTACGTAGTTTGAAATATGGAGAATCACAGAATTGTACAAAATTTATTGTTTTGTTGATTTTTTCAAGTTGTTTTATAAATAGATTGTAATAGTAATATTTGTATATGTCAATCTATGGATAAAATTAGGGCATTCAAAGCAACCTAAATATTAGTTTTATCGAACCCTGAAACAACCTCTGGGCTGATCAAAGTCAGGGCATGGCTAACTTACAGATCGAGCCCTGAAACAACCTCTGGGCTGATGTAAGTCAGGGCATGGCTAACTCACAGATAGAATCCTGAAACAACCTCTGGGCTGATCTAAGTCAGGGCATGGCTAACTCACAGATAGAACCCTGAAACAACCTCTGGGCTGATCTAAGTCAGAAAACGGTTAACTGACTGATGGAAATAGGGTAATATACCTAATGGGTGATATACCTAATGAGTCTACTCATATGCGATACTCGTGAATCCCAGGAAAGATTAAATAAAGACCTCATGGAGTTGAGAAGAGAGTGCATCATCATTACAACACCCTTGTTTCCCTTGAGTGCATGATAAGTTATTCATGTCATAAAAATCTATTTTGTTCTTATTTTAGCTATTGAGTGCAGAGATTCAGGTAGACCTGTAAATGGTGGCAGATATCCCGACAGAAACAAATACGTGTTCAAAGACAAGATAGATTTTCAATGCAATACAAACTATACGCTGAGAGGAGATTCTTCCATTACCTGCCAACAAGATAAAATATGGTCAGGAAATGTACCAAAATGTTTGGGTAAGACAAGAAACTTCAAGCTAATGATTTCAGTCTTAGTGGAAATAATTTTTATATAGCCAGACATACAACTATCTAATTAAAATACCGTTATTACTTCACATTTATTTTGATAGCTATCATTTTATCTGCGAAAACGGCTTGTGGCATTTTCTGGTTGCAGAAAATGTGATGTAAAATTACTAATTATATTAGCAAATGCTGCAGCTATTTTCAGTCATGATCTGCAGTTGAACAAAAATTGCATCTTTAATAACAGCTACATAGTATCTGAAGACCAATGGTAGCTTCTTGCAGCGTATGGAGAAGTGAACAATGTGTATTCGTCCATCATTTAGATAGGATCGCGCCTTAGGTTGATTTGCTCAAACAAATACTATTGCACTTAATATAATCCTTAATTCCTTTCAATCTTTCTTTCTTCTTAGCTCCCTGCAAGGATCCTGGTATACCTAACAATGGCCATCGTCTTGACCACTCGTTCTTACATAATGCTAGTGTAAGATTCTCTTGTCGAAGAGGATGGAATATGCAGGGTTATCAGACTATCACATGTAATGATGGAAACTGGGATCGTACAACACCAGTGTGCATGGGTAAGATATCTATTAGAAGGATGTATTAAAAATATCATTATTAGCGATTAAGTTATTAATGTAACTGAATATTGCTTTGCGTTTTAATATTGTTTAACTTTTCATTATTTTTGATTAAATTTTTGAGATATTTAAATTGTCATTTGCCAATATGCATTCCCATTCTTTACTTTTTCCCTTTACCTTTTGTTTCCTTGGAGGTATTTCCTTCCTTCCTTCTTTCTTGCTTCCTTCCTTCCTTCCTTCCTTCCTTCCTTCCTCCCTTCCTTCCTTCCTTTCTTTCTATCTTTCTTCTTTCTATCTTTCTTTCTTTCTTTCTTTCTTTCTTTCTTTCTTTCTTTCTTTCTTTCTTTCTTTTCTTTCTTTCTTTCTTTCTTTCTTTCTTTCTTTCTTTCTTTCTTTCCCTACCTTTCTTTCTATGATACCATGAATATGAGATCTTGACCATTGCCATTACCGTCAGAGATGGTAGTGGTTGGCCACATTGTTAAACCCTGCAAGCTGAAAACGCCGTCGAAATACTCTAATATGCATGTGCTTTTCCTTCTTATCATATACGGGGGGAAATTACTCGATGCTGATTGGCTAATGAAAGAGGGCTTTTTTCCGTAATTCAGGGCGGAATTACTAGAAAATGATTGGTAGTTTAGTTGCTTAGCAACGCTCATAAACTGCAAACTTTTCTTTTTCAAAATGGCTTCCCGTTTCACATTGGCAGACGATAAGAAAACTAAAAAGGTCAAGCGAAAATGAAAACACTGGAAAGAGTACAGGTGTTTGGATATTTTTTCCCCGTAAATGAGCCTCGAAAAGGCTACTAAAGTAGACCCAAATGTGAACAACTTCACCTGCTCCAAACGTGACTTTGAACGCCATCGCTGGAAATAATTCAGCACAATCATCTTGGTCTGGACTTAAAACACCACTTTAATCGGCTTCTTCCTTTGGATTCTGATTCAGATTAAAAACTTTGTTGGTAGGAATCTAGTTTTATGTATGTTTTTATGGGTTTAGACGGGATATTTTACGTTTGCCATTCTTTCGGTGAAGCACTTTTTTTTCAAGATTTAACAAGATTATTGTTTAAACTCAGTAATCTATGACATTCTTTTGTAAAGGAGAAAACCTTGAACTATTATTGTCCAAAGTTTGATAGAAGAGAGCACATGTAATGAAGAAACATGTTTGGTTAATATGTTAAGATGAAGACACGAAAACTGATTATTATGAACTTAAATAAAATGGAGTGTTGAGTTTTGTCTAGGGAGAAAAACCGGAGAACCAGGAGAAAAAACCTTTGACTGAGATGAGTTACCTACGAAACTCTGACTCATATGTGATGCCGAGTCCTACACTGGGTGCCAGAGGCCCGTGTGGGGCAGCCAGGGAAGCCGAGAATCTAGAAAGCCCAGAGCAGATCTAGAGAGACGGGTGTCTCCCCTTGATTCCCTCATCATGATTACGACTTGGCAGTAAAAATATAACTAAAGGTAAAAAGATATGTTGCTTATATATTATTTGTACAGAATGTGGATCAGCTCTTGGAATGGAGAATGGGAAGATTCCCGATAGTAACATTCAAGCATCATCAACACGCTGGATCTACCATGCGAAGTATGGACGATTGAACGGACGATATGCATGGTGTTCAGGAGTGGGGCGTGATCCGTACCTTCAGATTGACTTTGGTAAACCCTACAGGATAACAGGCCTGGCTACACAGGGAAGTGCGTATGATAACAAATGGGTGGAGAATTATACTGTGACAAGTAATCTGGCGGGATCATCATTTAACATTTACAGAGAAGATAAACGAGATAAGGTAGTATTATTCCCTTAAATATCGAATAGTAAGCGCTTGATTCCACTGTAAATGGCGTTTTAACAGATTTGAAAGTTATTCAAGAATTTCGCATCTTCTGCGCAACCTGTGCAATCAAGCCATTACATAATAATATAACTTTTTCCAATACTTTTTCCACCCACTTTATGGCGACGTAAATTCTTTTCACGGCGGATGAAACCTTCTCTTCTCACTGTAAAAATAAGCTGATATCCCACCTCTCTTGTACTCTTCTTTACTAAGGTCGCTATTGGCAAAAAAATTTTTCTTTACTTTCCTTTTTTTAATAGATTTTCACCGGAAACAGGGACAGTGGATCTGTGGTAAAAAACAAATTGAGCAATCCTGTTATCGCAAGGAGATTAAGAATATATCCACAAAAACAAGGAGGATTTTCCTATTTTAATCCTGCATGTGTGCGAGTAGAAATATATGGATGTGACCTTCCTTCAGGTAAGTGTATAGTAATAATAAGAATAGGTCATCCAATGTCTATGATAACCCTGTCTGTATACCAGTAGTGATATATGGATGTGACCTTCCTTCAGGTAAGTGTATAGTAATAATAAGAATAGGTCATCCAATGTCTATGATAACCCTGTCTGTACACCAGTAGAGATATATGGGTGTGACCTTCCTTCAGGTTAGTGTATAGTAATGATAAGAATAGGTCATCCAATGTCTATGATAACCCTGTCTGTATACCAGTAGAGATATATGGATGTGACCTTCCTTCAGGTAAGTGTATAGTAATGATAAGAATAGGTCATCCAATGTCTATGATAACCCTGTCTGTATACCAGTAGAGATATATGGATGTGACCTTCCTTCAGGTAAGTATATAGTAATAATAAGAATAGGTCATCCAATGTCTATGATAACCCTGTCTGTATACCAGTAGAGATATATGGATGTGACCTTCCTTCAAGTAAGTGTATAGTAATAATAAGAATAGGTCATCCAATGTCTATGATAACCCTGTCTGTGACCTTCCTTCAGGTAAGTATATAGTAATGATAAGAATAGGTCATTCAATGTCTATGATAACCCTGCCTATATGGACGTTTTCTAATCGACTACCAAATTGATTAATCTTTCAGATTGTATTCTGATTGGGTCTCGTGTTATTGTAAAATGGAATACTCATGTAAGTGGTGGATATCAATACCTGAAGGCCTACCTTACAAGCATCAGTACGAGGTACTGGAGAGTAGAACTGGAAGACGAGAGTCATGGCAGACCTCGTTACAAATACTTGTTAAAGTACGAAGAGTTACCGTTTGTCCTGGATGTTCCTCCCAAGCACGAAGAGTTACAAGTAGGCACCAGGGTGTTAGCACCATGGGGACATACATATTACACTGGTACCATCAAGACAACGAGAGACAGATATTACAGATACCGAGTGAGAGCAGATGATGGAAATAAGAAAAACTTAACGATAGATGAAATACGTCTACTGAAAGCGCCTACATTTTGTACCTAAGGGTCATACTTTAGAAACCAAGTTCTTTTTCTCCTCTTGCCTTTAGATTCAAAAATGGAACTTATGTTATTACCTTAAAATGTTATTATTTTACATTTGAAAAATATGTACTTTATTCCATTTTACTAATTAATATGATTTGCTGAAATAAAAGTAAGCGAAGAGAATATAATTTTAAACTTTTGTGCAAGCGGATATTGAATGAGAACTGAGTTCAACACCTCTAAAGACAAAACTAACTCGTACTCCCTTCCGCCTTTACTAGCTTCTTTTTGCAAAAGTAGTGTACAGGGCCGTAACAAGGGGGGAGTACAGGGTGCACGTTCACCTCCCCCCCCTATAAAAGCTTAAGGTCCTCTCATCTATCCATCTATCTCCTTTTGCTTTGAAATTTTCAGGTAGACCACTATCCATCTTCATATTGTAGCATTTTTAAGAATCACTCACCCATTATTCCCAGCTTTTTTTGGTTTTGCTTTATCTTTGGTTACCCTTTTTTTTCCTCTATTTTCTTTCGTTATCTTTTTTTTTTCTTTTTTTTTCTTTTTTTTTTTTTTTGTGCACAACGAAAACAAAAACAAAATAAAAAACAACAAAGACAAAATAACACTTTTTTTCCCATTTTATTTTATTACTTTTTAAATAAGCTTGTTTCCGAGTTCTCGGAAATGATGAACAAAAACGAGCCTTCCTGGTTCCTAGTACATCGACTCGATATCGATGTGCAATGCAAGCTATCCACACAATTCTAATTCTAGTCTTATACGTTTTTGTGTAACTCAGTGATGTCACTAAGGACAGAATATATCAGACCATGGAATAAATACATTGCATGCCTTCTGTATAATACCTGTGAATTTGAAATATATAGCAAATATTACTTATAAAGTAATAGGTCTTTTTACGTTGAGTTGAAATCTTCCCATCATGGGCATATATCATTCATTTGATAATTTGTTCGTTTGTTCGTTCATTCTTTTTTCTTTCCTTCTTTTTCCCTTTTTCTTACTTTTTTATTTGCTTTCAGACAGACAGACAGATACATCTTTTAATGGAATTTTGCTCCTCTTCCTTTTCCCCCTCCCCCTCCCCCTCCTCCTTTCCCTTTCCTTGATCCCTTTTCCTTCTAGCTCCACCGGCGCATACAGTTCAATAAATTAATATATATTAAACCTACCTATGCACTTTGGAGGTTTGCCGGACCATCTTCCATCCTTACACGTGATGCTCTCAGAACCTTCCATTGTCTTCCCACTGTTGCAAGCAAACCTTACTCTGTCGTTGTGTTGAAAAGTACTGTCGTATCTGATTCCACCATCAGGTGTACCAGGGTCCTTGCAAGAGGCTGAGCATGTAATTGAAAGATGTAAGACTAAAATGATATTGGATAGTACTCGTCAAAACTGAATTTTAATGTAAAAAGAGGGGTTTGAAATAAAGAAGGAAAAGGAGGAGGAAAAGGAGAAGAAGCAGAAGCAAAAGGACTAGTGAAATTAAAAGGATTAGATTATTAGCATTTTAATACTAGTTTGAAATCAAGTCGCTATTTCCAAGTGGACTTTTATATTCATTCACAAGAATTACTGCAGTTTTCATAAACATGCGAACTCTGTGTCTCCGAGTTGCACGCTGAATTTGTTGTTGTTGTTGTTGTTGCTGCCGTCAGTCAAAAATATGAAAGGTACTGACTGATTAGGTTTGATTGACGGCAGCGAAAAACCAAATTTCAGCTTGAAGACGCAGAGTTCGCATGTCTATAAAAATCGCAGTAAAACATCATTATGCATTTAGTAGCCTCATTTTCATAACGATTCCAAAATTAGCATTTACAAAACCTTTTGTTCCTAAAACAATGGGGAACAAATATTTTTTCGAGAACACGGCGTTGAACGTGAGACATTTTATTGTCAATGCAAAATCTCAGTCATCAGATGCAGGCGACTGAACCGTGTTTGTGGTCACCTGAAGATATCTATATCCAAATATTGCCCTACTGCAAGCCATGATTTCTATTCCTCTTTCCTAGGTAAGTCAAAACTTCCATTATATTTTGGTAAGAGATTACCTAGAACTGATATCATATTTCAGGTTTACTCTGCCATTGGATGAACTGAATCCCAGCACTGATTTGCATATGATCAACCACATTATACGAGACCATTTTTAACGCACCTGCACATGCATGAGAAGAAGGTGACATTGTCTTACTTGATGACAACCTAGTCCTTGACAAAATAGGTCTTTGATTTCTCCGGCTATATAAATACAGCTGTAGTTTTCAAGTAAAGTTGTTAAATAGTTAATGATCAGTTTTTCTTACCAAAGCATTTTGGTATCTCGTGGCTCCATCGTCCATCAACACATTCGATTGCTTGTTGGCCCTCAAGCGTATAGGTGTCATTGCACATAAAGGTCATGACCGTGCCATGTTTAAAAGCTCTCGCGAAACGCATCATGGGTTTCTCTGGGTAGCCATTCTTGGGAACCCCAGGGTTAAGACAGCGTGCTGAATTCGAAAAAAAAAAAAAGAAAACCAAATATTTTAAATACATTTTTACATAATTAAAGTGTCTCACAAGTGCTCGCTGTCATTTAAATAATGCAAACTATATTTAAACATGTTCCGATCCACATTAAAAAAAATCAAAAAAATTAAATTTTGACTAGCTCTAATTCCATACAGATTTCCAATTGATTGCTGGAAAATGCAGTCATCCATCCATAAAGTTGCATTCAAATTTCTATTTTTTTCATCTGAATAGTAATTGAGTTGGTTATTTAACTTGGTTGGTTGGGTGGTTGGTTGTTTAGTGGATGGATGGTTGAATAGATGAATAACTTGTGATTGGCTGGCTGGGTGGATGGTTGATGGATGGATGGATGGATGGTTGAAAAGATAGATGGATAATAGATTCGCTAAAATAATTTCAATACCAAAGTATGATAAATTTAGTATAATTGACTTACTTAAACATTTCGGCGTATCATGGTCCCATGCACCATTATTGCACGTTAAAGTGTTCGCTCCATGTAAAACCATTCCTTCCTTACATCCAAACCTTACTTGCTCACTGTGTTTGTAGCTAGTTCCGTGCTTGATGCCCCCATAAGGTATTCCAGGAGCCTTGCAAGGAGCTGAGCGATATGAGTATGATAACCAAATCGATGTTAAAACACAGACGTAAGGGAGGGGCATACAAGAAGGAATTATCTTATTAGGATCCCCGGAATCGAGCACTGAAATATCAAGTTTGTATCCACTAAAATAGTCCCTTTCGCAGTTTCCTGCGCCATCTTGACAGGTAGTCGTGCCTTTGCATCGAAGCGAGACGAACGGCAAGCTTGCAATGATAGAGAGAATGACTTTTTTGATAGAGACCTTTAAACACCTTGGACAACTATTCACCTTTCTCTATCACTGCAAGCTCACCGTTTGTCTCGCTTCGATGTAAAGGCACGGCTACCTTTCAAGATGGCGCAGGGAACTGTGAAAGGCGGGGACTATTTAGTCATCTGATTTTCATCTAGAGTTTCGTCAATTTGGCATGGCATCTAAAGTTTTATCAATCTATAAAAATCTTAATTAATTGAGCTGTTTACTGACCTAGGCATTTGGGGATTTCCCCACTCCATCGTCCACCTTGACACTCTAGAGTATGCTGACCTTGTAACACGTACTTATCTTTGCAATGAAATGTAACTCGAGATCCATGTTTACCAATTGGCATAGATGGCTTTATTATATTCCCATCAGCAGGAACTCCGGGATTAGGACATAGTGCTGCAAGTTAATTTAGAGAAAGATTCATGTCGTTGACCAGTGCACGTGCGATATATTGAATGTCATGCTAAGCAATATAGGGTCTTTTGGTAAAAACTGTTAAATATACGATGCATGCATGGACAGGACACTGTATGAACTGGCATAGATCCATGGGGTTAAAAAAGAGGGTTTATTTGGAAACAAATAGAAGCATCTATGATAACAAGACTTTGAAGGAAAATATAATGTAAAAATAACAAGTAATAAAATAAAACAGCTGAAAGTGGAGAACAATTTATCATGTATTTTGTCCTGCAATCTCTCTTTGACAATATAGATTCGATATAAAGAAATTGTAAGGCATTTGCTTCCTGCAACACCAAGATTACCAACCGCAGTAAGGGCTGGACTTTATTCAATATTCACTTACGTTTGCATACTGGTACTTGGAAGCTGGAGTTCGAGCTTTCATCCCCACAGCTCATGTTCCTCATACCTACCTTTTGGAAACCATCACGACATTTGAACTCGATACCGTTGTTGTAAAGGACTTCACTTAAGTTGCCATACACTAAAATGTATAAATCAAATTTATTTAGAGAGGTTGAAACATAACAGTCGCAAATGATAAACTTCTTTTTAACGTCTCTTAATGAGAAGGGACCGCCATTTTATTCACGGTGATCGGATCAAGCCACTGATCCAATCGAATGACAAAAACTTTATGAAACCATTTTTCAGTTTCTTATAGGAAATTAGCTTGCTTCACAGCGTAGTATGAACTAGATAGATTTGATGCACCCCAAAACGAAAAAAGACGTTGGTTTTTTGCAAATTACAGATAAATAAGATGAAAGGTGCGTTACCTTCATGGAATTGCAGGATAGAAAAGGTAATATAGATGGACACCAACAAGCTGCCGACCACCATTATCAATCGCTCTTATTTCTTTTCCTATTATTATAGACTTTATATGCAAAAATATCAGCAATAAATGGCTTCTGAATCAACGTATATATGTATTGGACCTACGGAAATTTTATTCCAGGAATGTTTTTAGCAAGTACACAACCAGTGCCACCGTTGTCGCCTGCTGCACAATGGAGAAGGCGGAAATCCCTCAATGAAACACAAGCTGGAGGTCAAAACCTAAGAAGGATACCTTTTTTGTGGACCTCCTTATTGTTCTGCATTTGCTGGATATGACATTTTTCATATATTTTTTAATCAAGAATGTAGTCTCCAACTACATAAATAGTCGAGCCTTCGTACACATTGACTCCAACATACGTATTTATTAGCTCCAGCTTGACAATTGTTCGACAATTACACGGAAGATTGTACGATTCGCTACAACAAACAACTTATAATTAATAAGCTTCACAAAAAGGGGCAAATTAAAAAGGAAAAAGAAAAAAAAGAAAACTACTTACAAGTTAATGATGCACGCTCGACTGATTCTTGATGTTAAATATTCATGGCGCCTGCGGGGCCTCTAGTCTGCGGAAATTCTGAATCTTACACGCTCCCCCGCCAAAGACTATTCTGGGTCTTTTCTGCCCATCTAAACACAATCATTTACTAAATTACTTAACACTTTTAACGTCTCTTGTAACTTAATTATAAACAGTTCAAGTCTTGAATGCTTTCATTCCTTCGTGTTCACTTTTGTGGCTACTCTTTCTTCTGTGGACTGCTTCTTGCTTGGTCCTCGGCTTCAGTCTTGGTCTTCAATAATTCTTCTTCTAGCATACAAAGCTTTCGCACGTCTCGGCGGTACTCTCCATCGGCCGTCCTCACGATCACTTGTCTTACAACTCCGTCGTTATCCGGCATTGTCTGTTGAATCAATGCCTTTGGCCATTGACCTCTTGGGGTATTCTTGTCTGCTAAGAGGACTAAGTCGCCAACCTTGAAATTAGCTTTTTCTCGTAGCCATTTCTGTCGCTCTTGCAGCATCGGCAGGTATTCTTTTGTCCATCGCTGCCAGAACTCGTTTGCTAACAGGTGGGCGTGCTTCCATCTTGCTTTATATTTGTCGACATCCTTTATCTCGTCTGGGGGTAGGGATGTGTTCTTGCGGAGTAGCAATATGTGGTTTGGTGTGAGTGCCTCCAAATCTCGGGGATCACTTGAGACGTTCGTTATGGGTCTGTCATTCATGATCTTCTCTACTTCTGTTAAGAATGTGTGAAGCGTTTCATCATTTACAAGACGCTCTCCTAACATGGAGTGTAGAATTCTTCTGACTGATCGGATAAGACGTTCCCAAACGCCACCTTGGTGACTCGCTGCGGGAGGATTGAACTTCCACTGTACGTCTCTTTGATTCAGCTCGTTCTGTATCCGATCTTGGTTCCACGTCTTCATTGCTTTGATGACGTCTAACTCTGCTCCCTTGAAATTAGTGCCGTTATCACTGTATATGATTCTTGGGGGTCCACGTCTACTAACGAAACGTATCACTGCGTTGATAAAACTATCAGTAGATAAGTCTTGTGCCACCTCGATATGGACTGCTCTGTACCTTAGGCACGTGAATATGCAACCGTATCGCTTGTTCAAGGCAGGATCTCTCTTGGATCTTGTATTTGGTCCAATTTTGACGTACAGCGGTCCAAAGTAGTCTAAGCCGACTGCGGCAAACGGATAGACTAGTTCTTGTCCGTCCGAAGACGATCTCATTTCAGGTAGTGGAGCTGTAATCTGTTCTCCCATCTTAGCATTCTGACGCCTGCATTCGTGGCACTTGCGTAAGACTCTTCCAACCGACGACACTCCACTTACTATCCAAAAACGTTGTCGTATCTCGGCTAATACTTGATTGGTTCCAACGTGACCATTGCGATAGTGATAATGACGTATTATCAGCTCTGTTACTGGATGTTTTCCAGGCAAGATGATGGGATGCTTCGCATCATAGGACAGATGTGAACGATCCAATCTCCCTCCTACCCGAATCACTCCGTCTTCTAAAATTGGCTTCAGGTGGATGAATCGTTCTTTAACTTCCTTGCTCAAGATTCCTACTTCACTGTTTTGAGTGTTTAAGAACGACTCCTTCTGGATGAATCTCGCGATTCTTCTCTCCGCTGTTTCAACTTCCGAAACTGACAAGGTCTCCTGACTGGGTCGCAAGCTCTTGGCGCTGTCGCGCTCAGCTTTACGCGGCCAAGCTTCAATCAACTTACGAACAGCTCTGATGAGCCATGCAACTGCTCTTCTTAGCCTGTTCCAGGTCGAGTACTTGCGAAACAGTGAGTCCCAAAAGTCCTTCTGCAGCGTCGTTGCTCCGACTGTCACTTTCTCCTTCTTAACTCCTTCATCCGTTTCTGACAATGTTGCCGATATCTCTGGTGGCTGTGGAGGCCATTCTTCTTCTTCCGTCCACGAAAACTCTGGTCCTTGTCTCCATATCTGCAGCTTTCTTGATTCTGTTGCCTTGATCCCTCTTGAAGCATAATCAGCTGGATTAAGCTCGGATCTTGCGTGTTTCCACTGTTCTGGAACCGATTCTTGTCGAATAATGGCAACACGATTTGCGACGAAGGTGGTAAATCTTCTCACTTCGTTGAAGATGTATCTAAGACCGATAATAGAATCTGTCCAATAACTGACGTTGTCGATCCTGAGTCTTCTTTGCAACGCTCTGACAATCAACTTATTCATCTGAACAAGCAGGGTTGCGGCTGTAAGTTCCAGCTTGGGTACGGTCATTGTGCTCTTCAAAGGTCTAACACGAGACTTTCCCATCACAAAGCTACAATGAATCTGACCTCTTTCGTTTATCAGTCTCAGGTAGGAAACCGTTCCGTAACCATGTTCTTGTGAAGCGTCAGCAAAATGGTGGAGCTCCGCCCTCACTACAGTACCAAAGTTCTTTGGTTTGAAGCAACGTGGAATACTTAGATCTTTCAAACTTGCAAGTCCTTTTTTCCATTCTATCCAACTGGCAAGTATATCTGGTGGGAGATTCTCGTCCCAGTCATATCTCCTATGGCAAAGTTCTTGATTTATTTCTCTACCAGGTAGGAGAAGAGGGCTTGCAAACCCGAGGGGATCATAAACAGTTGCAACTGATGACAGGACGCCCTTTCGATTCTCCGGATGTGCCTTGCTACTCGTAACTAAGTTAAAGGTATCTTGTTCTACGTCCCAGTGGATTCCCAGGGCTCTATCTACAGGTAGACTTTCTGACGCTAAATCTAAGTCCTTGATCGCTGGTGCGCGTTCCTCTACTGGAAATTCTGACAAAACTTGGCGATGACTGGACATCCACTTTGTTAACTTGAATCCTCCTCTAGCTAGCAAGGTCTGTAACTGCTTGCTCACTCGTATAGCTCGATCAACATCGGCAAACGATTTCAACAAGTCATCAACGTAAAAATCTTTATACACAGCATCGATGCTCTCTGGCATGAAGTCGTGCTCGTTGTCCTTTGCGGTTCTTCTCAGTGCATATCCAGCGATGCTCGGCGATGATGTTGCACCAAATATATGTACGAGCATTTGGTGAACTTTGGGTTCTTTAGTGAAATCTCCGTTTGGCCACCATAGGTAACACAATGCGCCGCGGTCCTCTGGCACTACGTGGACTTGATGAAACATTCTCTTAATATCTGCTGCCACAGCAACTTCGTTCACTCTGAATCTTAGGATTACTTCAATCAACGGACTTGTATTCTCTGGTCCTTGAAGTAACTGTTCATTCAACGAAGTACCTCCACTCTTGGCGGCGCAATCGAACACTACTCGCGGTTCCTCTGGTTTCCTCGGATGCCAAACTGCATGGTGAGGCAAGTACCATACTGGTTTCAGGTTATGGAGTTCCTCTTCCAGCACTTCCCTCGAAGAACCTTCACTTTTGCACTTTTCCATGACTTGATTGTACTTCTCTTTAAATTTTTCATCTTTCTGCATCCTTTTCTTCAACCATTCTAATCTCCTTTCCGCGGTCGCTCGGCTATCTGGAAGAATCGGGCGATCTTGACGAAATGGAAGTCTTAATTGATAATGTCCGTCAATTAACTTTACTGATTTGTCCATAATATCTTTCGCTCTGTGGTCTTCGATGGACATACCTTCATCTGCGTCATTATAAGAGTTCCCGAACTCGTCGTTATACATGCGTTCTATTTGAAGGTTTAGCTTCTCGTGTTCGGTGCTAGTAAGACTCACATTCACTTGACTTTCTGTAGATTCTACTATAGGTCCATAGACAGTCCAACCGAAGGGGGTTTTCACCGCAAAAGGCTCTCCCTTACCACCTTCTCTTCTATCCAGTTCTTTCTCTATAATATCTGGACGGTCGCTACCGATGAGGATGGTTACCCTTCTTCTGTCGATTTCTCTTAGGGTAAGATCTTTAAGATGCGGCCATTTCTTTATTTCTTCATTGGTCGCCACATGCTTCGGCAGAACAGGAAGATGTCTCGTGGTCAGTACGTTCTCTAAACGGAAGTGTGCGTCTCCAGCCAAAGATTCTACTTTTAAGTCTATTTCATATCCGCATTTCCTTTCCTGCGAACTGACGGTAGACATCGTAAATCTTGCTTGCCTCTTGGTTTTGATCTCTAATTCGTCTATTAAGCTCTCCATACAGAGGGTTGCGTCCGAACCACTGTCAAAGAATGCATATGTGATGATCTGCTTGTCACTCTGAGGGGTGCTGACCTTGACAGGTACAACCTTGAAGCATACTTTCGGTCTGCAAACTTCTAGTGCGCTGACTGTGACGGGATCACTTGGCTCTACTGCTATAGCATTTGGGCAGACGGTCGAAGGCGTTGACTGACTAGTTGTCTTTACTGAGTTTGTTCTTTCCTGACTCCCTGATGTCGCCTCTCTTACTTGTACATTTCTTTCGACGCTCTTCCGAGTTGAATTGCTGTTGTCTTTCACGCGATCTCCTTCGCTGTCTTCGATGTGAATCAAGTAGTGATGCTCCTTACCGCATCCTGAGATTCTACACTTGAATCCCTTTGTACACGACTTGGCGCAGTGTCCTTCTTCAAGGCAGGCTCTGCAAAGACCGTGTTGCTTCACCGTCTTAAGACGATCTTTTAGAGAAGAACTTTTGAATTTCCAGCATCTCCAAACTCCGTGAGGTCCTGAACATTGTGGGCATTTGTGAGCGATCGCAGATGGGCATTGGCTCTGATCACTTTGAACGGCTGCTAAGGTCGTGACTTTATATCTTTGGTCAGATCTTTCTTTCTTTGGATCTCTTCTTTCCTTTTCTGTCGTCGAGGAAGTCACCCTTAGTTCCTGTCCGTATCTGTTGTTAATTCTGTCCGCTGTATTCTTAACGAACTGGACGAAGTCTGCATACTCAGCTCTGCCCTTTATCTTGATAAGATCTCCAGCTTTGTCGGCCCATTTCCTCTTTAAGCCTTCGTCTGGCAGTTTTCTCATCAGCATGACTATGGTCTCTTCGTTGTCCAAGCGACTTGAATAACTGAAACCCATGTTAGTAAGCACTCTCCTTGCGTCTTCCAGCTTCCTCGCGAACTCCATCAGGCTGCTAGCGTCAGCTCTTCTGATCAGAATCTCTTTCAGTCTCCTGACGTGAGATTCAGCTACCATGTGCGGCTGTCCAAAGTTCTGATGTAGAGTTTGCCACGCTTCAACGTATCTTTCGCAAACCGGGAGGTTCACACAGCTTCTAATTGCTTCCTTCGCCTTTCCTACGCATTGTGCTAGTAAACGGGTAAGTCTCTGCGACTCGTCCGACACTTGACTTCGATGTTATCCTTGAAATTCGTAACGAACTCTGCGTACTCCAGGGGGTCTCCACTAAACTTCATTAATTCCACTTTCGGTAGGGACGGACCTTGTTTGATTGCTTGCGCTATCGTCGTCCAAGCGTCTACCATGGAACTTTCTCTGGGTAGTGATGGAGGGGTATACGAGGGACGAAACTCTGTCGGCGTTGGATTCTGAACAGCTGGAACATACGGCGACGCCGATGCTCTCAGCGCCATCCCTTGGCTCACTTGCGGCGAGCTAGTGAGTTTCTCTGTAAGGGTAACGGGTGTCGACGCCATTTTCGGGCTCGTATAACAACAATTAGTATAAACACTGGGAATGGTGTGGTGACACGATGGAAGTGGATCAGGAACCTGCATGTGCGTACCTTTCATCGCGAATTCACTAGTCACTACAGGTACGAAAGTTTTCTTGGAATACTGGTCATCTCTTTTCAATGGGGATTGAGGCCGTGGGCGGCTGAACTGGGGCGTAATCTCAATGTGGTTCTCGCTTTCCCAACGGGAATGTTCAACGTTTTCTTCCGTAACGTATTGTTCTAGCATCAATTCTAGAGCAGCCTGCTTCGCCTGGGTTTCCGCGTCTATCAGCTCGATTTTTCTGCTAAGTTCTGCCTTTTGCTTCTCTATCTGCTCCATTTGGCGATCTAAATCTTGTTTCTGCTTCAGCGCATTTACTCTAAGTCTCGCTTCTTCCATAAATTTCGTTTTCTCTTTTATACTAGACGTACTAGAAGCACGACTGAATCCAGATACGGATGGGGACTTTGGTCTTTGCTTGTTGGCTCTCCACTCATTCAACAAGTTTTCTATCTGCCACTTCATGTCTCTCTGGTTTTCATAACTATCCATTAACAGTGTTCTCCTCTCTTCGTCATCTTCAATCTCCATACATATCTCGTGGGCATCGACAAACTTCCTGAACGCTTCATTGTACTTTTGGACACTATCTTCTAGTGTTACCATGTCGACTTCAGGGCTCTTCATCAATTCTTGTACTCTGTTCCAATTCTTCCTCAGCTCTCCAAGATATCCTGATCTACTACGTCTATACCGAATCGCTCGTTCGGCTCTGACTTCTTCTTCGCCAAATTTCTTTGGTTCTCTAACTCTCGAAGATCTTCTAACATCGGGCTCTCGTTGTTCAGCACCAAAACCAACTAAATCTTGCGTTAATGATGGCCATGTCACCTTTTTTCCACCATTCTCTACGCTTGGTTTTGCTGACACTGCTCCCTTAATTTCTTGGAATTTCTGGTTGGGCTCCCTGTGTCGCACGTGCGATTCCTCATGTACTTGCTCGTGGACTGATTTTACTCTCTCAAATCTCTCTCTTAAATCTTCACCAAATTCATCCAAATCTCTTCCATCCTGGTCGTACATCTTCTAGTTTAGATAATTTCGGCGATTTCGATAACCAAAGTCAATGATAAATGACATTAACTTCGAATGAATGTAGTCTCCAACTACATAAATAGTCGAGCCTTCGTACACATTGACTCCAACATACGTATTTATTAGCTCCAGCTTGACAATTGTTCGACAATTACACGGAAGATTGTACGATTCGCTACAACAAACAACTTATAATTAATAAGCTTCACAAAAAGGGGCAAATTAAAAAGGAAAAAGAAAAAAAAGAAAACTACTTACAAGTTAATGATGCACGCTCGACTGATTCTTGATGTTAAATATTCATGGCGCCTGCGGGGCCTCTAGTCTGCGGAAATTCTGAATCTTACAAATAAACACAGGACACTTCGAGTTTTTTCAGGTTATCATTTCCTGAACTTTCTGACTCTTTCACAAACCCTCTAAAATGAAGTATTGAGCTCAAATACACGGCCGAATAAACAAAATAAATAATATTTTCAATCATTTAGCATGCATTTTAAAAAAGTGACAAAAAACCTCGGTTCGTCGAGTGTTCTCTCTGTACGTTCTGAGTTTTTTAACTGAAAAGGGAGAAAGAAGAAAATAAGGAGAAAAGGAAGAAAAAAGCGAAGGAGAAATAAAGCTGCTTTGGCAACTAGAGTATAGGAATATTTCTTGATACTCTTGATGCTCAAACCTCATTAAATGTTTATTACTTCAAAGCTAAAATTACATATTTTCTCACGCCGGTTTATACATAGGTTGATTAACAAATAAAACGCTCAGCAATAAAGAGAATAAGGAGAAGAGGTAGCAGGAAAAGTAGAGGCGGCTTTGTCAAAGAGCACAGAACTTCGCGTTCTCCTACAATATTCTGCTCAACCACATAAAAAGTTCAATTGTTTATAAGCTAAAATCTAAAATTACAGGTTTTCCAATGCTGGTTACATACATTTATCATTCATAAAATATAAGATAATCTAATGTAGAGCAATATGTTAATTTGGTATGACTGTGAAAAGCTCGGTGCCGTATGCGTGCCTTTCTAGAATTTTGAATGGCTGATTTTTCTTTCTCTCGACATGATTGGTCTACCAATGCCGTGACATTGGTGTGACCGTGTCCGTGCCGTGTTCTACCGTGTATAAGGTATTCCAGTGGATAAAGTGTTAATTCTCGTGTGATTCACGTTCGTGACGCGAGCTTTTCACAGCCATACGAAAGCTGCTCTATAGCATTAAATGTTATTTTTGAATATGTGAAGATAATGCAATTGTTTACATTTCATAAACGACCTTAGGCTTAACAGCATGCAGGGATCTTTACTTTATGTCACAAAAGATATCGGACCAAGGTATGAAGCTATGACACACTGTTCGAATAGTACCTGCATAAAGATAAAGAAAGATCAATCTCATTGATATCTAAGATAATAATTAAATTTATGAATTAATATTTATTCAGTAATTAAGTTAGGTGATTGCGCAAAGCCCATAAATGTTTGTCACGCTTATAATAATCACCCTTGGACCACCAAAACACAAAAGTACTAGTATATTCGAAACATGTACCACAACACCACTATGATGCTGTAGGTATCGTGAACAAATATCTTGGGGGAGGGGGAGAGGGGGGACAGCAAGGGGAAAAAAGGTAACCACAAAATAAAACCAAAAAAACAGCATAGTCAACGTCAACGACAGTGCAAACGACAAAAATTAATGTGGTCCATTCAGGTACTAAGCTAGCATGCAAATTTGTGGGCAACTGACTGGATCCACTCACCCATGCACTCTGGTGGGTTGTGATTCCATCTTCCGTTATTACATCTGATCACAGCTTCTCCTTTGATTGTCTTTCCACTCTTGCATGCAAATCTTACTTTGTCGCCATGTTGAAAGGCATGGTCATACCTGATGCCATCTTTTGGTACCCCAGGATCTTTGCAGGGAGCTTTTGAAAAACACATCAGAATGAGTACAATCCTTCGTCAGTAAGGAATGCTGTTCTCAAGAAAATGGCGGTATGTTTGATCGAAATAGGAAATAATTGTGCATTGTATAGATCTCTTCAATAGGCTTTGGCGTAATGTTTTCCCATTTCAGATCTAGACCACGTGTCGTTCACTGAGTGATAAGATTCTTTTTTTGTGTGTGTGTATCCATATCCATGTGTCTTCTGATGCGCAACTATTAAACAAAGAAATGATACTCTAGGGAATTATACGTGGTCTGAAATGGTAAACCATTACGCCCAAGCTGAAAAGTTGGGTTTGAACCTCACTCCCTCAAAGAATGAAATGGTTTTTAGTCAAGTTTCACTTCTTGCTCAAACTAAAAAGGTGCGAGTAGAAATTCGAGAAGGGGCACTTAGCTTGGTGTTGAAGTCACCAAGTTGAAAGTTGACCAACACAAACTTCACTGCTTCTCATATGAAAAATAATTTATTCTTAGTTGAACTTGGTATGATTTTCCTATTAATGTCATGATATATATGAGCAAGAGAACATAACTTATGCTCTCTTGGTTTGAGCATTCTCTGTGTAAAACTTGATATTTTTTAAATCTATTATTATTTTTCTTGGAATGGAGACAAAGTTGCAGCTCTATGTCATTGCAGCACTTTTTCCTAAGCTTTATAGGGAAAGATATCCGTCTATATATTTTTTTATCCAATGTTTGTTTTATACAAACCTAAACACTTAGGGATTTCTTGACTCCAGTTTCCGTTTTGGCATTCTATGGTTTGATGTCCTTGAGATGTGTACGTATCATTACAAGCAAAGGTGATGGTTGTTCCTTGTGGAAAGTCCAAAGTGGGCAACGACGTTATGTATCCGTTTTGAGGAACTCCAGGGTCTGGGCAATGTGTTTTAGACGCTGAAAGGTCAAAGTATAATCGACAGAGTATTGAATTATAGCAATTTCAAATAGCTCAATCAGTGTATGAATGGATGGGACTGATTGCAAGGATAGATGAATTAAAGAGATTGGAGGGATTGGTGAATTGGATGAATTTATCATTTTCCATGAACAACGGTACACTAGTCGAATAGAAAGCATTCAGTTGAGGCTACAGAGTGGCTGAAACTACCTTGAAGCCTCGCTACAGTGCTTTGTGTTTTACCATTGAACCGAGGTATGGAAAGTGGTGAATAAGTTGGTGGGTACAACTAGTGGATGGTTGAACGGATGCATGGATGCATGGATGCAAATAATGCATGTATATAGTACTTACCTTCGCATTTTGGGAATAAAGCACTCCACTCCCCATTATCACACACAGTTTCTTTAAAACCTTTCAGTGTCTTGTTATACAAACAAGAGAATGTAATTCTGCTACTGTGTTGGATAATTTGACCAGGCAAGACAAGAGGCGAAGAATGAACGCCGGTAAAGTTGTCTGGTACCTCACAACCACCTAATATTAATAATTAACATCGTTAATAAAAATTTATATTTTGATCGTAAAAAACACAACTTGACGCAATCCATGCACCAATATCAGAAACTCATAACCCCTTATGGGTCTCTGTCATTATATCTTTCTTTCCTTATCTGCTGCTAATTTGTCGCACAATTGGTTGTTTTGCAAACCTTCATATCTCGACCAAAAACCTTGTCTTTTAAGTTTACCTTTACAAGAAGGAATGTTATCACTCCATCGTCCATCATCACATCGGACGTTCTTTTTCCCCAGAAGGGTGTATCTGGATCTACAGGTGAAGGATATGGTTGTACCATGCTTGGTTTTATGTCCTCGTACGAGGCGAGGATTTGATGTTGGACCGTTGGATTGAATCACAGGATTATTGCAACGACCTGTGGGTTGAATCAGTGACCTTAATAGATGATACAGCAGCATAATGCTTTATTTGGCTCGTGCTTTTTTTGGTGGGAATGTAGGGAATGCTTAAAAGATTTTTTTCTTACGTTTACATTCTGGTCGCGGTCCACTCCATCTTCCTGTAGGTAAACACATTATGGTGTGAAGCCCAAGCAAATCAAAGCCAGCGTTACAGAAGAAACTCATTTCTCTTCCTTCAATAAATTCAGATCCTTTGAAGCCTCCATTAGCAGGTCTTCCTGGATTCCTACAGATTCCTAAAAAGAAATTCAAATAGAAAATATTCATTCCGAATTGAACGCTGTAATATTTGGTAATTAATATTTGATGTACCTCAAGGTTTGGTAACTGTGAACGAGTATTGTAAAAATTGCGCATGCATGCCAGATTGCCGGCGCTGACAGCACACAGACATCCAGTCGGTACTAATTTCTTCAAGGCAACTTACTATAGAATATTAAAATGTTCCCTGCAAGTGAAAATAATTCTTACGTTTGCAAGTTGGTGGATCTTTGTTCCATTTTCCATTAACGCACACACCGTACTCATGTCCATCAAGTCTGTATCCAATATTACAGAAGAATCTGACTCGATCTTTATTGTCGTAGATGCTCTTCCTCGTGGCCATGTGTATATTACCATTTACTGGTGTTCTTGGCTGTGCACATATCTCTGGGAACCAAAAGGAAAAAAAACCTAAAATTTATCCTATTGGGATAAACAAGGTAAGATGTGAAAAATAATTTATTGGTGATAAAATAAATAATGGGAATTAACAGTGGATTCAACAGAGTGGCTCTTCTTCAACTAGATTCCAATTGGAATTTAGAAGTTGAGTTTTGCGTAGGGAAGAAGACCAAAGAACCTGGAGCAAAACCCGGGAGAAAAATTATTTGGTAAAGTTACAAACTGACTTGTTTTTATACCTATGCATTTTGGTGGACTTTGATTCCATCGTCCTTTACTGCACCTTATAGCTCGAACACCTTCCATTTTTCGTCCTCCATTGCAAGAAAACCTCACCAAATCGTTATGTCTAAAAGAATGATCAAGTCGGCTACCTCCTTTAGGTATACCAGGATCTGGGCAAGGAGCTGAAAGAAAGAGGGGAACTACATCAAAATCGCTCTAGATAGATATAGAGTTTGGGATGTGGGGAATTTTTACGTTTTTGTACCGTAAGTAACATCTTAAAAAGAAAGTGCCATGTTTTCAAAAGTAATTCGAAAAGAAAAAATTATTCTTAAATTTTTCATTCGTTAAATTCTTATTCCTTACCTAAACAAAAAGCTTGGAATCCACTCCATGTCGTATCATGTTGACAAACGATAACGGGTTTTCCGATCCTCGTAAAGTTGGTCTTACAGGAGAACCGAATTTTGTCTCTGTAGAAGTATTTTCTTTTGGCAGGTTTGCGTGACCCATTGATAGGACTGTTAAGTCTTGGGCACTGAACTGTATTGTGTGAATGAAAAGGGTAAAAAGAAGGGTTAGTCTAAATCCTCTGCACTCATGGATTTTCATACTTATAACCCCCCCCCCCCCCTCCCCCCACCCGGCCCGCTTTTGATGATGGTAATGATCGCATGGTTGAGTCCTGTTGCTGATTATCAATAATTGCTGAGCGAATGAAATGAGAAAAAATATGACGGCCATGTTATGTTGGTTGATGTAATGACGAATATTTTGCTAAATTCAGCCAAACTGGCAGCTATAAAAACCAACGTCAATAAGTAAAAATTAAAACGTTTATGACATTGATATTAATATAATTCTTAGTATTAAGAAAATAAAGTGAGATAGAAAAGATTTGGACAAGCTCACCTTTTTGGCATACCGGTGCTTTCGACCACTGCCCATTCTGCTTACATTTACGTCTTGATCTTCCCTTCAATTTGTATCCTCTTTTACATTTGTACTTCACGCGAGAACCCTCAGAGAAATCCTTTCCAGTGAAACGTCCATTCCTTATTTTGCTAGGCTTGCCACAGCTAACTATTGAAGCATATGAAAAAAAAACATATTTTTTTTTGCGGTTTTGGGATAATTTTGAAGGGTTTGGTTGACACCTATAGGAAGCTTTATTTACTCTTTTTAACAGCTATGGATTTCTGACATTATCAACTTACCTTCGGGTTTTATTGTCTTCTGAATCCAAGGAACAAACGGTTCCATTCTTGTATAGTAGCCATATTTGCCTTGGATGCCACATCCTTCCCCCCAGCTGACCAGACCAACAGTCACCCATCTCTGCGCTCCTTTGTGCAACACCTCTCTAACCATACTACCTCCGCTGTCACCTTGACAAGTGTCGTTACCTCCCTTGCCACTACCAGCACAGAATGTCACAGAACGATTAAAGAAATATCTCGTCGCTTTGTCACACAGGTCGTCGTTTTGAATTTGGTAGGCGGAGTGACGAAGAACTGGTGAACGGATACTCTTCGTGGTTCGTCCCCATCCTGCAACGCGTGCAACCGTACCAGGAACAGACACCTTCTCGTTAGAATCTGGAATACATATGGTGCGAACGAAACGACCAAGGGACACGGTTTCATTGAGTTCTATCAGGGCAATGTCATTCTCATAGAATGGAGCATGCCTGTATCCTGGAAAGATGCGTATGGCTCGAACTTGACGTACTTGTTCATTTTTTTCCTTACGAAAGATATTGTAATCCCCGGCTATGACATGGTATCTATCATGGTAGCAATGATATATTGCTAAATTAGTTTAATGTGACATGATCATATTCTTTGCAGGTGATGCAATGCAATTTACATCTAATCACTTAAACTTGTTGAGCTTGCTTTTCAAAAACTTTATTGTATTATAAAGAGCTCAATAAACTTCTTTACCTTGGGTGTAATATTCTCCCATTTCACATCACGTGTCATTCCCTAGAGTATCAATTCTTTGTTACATGGTTGCACATGGTGGGACACATGAATTTGGACAAAACACAAACAAAGAATCTTATTCTGAAGAGAAGGATACGTGTCTGAAATGAAAAAACAGAGGCTTGGCAGTTTGATGATTCTCACTTGTTTGGACTACTGGAGTCGTTAACGTAGCGAATTCTACTGGACGTTTCACTCATTTTGAAGAAACAGTGAGCTGTAGTTATGACCCATTTTGTATCAACAAGAGCCCCACCACAGATGAACTGCTTTTCATTCTTACCTATATTGTGAGAATATAATACGAATATATGAATATAACTCAATCTTCAAAGAATGAAGGAAGGCAAGGAAAGAAGGAAGGCAAGGAAAACGAAAGAAAGAACGAATGGATTTGTGAATGGACAGGGATTAATGGATGTATTTTTTCATCGGTAAAGCTGCAAAGAAACATGTCACACTATAAAAAACACCAAAAGTACCTGCAGACTTACCATCATCACCTCCTTTGTAAATGGCCACTTGCCAAGGCCACATGCCCGGATGAGATTGAATTCCTCCAAGTATTCTGTTACGAATATCCATATTCACTGAGTGCAGTCCACAGTGATCGTAATCTACAACAAACATCTCTTAGCGTCATATATATATATTCTAAACACTTCTGCACATCAATTGGACAATGACATCATTATAGCTTTGTTTAATAAACTTTTTTTGGAACATCTATTGCTACGTCAATAGGCCGTATGCATGTGATGGCGTGATGGCCACGATTCTTCGCGAATTGTCTTTTTTATAGTAAAGTTGTTATTCCCATTACAATTGTTGGACAATTAATCATAACAAGGTTTTAGCATACAATGTTAACTATAGGAGAAATGGCATTGAATGTAAAATCGCATATTTTATAAGAATTGCATGGGGAAATGTGCTGGATGGCAAAGCTTGCTATCCAGCACATTTCCCCATACAAATCCTTATACAATATTCGATTTTGTATTTAATGCCATTTCTCCTGTGTTTCATGTTATAAGCTGAAACTTTGCCTTCTTACTAATATTGAGGTGCTCTTCCCATTTCTGGTGTTCATTTATTTGAAATACACTTTTACGATCCTGTAACGTATGGATGTACCTTTTGATTTGCTTGTGGAGAACAGGAAACACAAGGATACCAGCAAGGAGATCATCAAGCACTTTACCTATATATTAATAAAGATATACGAATGGATAAAAAATGCGCCATGTCTGGACAAGACCGGCCCGCCATGAACGCGCATCCTTGAGAGAGGAGTTTATAAATTCTTAGCGCATCTAGATCATTACAAAACGTGGTCATAAGTTGATTAGGACTGCATGAAATTAGTTCATACACAGTAGAGCAAAATGATTCATTGGCATAGAAAGATAAATAACTGTCTAAAAATATGACACTGGCACTGACTGAAATAGCTATAGAGTACAGTACCTTCCTGGTTGCCATTTCAGTTACAAATCTCAGTCAAATCTCTTGTTTTCGTTTAAGGAAAGACTTCAAAGAAGCATCAAATGGAATGTTTCAGTATTCTTTACTCGATAAAGATGTTGCTTGTCGCCGCTGCCAAGGGCAAAGCAAGTGTAATATAATTCTGAAACAAACTCAGTAGGGACAGTGTCCAGTGTAACATAAGATTGGGGTCAGAATCTTTGCCAAGGCATTTGAGTTCGTTCAGAATAACTGTGCGTATATAGTTTCCTGCGGCATGGCGAGAGTCAGAGAGAGGAAGGAATGAATCATTTTCAACCAATAACGCAGGCATCAACCAACCCCTCTCCAATCTTCCCAGATAAAAAAACCTTCATTAAGCAAGTCAGTGTCTGTGTTGCTCGATTGAGAGAATTCCAATTCTTCAGCAAAAGAAGGTGAAATATTTTTCGTGAAAGTTCATTGTAAAACACACAGTACTTGTGTGAGAAATTAAAGCACTAGACAAATCTTTTTGGCCATTATTCAATGACGCAACTCCAACATCTTAAAACTGTCGTCATTCTCTTAATTAAGATGGTTTTTTATAGCATATTTGGCAATAAAACTAAGAATATTTCTAGATTAAAATCAAAAAGAAAAAAATTTTTTTTTTAGAAAGCAAGGCAAACTTAAAGATTTGCATTACCTTACTGCCACTGACTTTCAGGATTCTTTGGAAATTTCTTTTTGGGGTTTGTAGTACCGAGCAAAAATGTCTTTATTATCATAGAAATTAACCTGCAGAGCAGGCGTTCTTGTGATGGGTTTGAGGAAGAATCGGGGTTTTGGGGTTCCTGTTTCAACTGCTTTCCCCCAAAACCCCGGATTTCCCCGAACCATAGTTAATAACATATTAACTATGCCCGAACCCACAATAAAAGCCTGCTTTGCAGGCGACATAGAAACAGGATAACATCTGTAATAATCCTCAATTTTTATTTCGCATATCGAAGAGCAATAAAACTTCGAGTTAGAGTGCTCACACTATATCCGTGAAACAAATACTAATTTTTAGCACTAAATAGTGATAATAAAACAATAGAAAACAAAGGATTCTGTATGAAATAGTACTAATTAGTACTATTTAATGTTCACGGTTTTAGTGCTTGTACTCTATTAAACTACTAGAGCGGATGCAATTAAACCATGAAATAAAATCAATAATAGTAGCTCTTTAGTGACTAATAGTTGCTATCACTCAACCAGAACATTCATCATACAAAGACAAATACACAAGAGACCATAAGCAAATCAAGACTCAAACAACTATAGCTAAAAAAGACCCAATACGCAAATGAATGTGTTTTCTACCATTTTTATTTGTTTCATCACGCTAAAGATCAAGACAATACGCATTTATAAACTAAAACAAATAAAGACTCAGACTCAAACAACTATAGCTAAAAAAGACCCAGTACGCAAATGAACGTGTTTTCTACCATTTTTATTTGTTTTATCGCGCTAAAAATCAAGACAATACGCATTTATAAACTAAAACAAATCAAGACTCAAACAACTATAGCTAAAAAAGACCCAGTACGCAAATAAACGTGTTTTCTACGTGTTTTCTGTTATCTTTATATTTTTTATAATTAAAATTTGTAGAACATCAAAATCGTTATTGATTAGATAATTTAAAAAGTCAGTTAAATATAAATTCGCCAAGATCTTCCATAAGATTTTCTTACTTGTTCCTTGAAAATGGCGAGAAAGGCATCAATTATTACTCCAATGTGCATGTTGTGTTCCAGTACTCCAGGTGTCTACTGCGTACTGGCTTTGGCCAGTGCAAAAACCATTTCGATTGAACCGTATTTGCCCTACTTGTTTGAGCTTCGTAGAACGCCACTTTTGCTTCTGCCCGCAGTGTGGACAATCAACGAAGAAAAACTATCGTCATTTGTAATTTAGCTTACGCTAAGAACGAAAAAGCAATGACTTTATAAACACTAGACAATTTGAAGATTATACAGTCATCAGTTGAATATCAAGTCATAAAACATGAATCAAGTTCACTTGTTTGTTTAACAGATACGAATTCGAAAATGCGAACATGTCAAATTATACGAAGGAAAAGCATGTACAATAAAATATTGTTTCAGTTTTCGCCAGCGTGCTTGAAAATATTTTAAAATGCGCGCCCTTGGGTAGCATACGTGCACTAGTTTACCCGTCACGGCTCGCCTATTTCTTTGACTAATTAGCTTAGGCAACCAATAGCACAAAGTTAGTCGATTAGTTAGCTAGCTATCTATTTCACGGGTATATCTATTTGCACTCTAATTACTAAATAGTACAAAATAGTGCTAATTAAACAATAGAAAACAATGGAATTTCCATGAAATTGTGCTATTTAGTATTACTAAAGTTTCACGGTTATAGAGTGACCACAGTAAATCCGTGAAACACTAATTACTAAATAGTACAAAATAGTGCTAGTTAAACAATAGAAAACAATAGAATTTCCATGAAATTGTGCTATTTAGTATTACTAAAGTTTCACGGATTTACTGTGGTTACTCTATTGTTTGCACTCTAGTGACTATTAGTTAGTATTCAGTTTATTTCACGGTTTAATTGCATCCGCTCTATCTCTAAAATTATTCAGAAAACAAAATTAGCAGAAAATACGTTAAAGAATAATTTTTTCGCTTGATGAATACGTTCTCTTCAATAAATTAGCTATCAATACCCAAATATATTAGACTCACAAGTATCTACATGTATCTCAAGGTCATTTTTATTGTAATAGGTAGAATTTAACATACTAATGAAAAGAAGCAAGAATAGACCCCTTTCGAGTTCCAAATTACCGCTGTGTTTCTTGATTACAGACTCATTTGCACAGGGTTAGCCTCGAGTTTGTGCAGAATATTCACGTGTTCCAGTCAAGGTTCGTCGAGTTTCAAAATGTTTGTATTGTTGAAGTTGTGCATTCTTTACTTTTCTGTTGGTATTTGTGAATATATTTAAACACTGATACGAGGCCAACCCTGTGCAAATGAGTCTATAATCAAGGAACACAGCGGTAATTTGGAACTCGAAACTGGTCTATTCAGTGGCATATTCTTAACATAATATTCTTTCATATATTTTAGAAGTAAGTTCGTTTGATACGAGGAAAAAAACTTTTATTAAGTTTCTACCGTAATTTTGAAGATGACGTTGCATGATCACTTTAACTGAAGAATTAGTTTAGTTACAAAATGTAGGTGCTTTAAGTACATGTATTTGATCTAGTGTAAAGTATCTATCATCATCATCATCTGCTCTCACACGGTATCTGTTATATCTGTCTCTTCCTGTCTTGATGGTACCAGTGAAATATGTATATCCCCATGGTGCTAACACCCTGGTGCCTACTTGTAACTCTTCGTGCTTGGGAGGAACATCCAGGACAAACGGTAAGTCTTCGTACTTTAACAAGTATTTATGACTAGGACTGGCATGATTCTCATCTTCCAGTTCTACTTCCCAGTACCTTCTACTGATCCCTGTAAGGTAGGCCTTGAGGTATTTATTTCCACCCCTTGAATTACTTATCCATTTTGCAACAACACGAGATCCAATCTGGATACAATCTGAATGATCAATCGATTTGGTAGTCGATTAGAAAACGTCCATATATCTCTACTAGGCAGGGTTATCATAGACATTGGATGACCTATTCTTATTATTACTATACAATTACCTGAAGGAAGGTCACATCCATATATCTCTACTGGTATACAGACAGGGTCATCATAGACATTGGATGACCTATTCTTATTATTACTATACACTTACCTGAAGGAAGTTCACATCCATATATCCCTACTGGTATACAGACAGGGTTATCATAGACATTGGATGACCTATTCTTATTATTACTATACACTTACCTGAAGGAAGGTCAAATCCATATATCTCTACTGGTATACAGACAGGGTTATCATAGACATTGGATGACCTCTATTCTTATTATTACTATACACTTACCTGAAGGAAGGTTACATCCATATATCTCTACTGGTATACAGACAGGGTTATCATAGACATTGGATGACCTATTCTTATTATTACTATACACTTACCTGAAGGAAGGTCACATCCATATATCTCTACTGGTATACAGACAGGGTTATCATAGACATTGAATGCATGACCTATTCTTATTATTACTATACACTTACCTGAAGGAAGGTCACATCCATATATCTCTACTGGTGTACAGACAGGGTTATCATAGACATTGGATGACCTATTCTTATATTATTACTATACACTTACCTGAAGGAAGGTCACATTCATATATCTCTACTGGTGTACAGACAGGGTTATCATAGACATTGGATGACCTATTCTTATTATTACTATACACTTACCTGAAGGAAGGTCACATCCATATATCTCTACTGGTATACAGACAGGGTTATCATAGACATTGAATGACCTATTCTTATTATTACTACACACTTACCTGAAGGAAGTTCACATCCATATATCTCTACTCGCATACAAGCAGGACTAAGACTGGAAAATCCTCCTTGTTTTTTTGGTAATATTCTTAATCTCCTTGCGATAACAGGATTGCTCAATTTGTTTTTTACTACAGATCCCTTGTCTCTATTTCCAATGAAAATCTAATGAAAAAAACAACAACAAAACAAAAGAAAACAAACTTTTCTTAGTCATTATTTTCGCATGCAGGGAGCTAAGTTAAGAAAGAGTACAAGAGAAATGGGAAATCAGCCTAATTTATAGTGGGAAAGGAGGATTTCACACGCCGTGAAATGGATTGATATTGCCACAAAGAATATGGAAATGGAAAAAACAATTGGCAATAATATTGACAGTCCATTTTGTTGCGTAAATGTGCAACAAAAATTGAAATTGAATACTTTGGTTTGATTTTGAGATGTTTTGCAGAAGATGCGAATTAACATCTCAAAATTGAAAATACACTTACAGCGCAGTATTTTATAGGAAGGTATAATAAGTTTCTACCTTATCTCGGTCATATTCTCCGTAAATGTTAAATGATGATCCCGCCAGATTACTTGTCACAGTATAATTCTCCACCCATTTGTTATCATACGCACTTCCCTGTGTAGCCAGGGCTGTTATTCTGTAGGGTTTACCAAAGTCAATCTCAAGGTATGGTTTACGCGCCGTTCCTGAGCACCACGCATATCGTCCTTTCAATCGTCCATCTTTCGCATGGTAGTTCCAGCGTGTTGATGATGCTTGGATGTTACTATCGGGGATCTTTCCGCTTTCCATTCCAAGAGCAGACATACAATCTATATATATATTTTAGGAAACAAATTCGTAATAATGATTTTTTTACCTATCATGCTTTATTCAAGGAATTAATTAACTAAAAATGATGATCTCTTTCAAGCTCTGGAATTATTGCAGGCAATATAATAATTAAATTGATTTCATCTGGTCAAATGGAATGTGTCTTGCAAACATTTTAAATGAGATTGCTCCACAAAATGCGTCACAGCATTTCATTCTCCAATTCAGTCATTTTTTCTTTCTATCATAAATATATCGTCCATTTTTCCTTCATAATACATATAATTGAGGGTTTTAAATTACATTATTGTCTAAATTAAATTGTATCTTTTGCTTTAATAACATCACTGCAATTATTAATTCGCCAATTAAAAATACAACAACAAAAAACGTCGAAGAATTCAACTTTATCAGTAACAAATAGAAAACAAAAGAAGTTTCATATTTTAATGTAATTTAGTCATTTAATGTAACTTTTTTTATTGATACTGATTAGCAGATGTTACTAGTAAAAACGCTTGTGTGAGAAAAGACGTAGATTGTATTATTGAGAAAAGGCATTTTAGTAAGATAAAATTTGTATGAATGTCTCATATATATGGTTCACGAATCCCTGTGGTTTTTTCTTTTAATCTTCTTTGTCACTGCATTGAAAAAAAGAACTGTTATATTTTATATTATATGTAGTGTTTAAAAAACGAGTACGCCTCGTGCTTTTATACCTGATAAAACACGATCTACGAGTTTTTTGAACTGCTTAAAACACTCATGAACAATTTATAAGATTTTGGTTCAACTGGAGCCACCATACACGTCACGAACATGGATTTTTATACTTCGATAGAGATTTGACGTCACGGGCATGCGCAACCAGATTCAATAGAAGCTCCCACACGTTGGATATTGCGTGCCAAGGCAAAGACAGGCACGTTAGTCAAAGATCTTTAGGGTTGACTATGACCTTGATGAAGCTCTATGTCTTCATCTAAACTTGGATGCATACTTCATCCCTGATGAAGTCATCCTCATAGTATTCGAGTGGTCTTTATATAAAGATCACATGTGTCTCTATATAAAGACACATGTGTCTTTATATAAAATCACTTGAATACTAATGAAGAGTACTTTATCGGGTATAAAGGTTCATGCACGTGACGTGTGTGGTGGCTCCAATTGGACCATAAGCTTATGAATTATTAATGAGTTTTTAAGTTTTTAAAGTCAATCTCCTTTAATTGAAGCTGTGCGCAAAATAATAAAATGGTCATTCATGCAAAATTATAACTTTGTCACAGAACACCAATACCTGAACACGTTGGTAAGCTATCAGACCAATTACCATCTTTACAAGTTATGACAGAGTTACCAGAAATATGGAAAGGAGGAATACATGAATAAGTTAAAGATGATCTGCTTCTCAAAGATAGTCCTTTCCTTGTCATCCCTGCTGGAACACCAGGATCAAGACAACCAGCTGCAAAAAATTGCATTATTAGGATATTCATTTATCGAGACATTCATACCAGCAGCTAGCAAGTTGGTAAGGAATCGAAAGAAATACATAGAGGATATTACACGGTGGCGATGAGATATGAAGTTTATCTTCGAGTGGTAAAATATTTTTCAACACGAGAAGGTAAAACTTAAAATTTTCAAGCCAATAGATATCTTAGATATCTTCACTAGTGAGGTCCCGGAAGTAGTTCGTATGGAAAATACTAGTGACGTTGCTGCCAGTATAAAACACTGTCTATATAATAAAGAAACTTAAAACTGTGTGAAAAACGTTTTTCTTACTAGCTTTTTTTAGCTTGCTTGATTGCTTCTTCCCCCCCCCTCCCCCTCAAAAAAAATGCGAATTGCACTTGCCTTCACACGTTGGAGTAAGGTGTGACCAAACTCCATCCTTACATCGCAAAAAACTTTCACCAAAGAGTTCGTATCCATAATTGCAGAAGAAATCTACCGTTTCTTGGTGTTTAAAGCTATGTCCTTTCCTTCGTCCATGTCTTGGAACTCCTGGATCGACACACCTACCTATTTGAGACAACAACAAATACATATAGTAAACTTTTGATAACCATGCGTGGCGTAATTGTAATTCTAAATCTGTATATACACTCAAATTATGCATGATCATTTAAGTCAAAACAGGCTTAAGCTTTTGTTAATAGATTTAATGAAAACTGCCATCTTCATGTGAACTTTAACCTACCTTTACAAACAGGAGGGACATTGCTCCATATTCCTTTGCTACAAATCAACATCTTAGGCCCTTTAATGTCGTAGCCTTTGTTACATTTAAACCTGACTCGAGCATTGTAATCAAAGTTATTGTCTAGGCGTTCACCATTTTTCGGAGCACTCAAGGATTGACATACACCTAAACAAATAATTTTAAAGGTTCTTTTTAATATCTTTTTTCTAGATTTATATTTATATATATTTAATGTAATATTTTTAGCAATTAATCAAACTCTTCAAAATTTAGCTCTATCTTTAAAGTTTGTCGTCGTTGAATATGGATAGTGATGTGAACTCTCCTAAGAGGAAGTTGTTTGAATAATAATCGTGAATAGACGGAGGTATAACGGAATGCCGGCTCCTAAAAATAACTTTTCCTTTTTGCACAACCAAAGTAACAACAAATAACAGCTTTCACAGAAATGCTATGCCAAAGAGTAAGTTTACCTATGCAAGTTGGTATCGTATCATTCCATCTTCCATCATTACACACGAGAACGTTGCTGCTATTTAATCGAAAACCATAATAACAACTAAACGAAATCGAATGGCCATGTCTGTAATCAGAACCAGCCACTCTTCCATTGTTCAGTCTACCGGGATTGGAGCAGTCACCTGAATAACATTAGAATAACCAAAATGAGGGTAAGAAAAGAGAAGGATCAATGAAGACATACAAAAAAACAAGATATAAAACGTGTGAAGTAAATACACAAAAAAGATCATTTTCGTGCTCTATCGAAAGGTTTCAATCCAGAAAAGAAATGCTCCAAAAATCACAATGCTATTCGTACGTTATATATCTCCTTGCAACATAAACATCCAATTGCTGTAAAAAGTTAACTTACTCATACAACTTGGAGGGTCTGAACTCCATTGTCCTTGATTGCATGTTATATCTGAGTTCCCAAGAAGGGTGTAGCCAGAGTCGCACTCATATTGAACTCTAAACTGAGAACCTCGCATTTTCCCATTTGATATTTTTAAAGGACTTTTACACGGGACTGAAAAAAAAAATCATTATTTATTTATTATATTTTAATTTAATTTTGTTGTATGAAGTCTGAAGTTCTGTTTTATTTCAAGGAGAGACGATTTTCTAGCTTGACCCCGGTTATGTCATGCATTTTCTCTTGAATGAATACATCCAATAGCGTACATTCAACTCAAAAAATACGGTGTTTTTTTCAATAGAATTCAATCTAAACCATATAATACAGTCTGTCAATAGTTGAACTGAATCCACTTCTGTTTTTGCCTAGATAGTCATTATTTTGAGAAAAGATCCAAAAACAGTGTTTTTGAGACATAATTTGTATGGGCTCACATGAGGGGGCGTGAGCTTGAAATCGTAGCTGACCAAATGTTAACAGATTTTTTCTAATGAAAAGTATATAGCACAAAAGGCACGTCAATTATTAAAAAGTCAAAAATGCTGAACCTAACATAAGTACAACTGACATTGTTTCATAAATTAACTAATTAACATGTTTGTTTCAATATATGTATCAGATATATATTTATTAACACTCCTGCCTAGAAGTAACTGAAGCTCATTTTCTCCCTCTCTCACCGGTTTCTGTTGTCAATTAATAAACTAAAATGGCCGGCAAAATCTTTTGGGATCAACGTTTTATGTCGATGAAGTTTCATAAATTAACTAAAAAATATGGCATATCTTGTAAAAGCCTTTTAGTGAATCAAATTAATTAATTATTTATTTGTTTGTCTGTCTGTCTGTCTGTCTGTCTGTCTGTCTGTTTGTTTGTTTGTTATACCTTCGCATCTGGGAAAGTCGTTGCTCCATCTTCCTTGATTACATAATATTTTGCGTGGACTGTTTAGCATTTATTGCCAATGCAAGAAAAAGTCAGCAAGGTTCCATGTCTAAATCCTTGAGCTAGCCTTGAGGACGAAGAAAAATTGACACCAGGTTCTCGTGGTATCGTGACAAACTTTACACCAGAAGGATTATGCTTTATTTTGCAGCGATCTTGAACAATGAAATGAAATTAATTTGTTGCAATTAGACAGTTTAACAGTAATGCAAACTTATTCGATTTGCATACGCTACTTTCAATTGCCCTATTGTTTAAACGCAAAGGATCATGGTCGTCGGAGGGGGTCAAATCAACGCAAATCACCGAAAATTGTTCTAAAACCCGTATCAATGCATGAAGAGAAGTAGAATAGCCAGCAAACGCTAAGAGTATTTTTATTACATATTAACACATATTATATCTGAATACCAGGCCATTTTAGATTAAACTGTTTCGCTAGAGCAAATTTTGTTGAATTTTCTATTGGATTTGAAAATTAACAACGCGATGAAATCTCACCTGCACAAATAGGCGCACTACCATTCCACCTTCCTCTATCGCAGTGTAGTTCTCTGTTTCCAATTAAATCGTATCCAGAGTAACATTCATAAACAACTTTGTCACCAGACAATTGTTCACTTTTTTCACTTAGGTATCTGCCGTTGTTAGGCCAGCTTGGAGTTGGACAAATTTCTGTAATGAGAAATAATTAACACTAAATAAAGTGAATATTAAATTTTTCACTTTCCACACTACTTTTTTTCTTTATAGACAGTCAGATCTCAAGAAATAGTAGCAGAACTCAGTTTTCTTTGCTATTGTTTTTTGACTAAATAAATTTTAAGGATTGTGTGGGGTTTTTTTTCTCTCCTTTTTTTTTTTTCGTTAAAAAAAAAATTTATTTGTTTTTGTTTTCGCTTGAAAAGCCGTGCTCTTTAATGAAGTTTATTTCAAATGCCAAAAATAACATTACCAAGACATATGGGAACGGGACTAGACCATTGTCCATCGTTGCACGTTGATCTTGAATCACCCTTAAGTCTTGTTCTCCCTGTGCACCTGTAAAATACACGCTGACCATGTCTGTAATCAGTACCGGTCTTGTGACCATTGGTAGGAGACCCTGGGTTTGGACAGTTATCTGTTTAAAACATGTACCAAACAAAATAATTATATTTAACTCATTATAAGCTTTTTTACGGTATTTCAAACAATTCCCAATTGCAGTCAAAGCTTTAGGAATCAGGCCGCGTCAACCAACATTGAGGAAAATCCAGAACATTCAAAATCATCTACGTAGGATTTCATCAAATGATAAAACAATTATTGAATAGGCTTTTTCCAAACTATAATGATATGTTGTTGTCTCTCAATCAATTAGGTGTCGCTGTATTAGAATTAAGTGGGCATCCACCATTACACATGTATCAATGGGTTTAAGCATTCAGCAACAATCTTATCATAAATATAACTGAACTTACTAAAACAACGTGGTGCATCTGAACTCCATCGACCTCCGACACAATTCCTTCGAGATGATCCAACCAGTGTGTAGCCTTGGAGACATTCGTATTTCACTGTGAAGTTCGTGCTTTCCCTGTTTCCATTGATGATTGGTCCAGGATCACTGCACGGAACTTGAGTAAAACGTAAACCATCATGATATATATTTTCAAGCTAGCGGTAAAAAAAACCCAACTAATTCATGGCTCAAACATTATTCTTTTTGGGTATTTAAGTACCTTTACATGATGGGAAGTGCGAACTACTCCAGGTTCTGTCATTACATGTTATTTCTCTTTCACCATCCAGCATCATTTTGCTATGTGAGCAAGAGAAACTTACTCTGGTACCATGCTTGATACGTCGTCCAGAGATAACAGTAGGGGAAGATATGACACCAACATCTACGTTTCTTGGAACCTGGCAACGACCTTTTGATGAGAAATGACACACATATTTGAATTTTGCTCAGTATCGCGGTATTGCCTTGCAGTAAAAGTTGATGCACAAGGAAATGGTTTGTTTTGGCTGATCAGTTGTCATCTTAATTGCGAACCAGATTAATTTATTGGATAATCCAACAAAGCAAAGTGCCCAGTTTTTTTATTTTTATTTTTTATTTAGTAACATTGTACAGGCTGGGAAAAGACTCGAAGTCCACGCGAGCTCAGCCTGAGACAAGATACATGTGCATGTAGTTAAAACAATTGGCACATTAACATCGCATTCTTCTCACTTGATGAGTAAAATAAAGGTTGTTGTTGTTTGTTTCACATTAACATCGCTACACTATGTATAAACACTCCTTCCGACTATCATTCGCTTTTTATTTATTACTTTTTTCACAGGAATACGACCTTGTTCATTCAACAAGTATATCTTGCTTAATAAGCAATAAATAAATAAATAAATAAATAAATAATAATAAATAATAAATAAATAAATAATAAATAAATAATGAATGAATGAATGAATGAATGAATGAATGAATGAATGAATGAATGAATGAATGAATGAATGAATGGAATGAATGAATGAATGAATGAATGAATGAATGAATGAATGAATGAATGAATGAATGAATATAAATATAAATATAAACATAAAATTCAGATGATAAATAGTGCAAGCATACCTAAACAGGAAGGTATTTCAGCACTCCACTCCCCTCTATTACAGGTTATTGCCATGTTACCAAACAAGTCGTATCCGGGCGACCAAGAATTGCATTGAAATGTTGCTTTGTGGCCAGATAGATATTCCGACTTTCTTCTTATGACGTGACCATTTTTAGGATTTCTCAGAATTGGACAAATTTCTGTCAAGAAAAATACAAGACGCAGTATGTTACTAAAGTCGTTGACATAATCTTTAGGACTAAAGAAGAATTTCGGTGTGATCACAGGGTATGATACAACTTCTACTCACAGCATTCCATCAATGGAGTATAAACATTGAAAATAGTTGATGCGAAGAAATATACATTTTTTACAGACAACACAGACTTATTACCTAAAGCACGAGAAAATCAACCGTCCTTTGCCCTTGTCCCTTTTTTTATTTCTCGACCCTCCACTGTTCAACCAGCTTGGCGACCAAAAACCCTGAGGCTGCAAAGTTTTGAATTTGCAAATAATATTAGATCTTACCGAGGCAGCTGGGGAGAGGACTGGACCACTTTCCGTTATTACAAGTTGAGCTTGATCGACCCTCGAGTCGTGTTCTTAACTGACAGGTGTAAAATACGCTCTTGCCATGTCGGTAGTCAGTACCTCTTTTGTTCCCTTTAGCTGGAGAACCAGGATCTGAACACGGTGCTATTTTTATGAGAGAAATAAATGAATAAGTGATTTTGTTTTCTAAATTATGAAGTCAGTTATCCGGCTGTAATCACGTTTATAAACGAGTATCGAAGAATAAAAAAAAAAATGATAGAGGAATGGATGGAAATAGGGATCACATTGTCAAACTACTTCGACAATATGATGGCGAAATTTATTGTCAATAAGAGGACAGACACATAAAAATCTAATGTCAATTTGTTTTTACAATAACAAAAACGATAAAGACTTCTCATTTTTCATCAAAACAACTAACGGAAAGAGCGCTCGCTCGCTGACGTCAGCTTTAACTGTTTGTCCTCTTATTGATGATAAAAAATAACCAATCAGCGCGCGAGAAAATTGTAAGTTATTGTAAAAATCAGAACTTTTTTGTCTCTCGCCTCGTCAACAAAATTGTAATTAAAATATACTCACCCTTACAGGAAGGTTTGGGCTGATCCCACCGTCCATCATTACAAGTCAGACGTTTGGGTCCTTCTAACATGTACAACCCTAAGCATGTGTAAGTTACTTGCTGTCCATGGAGAAAGTTGGATCCATACTTTTTTCCGTATTGTAAATCTCCTGGGTCAGGACATGGAGCTGAACGATGAAAGAGGATTGATCTAAATGAATAATCTTTTACTTGGCAAAGTTTGGAATAGTAGCTTTGCCTTACGTTTTATCGATTTTATAAGTGCAGATATTTCGCAGTTTCACCGAACGATCGTGAATGCATGCTATCATTAAACGCGTTATACAAAGTTGCTACAGTGATACTCATCAAAACAACTCGTAGCTTTGACTTTAAAATGGGATTCAAAAATAACCCCAAGAAGACTCTTTCACTGAGTTACCTTTACACACAGAAACACCACTGCTCCATCGACCATCGTCGCAACGAATGGTCTGTCGTCCTTCAAGAGTGTAACTGGGGTTACATGTGAATGATATAGTTGTACCATGTTCGGATCGATACCCTCTGGTGAGTAGAGGATTTGATATTGCAGCATTGTAAGGAATCCATGGATGGTCGCAAGGACCTGAAAATATACAAATTTTGAACGAAGAGAAAAAGAAAACAAGAAAGACTGTTTTCGAGCCAAGTTTTCCCTTTCCTAAAAATATTTCTCAGTTATTATGAGTAAACAATCAAGCTTGTTAATCTTACTTTTACATTCTGGTCGTCGTTTACTCCATCGTCCTGTAGGTAAACACCTTAGGGTCTGAGACCCAAACAAATCAAAGCCACTGTGACAATAGAAACTAGTTTCTCTTCCTTCGAAATATTCAGAACCAGTGAAGCCTCCATTAACAGGTTTACCTGGATTGCCACATAATCCTGGAATTCGAATAGTATATTAGAGAACACATGGTCAATAGGAAATAAATTCAGACAAACAACAAAAACTTTCAATTCCTTAAATGTCAATAATACTTGTACATACGTTTACATTCTGGTGGGCTACTAGTCCAATAGCCATCACGACACGTGGTGTATTCGTCACCAACAAGCTTGTAATAACGATAGCAGTAGAATCTCACTCGGTCTTTGTGATCGTAGAAGTTCTTCCATGTATAAGTGTAAATACCACCATTGTGAGAACGTTTTGGTCTCGTACAACCCTCTAGGAATTCCAACGAAGAATCGCAGTCACCATAGTAAAACAAAAGTATTGCCGGATGCGCGAAATACAAATGAAAAAACTCAAGGAACTTCGGTCAATTAATCGTTCCATTTGATCTAATTGATAATGGCCAGAGTTCGAACAAACCGCTGACGAAATAATTTGTAAATTAAACTAAAAATAGCGCAAAGTTCTCTGTTGTGGGAATTAAGAAATGTGTGAGATGTGCATCTAACTTTGCAATTCCAGAGCTTGATAGAGAATGTTCGTTCTAATAACAAACTACTACAATTATCGTTAGAAGCATATATATTATATAATATTATATACATCATGTATAATATTCGTATTTACTCTAGAGCTAGAATTGTAGCACTATGATAATACGGATAATATTAGACGCTGTTAAATATTGTAAATCATTAATTCTAAACCCGCCTTCTTAAAGGAGGACTAGCAAGTGTATGACGTCACAGACTACTTTTAAAATTCGTATAAATGTAATACTTTCCCATTGGAATATAAAGGAAAATCTTAAACCAGTGATTATTAGTCCCTTAAAGATTATTGTATTGAAGTTTCAGCCGAATTAAATTTCGGAAGACTTACGTGCTAGTCCCTCTCTAAAAACCTCTCGTGTTTCCCAGTGTAGTACCGTACTTCAACCCCTAAATGCATAACATTTTCATCTTACCAGAGCATGTTGGTGCGTCGTGATCCCATCGTCCATCGGTACATTTTATTGTAGGTGAACCTTCCATTGACCATCGTGAGTTACACTTAAAGTTAACGACGCTGCTGTGCAGAAAAGAATGTTGCAATCGCATACCACCATTTGGTGTTCCAGGATCTTTGCAGGGAGCTATGAGAAAGAGAGAGAAAGAGAGAGAAAGAGAAAATCGAAAACCCTTTCTAGAATCCCCTCTTCACATAAATTAGTTTAAATGAGCTAAAGAAAGAAAGAAAGAAAGAAAAAGGAAAAGAAAAGGAAAAGGAAAAGAAAGAAAAAGAAAAAGAAAAAGAAAAAGAAAAAAGAAAAAGAAAAAGAAAAGAAAAAGAAAAAGAAAAAGAAAAAGAAAAAGAAAAAGAAAAAGAAAAAGAAAAAGAAAAAGAAAAGAAAAAGAAAAAGAAAAAGAAAAAGAAAAAGAAAAAGGAAAAGGAAAGGAAAAGGAAAAGGAAAAGGAAAAGGAAAAGATCAAAAAGTAGCTGTGTCGATCGATCGTTATTCTTATGTGAGATTATTGCGGGCATCACATTTATGTGGTATGCATTCTAACCTAAGCATCGTGGTGCATCCCCTGTCCAAATCTTATCATGTTGACAGATGATGAAACTATTTCCAATCAGCGTGTAGTTTGTGTCACACCTGAACTCTACCCTGTCTTCATACACGTATTTATTCTTTTCTGGCTCTTTTTCACCCTTATGAGGTGTTGTGGGAATCTTGCACTCCACACCTTTAAAAGCAAAATAGAAATAATTATCAACCCTGAGAATTTAATAACTTATTACACAGACATTATATAATAACAAGTTCTTTCCCTTCATTTCGAACCATGTAATTAACTTCACACATGCATGCATGCATGGGAATCCAGTTAAAAATTTAAGGAACGTCTCAACCAAATTGTGATCGTGCCTCCTTTTCACGATCACGAGGCTATCCAAACTTGACATTTATTGGAGTATATTTTTAATATAGTGGTTCTACAATACATTTTTCAAGTAGGTTTTAAAATACGTACGTTCACATGTGGTATTGATTCCGCTCCACTGTCCATTTTCTTGACAAACACGTTGAATAGGCCCGTTCAGCTCAAAGCCTTTTTCTGTGCAACGAAATACGACTTTGCCTCCAAAGGATATAGAAGTTTCTTCGATCTTCTCGCCGTGCTTTGGATCTTTTAGACGACGGCACTTTATCGCTGACATGAAAAAATAATGTTGAGACAAGAAAAGAAAAGAAAAGAAAGTTACGTTTAACTTTCATCTTACGTTCACAGGATGGTGTCCTGTCGCTCCACTTCTGGTTGGCCTGACATTGTCTGTATTCTGGCCCATCAAGCTTATATCCTCGATTACATTTGAAATACACCTTCCTCTTGAATGTAAAGACGTAGCCTTGTCTTTTGCCATTGACAGGACTACCAGGATCACCACAACTTTTGGCTAAAACGTATAAAGCACGTAGTTACATTAAATGGGTAAATCTAATTGATGGTTTATGATTAGGATAGACCACTTCATGAAAGGCAGTGCACTGAGACGTAGAAATGAGGTAATAGACCCCATGCATGTGACGGAAAGCGGCTTAATTTGGAGGGAAAAAGCAAAAGAATGACAATCTTACGAGAATTGGAAACCTAATGTTATGTCCTCCAAATTGGCCCTGCATTCCAACGCGCTGCAAGGGGACTATAGAGGAAACCATAGGCAATTTGGGGGGGGGGGGGGGGGGGGGGGGGGGAGGGGAGGGGAGGGGGGATACGTTGTTTGTTGAGAATGATGCGTATATAATTATATTGCAATTATGCTGGAAATATTTTTGAAGTTACGTTAACCCCTAACAGAGGTAAATCCGTCAATGTGAACTTACGGATGCATCTGAAATCAGAATTGCTCCATCCACTAGCGAGACACCTCTGGAAAGACGATCCAGAAGTGTAGTGACCGTGTTCACATCGAAACCTGACCACTTCGTTGTATTTGTACTTCTCTTTCAGTTTCTGTCTGCTGTAGATGAAGGCGTTATCTGGTGGTATAGGTTTCGAACAAGATGGTGCTAGGGAAATAATGAAAAAATTAGATTCCAGACGACGACTCACTAATGGATTTAAACACGTTGTCGGGGAGTATATTGTATTTGTTTATTTTTCCATCCATCCGTCATATCTAATTGATCACAACCAATCATCTTTCATTCCCCCAAGCTACAACTATTGCCATATCATCCCATTGCAGAACCCAGTCGACCAACTTTTTTATCCATCCATCCATCCATCCATCCATCCATCCATCCATCCATCCATCCATCCATCCATCCATCCATCCATCCATCCATCCATCCATCCATCATTCCATCCTTCCATCCATCCATACATCCATTTATCCATTTATCCATCCATCCATCCATCCATCCATCCATCCATCCATCCATCCATCCATCCATCCATCCATCCATCCATCCATTCATTCATTTATTCCATCTCGTTCATTTCTGACTCTGCACAGTCGCTGTCACAAATTGTCTAAGAAGTCCAAATAGACATGTTGTCAACACACAGAAAACCACACAGTTGTGGCATACATTTATTTATTTCTTCAATTTACGACAGCAGTGTACACCTACCTTCACATTTGGGTGCTGGTGTCTTCCATTTTCCCTTGTTATTGCATTCGGTTACACTCTGCCCCTCCATATCATATCCAGGGAAACACCAATATCTCACAGTGGCTCCAACACGGTAATTCTTTTTATCGCCGTTATTATTACCGTATGCAATATCCCCAGGATGCTTGCACAATATTCCTTGAAACGAAATCAATAGGCCGGTCGTTTGTTTAGTACAGGGCAATGCAAAATAGTTTTCTGCGCCATCTTGAAAGGTAGTCGTGCCTTTGCATCGAAGCGAGCCGAACGGTGAGCTTGCAATGATAGAGAACTTTCTTTACACCTTGAACAATTATTCACATGTCTATCATTGCAATCTCACTGTTCGTCTCGCTTCGATGCAAAGGCACGGCTACCTTCAAGATGGCGCAGAAACCGTGAAAGGGTCTGTTCAACATTTATTTTACTGAACATATGAAAGCAGATATACGTGCAGCTTTGGCACTCATTCGCTCCCTACTTCCCTTCCTTCTTCTTCTTCATTTCTTCTTCTTTTTGTCCTAGCTCCCTTCATTTCTCTGCCTCTGTATAACTCTCTCTCGGGCACTAACTCACCCACTTGTAAATCAAATCAGTATTTAAGATGAAATAGGACTTACTACATTTTGCGTCCTTTCCATCCCACTTTCCAATGCCTCTGCAGACTCGTTTCTTCGATCCTCGTAGGGTATACTGATCCCCTTTGCAAGAAAAACGGGCAACACTTCCAAATTTTGTGCCCTCGCTCAATCTGACACGTAGAGCTTTGGGGGTATCAAGTTTTCCACAATCCGTACCTGCATAATTGAATAAAATATGCAAACATAAAATTGTTCATGGTTGCCATAGAGGCTATATCCGAGCGTCGAAATTGACCACCATAATCATCACCATTTTGACTACCACTACCACTACCACTACCACTACCACTACCACTACCACTACCACTACCACTACCACTACCACTACCACTACCACTACCACTACCACTACCACTACCACTACCACTACCACTACCACTACCACTACCATCAAATCATACAAGAGAAAATAAACTAAGAGAAGGAATTCCCTCTATATAGCCTTGTAACCATCATGTGCACAGTTTGATGCTATATTTGTTTTTCTGCACGCGCATTTATATACTGCGCGCGCTCTACGCTGTTTGCTTACGTTTTTGGGGTTTTTCCGTTATTTCGACTCTGCCTGGATATGAATGTGCACGTCGAAAGCTTGGCAAATACGACAGGAAATTGAAGTGTAATTTGTTTAAATTTCTAGAGTATTTTTACATTTATTTTCCAAAGCTTACGACCTACATCGTCATCTTGAGGGCAGATTTGAATATTTAATCATTAGAAAAGCGCAAGAAAACGTTAACAAACAGCGTAGAGCGCGCGCGTACTATGCGCATGCAGAGAATCAAACGATCAAATAATTGATATCATTGGATGATATTTTTAGAATAGATTCTAAAAATAGCATCAAAGTGCGCACATGATGGGGCACGGGGATTCTTTCTTTTAGTTCATATTCTCTTGAATCATAATTATCATTATCACCACTACCACCACGGCTATCACAACCATCATCTTCATTCTTCTTATCTTTACCAGCACCAGCACCAGCACCAGCACCAGCACCAGCACCAGCACCAGCACCAGCACCAGCACCAGCACCAGCACCAGCACCAGCACCAGCACCAGCACCAGCACCAGCACCAGCACCAGCACCAGCACCAGCACCAGCACCAGCACCAGCACCAGCACCAGCACCAGCACCAGCACCAGCACCAGCACCAGCACCAGCACCAGCACCAGCACCAGCACCAGCACCAGCACCAGCACCAGCACCAGCACCAGCACCAGCACCAGCACCAGCACCAGCACCAGCACCAGCACCAGCACCAGCACCAGCACCAGCACCAGCACCAGCACCAGCACCAGCACCAGCACCAGCACCAGCACCAGCACCAGCACCAGCACCAGCACCAGCACCAGCACCAGCACCAGCACCAGCACCAGCACCAGCACCAGCACCAGCACCAGCACCAGCACCAGCACCAGCACCAGCACCAGCACCAGCGTCATTAACGTAATCGTCATAATAATCATCAACAACGCCACTATTTCTACCACCAGGAGCACTATAAGCATGATAGGATTTGCTTGAGTACGCATAAGCAATGATGATTTTACATACCATTTTGAACGCAGCTTAATCCACAGTCTCCGTCACACAGGCATTGGTGATTGGCTCTGCAATCGCTGTCTGAGGTACATTGCCGATCCAAACAGTACCTGAAGGGCTTCTTATTGGTACGTCTACACTTCTGAGCTTTCGCCTGCAGTGTGTCTGTAAATATGTAACACAATAAGAGAAACACACAGATAACTTATGAATAGTAGAAATTTAAGTTAAAAAAGTCATATTCAAGTCCCGTTGCTCTGGTCTCAGTTCCTGAAAAAAATACTTTTAGAACAATTGCAAGTAAATATTAAGCTTGGAAAATCGCGTACAACGGGTGATCTATATTCTACTGAAATATACTTTTGCTATGAGCTGTAGCTTGAAATACAGCAAGAGGTTGACAACACCGACTGAGAATGTTAGGCAACTTTTATCAGTTAAGTCGTGTAATCTTGGGAAAGGTTTATTTTCTTACAATCTGCGGTTTTCAGCCATTCTCAAGAAGATCAAGAAAAAGATATGTCGGCCATGCTGCTGGACAGGTACACCAGGACCTAATAAGAAGTTTTGATGGTTTAACGTGAAAACCCGGGGCGTGAAAACGAAGAATCTGTCACGCTCATCAACGATAAAATGAAGAAGAGACGACAACTGCAAATGTTCGTGCACTTTTTTCAAAAGGTCTGACGATTTTTTATGGCACTTTCTTTAAGCCAAAATATAATAAATCGTCTGTTCATGAAGCCAACTAAAAAATGTCATTCCCCGTTTCTCTATATTCAGTCAGTCAGTATTAAAAGATGAGATAGTGAAGAAGATAAGATTACTGGAAAACTTCGTGCATTATTTTTAAGTATGACAATTTTTTGAATCGAATCGAAATAAACCTTAGTTTGTAAAAGCTGTCATCCCCGTTTCTATATAAATTTATAATTTTTTATAATCTGTCACGCTCAGTATTAAAAGAAGAGATATTGAAGAAGAGACGACAACTAGAACTGAATTTTTCGTGCAATATTTTAAAATCTGACAAATTTTTATGGTACTTTTTTTGTTTCAAAATGTGGATGGCAAATGTCGTATGTTCCCAGATCGAAACAGGCCTTGGCTGGAAAAGCTGTCATACGCCGTTTCTTTACAAACAATTTTTATGTGCTTGACATCACGATGTGGGCCAAACGTTATCGCAATGTTTAGAGCATTCTTATGAGTTCTATGAGGATTTATAAAGAATCTACAAGAGTCTACGAGTTAAGAAAATATGATACTAAACAGAAGTCGTGCAAGGACAGGAACAGTAATCTACAGGACACAGACAATACGTATTTACTAGAATATTCTTGATAAATGTCACTACATACCTTGAAAGTAGAGTAAGATACAAAGCACGAGGATGCAGATCCTTCCAGGGCCCATGACGGTAAAAATGTAACGCTATCGTGGTTAGTCGTTTAATATTTAGAGTCTAAAGAATTCTTTCCAGCTCGATCGACTGATCGTAGACGAAATGGAGAGGGAAGTTCTGATCTGATCTTGACTTTCCTGGTTGGGTACGATCGCCAATAAATATCGTATATCATAACTACCGAAGTATTCAGTTACACATGTCTTATATTGAACGTGTATCAGCTTGTGAGGAAAGTGAGATGTTTGTTTAGGTGATGACCACAGGAAGTCGGTATCAAGATTGTCTTACGCTAAAGATAGCACGGGACCTTGGCCAAGTCACGCCCATCCTGACATTGGTAGTGGCTATGGGGAATCTCAATTTCCCTGGGGAGGGGAGAGGATTTTTGCCAACAGATGTACAGGGTAAGGTCATGGCATACCCAAACTGACAGGGAGTACCCTTAGACTCACAATCATCCAGACCCTTATGTGGAGATTTTAAGTGGTACGACTTCCGCGGCTATGAAAATGTGACTTCCGGTCATTTAATATTTTTTTAGTTCCTCGTCCTAAAGAATGTGCACTCACACTCAGTCACTTCCCCACCACAATCTCGTGAGCGCACGCTTCGTAATTGGAAGGGGAAGATCTATAAATATTTTCGAATTCGTTTCTATCGCTGTGCATTGATCATTAGTAAATCTTTTTTAAAAGAGCATTTTCACTCATGCGATAAGGCAGCCATATTGGTGTACCAAACAATGGAAACTTTCCGCACAGTTTTTGCATGGAGTTCAATTCCCGAGGATAGAAAATGTATTGCTTGGTACACCAACTCTTACGTCACGTGAAAACTGTCTATTTGAGTAATACGTGAAGATGTGCCAACAGCTGCTTGGCTTGAATGCTGGGAAGTGATTACGATTATCGACACGTTCAACTACTACTACTATTAATTCATTATTTATTTATATGTTTACTTGAATATCGAATTTTTTACAGGATCGAAAATAATACAATCAAAAATCAATGAATATTATAGCATATTAATTAACATATAGCAAAGGAGGTGTGTGTGGGTGATTTTTATAAAGTTGAAAGATGTCCACTAAAATAAGATTACGCCATTAATAATAAATGAACTTTTTATTTGATAGCATGTGGCGTCATGGCCGCCATGTTGGATGATAAACAAAATAAATGTGATTCAATTCATCCAATATGGCTGCCATGTCTTTGTCAGTCACTTCGGAATTCTTAGCTTTAGATACGGCCATTTGAAGACTAAAGGCCCTAACAATGGAAGGATCGTTTGTAATGGTTTGGTCGAGTCAAAATGTTGGCTAATATTGGTTCAAAATGAAAGCTAAATTTTGGGTCAAATGTTTGATAAATATATGCTGGGTCAAATGTTGGGATCATTTGTCAGGGTCTAACGTTTTCATAATGTATATAAATAAATTGTTTTTTACTCAGTATTTTATAGGCTGATACTTTAGCATAGGTAAGTGTCGTCTCAATGCAACATTGCTTATACTTCTCTGCAGTCACTATGTGTCAATCAAGGTTTTGCAGCTTTCTTTATGAATGAGCCAAGCTTGTTGAAGTATAAGTTATAGTGCACCTACCTATACTAGATTGTATGACGTCATTGCAAATTAATAATCCATTAATTTATTATACATTTGCCTTGCAATAAAGCTTAGGTATTCAGCTACACAAAGTTCTCAAAAAAAGATTAATTGTGTTGCTTAACGAATTATCGTAATCATCAGTGATTGCTTTCCTTGGTGATAAAGACCATTTTGAAATGTAACCAAGAAGTAAGAAAAAAATCAAGTTGGTACCTTTTGTGACGCAAAAAATATAAACTAGCTATCACATCAAAGGACCTAAATGTGATGAATCTCTACTAATAGGTTTCGTGATGTCAAAATATAATGTCCTATATTTTAATACAGTTTTGTATATTTTGTCATTCAGAATATTTACAAATATTTTTAATGACAAAATTGCGATATTCAAAACCAAAGTTGAATTTAAAACTGTCATAAAGGAAAATGTACGAAATTGTATCACTTACTAGCGCTAAACAAGTTGAATTAATTCAAAGCTGATATTGAACGAAAATTACCAAATTTAACACTTGGTGTATTTAATTTGTTAAAGATCCAACTTAAGCTTGGTTACATTTCAAAATGGCGGCTTTATTTAGATAACTTTTTTTATTATTATTTCATTTTATATATATTTTAATTTTTTTATTTATTATTATCCTAGTATGTATTATAATGGTGTGCATTGTTCCCAAGGCCAGCTTAAGGCTGATATTGCTACATCATCTGGATACTGTACAAAATAACTAAAAATGTGCACGAGTCTAAGTTACTGGTTATAAACTGACAACTAGGGGAGAGAAGTGAAAAAGAGGATGAGGCATTGTGGTCTAAATTCGATACATGCAACACCACATTATTCCGAGGATGAGGAGAAACCTTGGTCGAGTTGGCATTGCAGTGCATTGTGGGACTGTGTTAGGGAACGTGTTTTCAAGATGGCGTCTATTTCGTCCCCTAAAACAGTCCTACAATGCACTGCGATGCCAACTCGATCCAGTTTTTTCCTCAATCTTGGAATGCCTAATAAGCCATAAGAACAAAAAATGCGAGTACTGATGCTAGCTTTACCTCAATTAATGCACAAATTTTATCTCAGAAAAAGTGTATACATTTTCGAGCCCTTTGGAAGGGTTGGTCACAAAATAACAAACACAAAACTGATGGCAAATGAAAGGTAAATAAGTGGTAAAGGAAGAATATTTCTTGTCACCAGATTCACATTTGCAGGACAAAATAAGTGCATTTTCCCTCCATGTTTACCACAACACATCAGTTCATTGTTCAGACACAAAGCATTCAACTGAGACAGCAATGAAGACATTTCTTGCAGCTTCAATTCAGTGCTTCCTGTGTGACAAAAGAACCGTTGTATAATAGATTTGCACCATCAAAGGATGGCAGCCCTGACAGGAGGCAGGAACAACTGAATCTGGTCTAATCTGATTTTTATGGGAACGCATTTAGTTTCCTGGGGAAAAAGACTCTATTGTCGTGTCTCTTGTCATGGATGCCATCAGTGATGGTGCAAATCCTCTAGCTATATGTGGAAAGATGTCAGTTTTGAACCAGTTCTAGGACATATACATAAGTATATGTATAGAGTATTCATGCGTTTGATCCGTTACAAAACTGTATGTAAAGCGAATTTCAGTTAAATATTTTTGAGCTCGTAGTTTCTGTCAAGTAATCTTCCTATTTCCTATATTCATTCATATTTTCGTCGTTTGCTGCTTATTCTAAGATTTGCAGGCTCAAGATCATTGCAGTCATTAGCTTTTGCATATGCCGAGTCACTGGACCACAAGGCGGTCAGTACATGTACTTGATGAATAAAAAGCAAAACAACCAAGTAAGTTCAATGACTCTTCATTCTCAAGTTTTTAATTTGGTTTGTCCATTATATATTGATTGAATTAATGAAAAAAAACCCTTAGTAAGACAAAAGGAAACTTAAGTTAGTTACACTTGCTGTTCGTGGTGCTATGATGGATACTGAAGAGTATAGGGATTTGTAGTAGATTTACAAAGTGGAGATGATCAATTATGGCCAGTTTGACTCTCTACTTTTATGGTAAGTTAGAGCTGGAGCTTTCTGATTAAAACAGCCAAGAGCTTAGTACATGGAGAGTCTTACACAGCGAATCGTTAATAAGTCCACTGAATTGGATGTCAGTTACTTTACTCTCTCGGAGAGTTCTTCTCATAAGTTCAACATGAATCGAGACATAGATCGATGGTGCAAAATTATTGAGGATTCAAGTTAATTAAGACGCCATCCCGCTCTGCGATGGAAAAGTCAACGAACTTATATAAATGCCAGTCTCCCCAAACGTAAACACAAACAAAGATAATCGGAAGCAGATCCATTGCCTTGCTTTTTCATTGTTACCCTCGCGGAAGATCAGCCTCGACCTGCCCCAGTAGTTCATGCATAGTCTTATATATATGTACATATATAAACCACGCAAGTCGAAGTCGCCTTGATATTGAACCATGCATGCGGTTTACTGATCTAATGTCGCCTTCTGATCACAGACAGTATCCAGCGACTGTACTTCGATACCCGCGTGTAATAAGAGTATTTTCTTGGCTGTGCACAGCCCTCGCTCCAACCGAAAAGTCCAACAACTACCCATCGTCCTGTGCGAGGATTCTGCATGACCAGTGGACTACCAATGTCTGCGAAACAAGGATCTTTCGGTTTTTTTCTATAGCCAGCACAGAAATTAAGCGACGAATCATATCTGTAAATAGAAGCTCTTTTGCATTCCTTATTTGGTACAATAGGTATTGTTACTTGCTGGAGCTCGACTGATAATGGTCCTGTAGCTTGGCCAATGCGGATTTTTTTCGTTGTACCCCACCCTGCTACTGTACCGTAATTTGGGGTTTTTTCTAATCTTGAGTCTCGTTTTCTCCTTGGATGCAAACCTGAAAAAAGTAAATAAATATACGTCATCGTATAATGGTCCATTTACAAGAAAGATAATGTGCCCTCTTAAATTATCTTGAATGCCTTCTGGGGGAGTTGCATCATTATGTCATGGTCTCACTATAACAGGACCCTATAACAGGGCACAAATGGGATAAGGAGGACACTAATTTTGCTAGATAATTTAATCTTAATGCAAATAAGAAGATATTTCTTAGAAAGGATAATTTAGATTTCATCGATTTGGAGCACCGCTAGTGAACTAAGTGGCCCATCGCTCCAGCTGTCCAGTCAGTTTTTCCGGCTCGAGCATCGAGTAAAGACAATAAGAATCTTATGAAGGTGTTTCACAAAACAATGGAGATATGCTGATCGTTCTTCAGAGATGAGTTTCTGATTTCTTTTTTTGATGTAGAAACATCGCCTCGCAAGCAATTCTGCCCCACAAAATGGCTGCCGTAAAACTCCTCTAAAATAGAAAAAGTAGAAAAACGACACTCAAAGCAAAGTTTCTACTTACCATTCGAATGTATTTATTAGGCTTCACTGGTTTCTCCAGCTGCAGTAACGCTATGTTATTCGACAGGTTAGATCTACTGTATCCCGGATGTACCACAACCCGTCGAATTCGTCGAAATTTTTCCGTTCCGTCCACTTTATTGCGATTAAATTCACCTATGTCAAAGAAACAGGACAATCAATAATTTAATATGTTTAAAGTTAGGGTTCTTTTTAGTTCTGCGTATATGATTGGTTATTTACGTTGTTTTTTTTGGCCAATAGACAACGAGCAACTCACTATCCAATGAGCATTCTTTTTACAAATGAGATGCAAATTTATCTCAACCAATCAGAAGCCACGTTAGTTCCGTCAAATTTTGTACCAAACTTTCAAAATGGCGGATGACAATGTTTTCAGCTGATAAAACAAACAGAGAGCTTAAAAGAAGGGGGAAGTCTCCAATTATAAGCTTATAAAAAGACTATGGATCTGGTTAATGTCTAAAGATATACAAGATGACAAAAGAAACAGGTAATAGGTTCAATATTTTCTGTAAAATTGATTATTGGCAAACAGTACCACTCGAACAAACTTGTAAAAAAAATCATGAATTGAATTTTCATTTGGTAAAAGGAAAGAAAACAGTTACTGAACGCTATAAAAATTGTTGCCAGCCTTCATAAGTTGAAAATAGTTACTTTTATTTATTGTTCTTTTATTTAAAATTTATACTTTTTCAGTTATAACAGTTATTTTGTGAGATGACAAAGTTCAAAGAGTAGTAGAAGTGGTTGACCCCATTTCAAGCAGGTTCAATCATATGCTGATTAACCTACTAAATGTTATTTATATAGAAGCGAGCATTGAATACAATTACTCTGCTTTGCATTAAAAGAAACATTCAGAACTCTTACTTAACTCCGCGAAAATAATAGTGCTGTTATATGGAAACTTAAAATCGTTCTGGTTATTTGCAATTCTTAGCAACCAAAAAAGCTTGAAAATTCATAGTATTTCATTGTTTTTTGGTCATTTTATGTTGTCAGCCACGAGGAAATATCATAAATTCAAGCTTATATCAAACGAGGAAAATGTAAGCATGGAATCACTTCTGATAGATGAGTACAAAACATGTTATGCATAAATATCAAGACACTCTTGATACACAGGTAAGTTTGAAGTTCTCTTTGACTATACTACTTCAACAACCACACACACATATAATATTTTTGACTACTTATTTATCAAGTATAAAACAACATGTTATTTAATTTTGCAATTATAATTGTACTTATTGTGTGTGAGTAAACTTAAAACATGAACTTGAAACTATTAAAGAATTGGAAAATTCCAACATTGTTTACTCCTGAGTATCAGGCTGTCACCCTGTGTTTTTCAGACTGTTTTCTTGTGTAACCAAATTCATACATTTTGTTATTTTGATATATCTACATTTAAAACTTGAGAAGCAAGGCTTCTGATATGAAAGATTTATTGAGGATTAAGGATATCTATTCACTTACCCAAGACAACTTTGAGTTTGTGTAGTTTAATGGGCCGTCCATCTCGCCTGAGGGCATTGGCGATGGTAAGAACCCAGCCTGGCTTGATTAAAGCTCCATTGAACAAAAAGCTTTTAGCTAAAGAAACAATACAGAAACAATATGTAGTATTAATATTGGGGAAAAGATAAGATGGAAGGAAGGAAGAAAGGGAGGGAGGGAGTGTGCGAATGAGTAAGTGAGGGAGTGGGCGAGTGAGTAAGTGAGTGAGTGAGTGAGGAATGGAGGGAGGGAGAAATTGAGGAAGAGAGGGAGGATAGCAAAGAGGGAAGGATGAAGAACTGAGGGAGGTAAAGGAGAGAGAGGGTACTAGAGAGGGATGGAGGAAGAAATAAAGGAAGGAAGGAAGGAAGGGAGAAAGGAAGAGAGAAAGGAAGAGAGAGAGATTATAAGAGAGGGAGGAAGGATCAGTAGAAATAAAAGAAAAATGGGAAGAAGGATGGAAGGAAGGAAGAGAGGAAGGTAGTGGGATGCAAGATCGACAAAGGAAGGGTGCACTAGGGTTTTTGTATGCCACATCATGTCCATCCTATAAGTATTCATTTTCATTCTCCAGTTTACTACATTAATTAGTATATATGAGAAATATCAAAATGCTCCTTTAATTTGCCACAGCACTTTACAGAAGTTTTCCCCATTTGCCCAAGCTGTCCCCTTCTGGAATCAAGCAAAGTTGCAAAGTGGCAACAATAAAGGTAAATGCATAAAAATAAAAATTATTTTCTAACGACAAACAGACAAAATAAACCTACCGCCATTTTCGCAAAATAGATCGTAAACAAATTAATAAAATACAGAAATGTATAAAAAAATACAATTATTTTCTAACGACAAACAAACAAACAAACAGATGAAATCAACGTACCGCCATTTTCGTAGTATATCGCGGCTTGCCATGGCCATGCGCCATGCTTCGAGATTTTACCGCCAACTATTCTACGAACACGTGACGTGTTCCTTGAGACAATTGTCCCACACGCATAGGCAGAAAGTTTGTTTCTTCCTGTAATAAACAAGAGAAGAAAAATTGTCTGTCATTTATTTCATATTAAACAAATAGTAAAAGAACGCCCCTTGCTCTATGGTTTGTTTTCTTAAGCCTTATTCAGTCTCTGCCTCCAAAGAAAAAAATTTGAATCAAAGGTCAAAAACGGTGACTCTAAGCACGTGAAACAATTTCGTAATCGTGCATGTCCAAATGCACTCAAACTCTTTGAAAACGAAAATACCGATTCAACACACGTGACTACTTCGAAAAGCTCTTTTTTCATAGCACAACATTCCATTTTGCTCATGACATATAAAACAATTGAAAAAAAATATTCGTGAATTTCGCACGAATGTCGTGAGCATTGCACTTCTTAACCCAAGTAGATACGAGTGTTTTTGTCAACGAAGGTCAAACTAAATATTTGTGAAATTCGTAAATCTCTTTCCAAGATCGAAGTACCAAAAGGTCAAAAGCCAGAGCTGAGATGTTTAACAATGTCCAATTCGCTTCCTCTCGATGGAAACATTAGGGAAAGAACGTCAAATATTTATCCAATATTTTTGGCTAAATTTCTCTAACTGAAAAGAAGATATCTTTTTTCCAAGATTCTCCACATTGACTTAAGCTGAGCCACGTGAGTGATCTTTTCTATAGATAATCACAGAAAAGCTTCAGAAAAAGCGCGAGTTCTTTCATAAATAGGAAAAATGGGAAAAACAAAATCACAAAGGAGCATAGACTTCAAGAAAGCAAAGGATTTTATCTGAATTTACTCTGGGAATATCGGCGTTTTTATATGATCTATCGACACCCCATGTGGTCTAACCTCCGCGCAACAACTAACACACCACATTGTTATGGATGCTGTAAAATCACATCTCGGGCGGAAATATCCCGTTTTGGTAAACATGCTGGATGCATTACTGATGTTTCGCTTGGCCGAGAAATAACATTCCTCCTTATTTATCTCAATAGGATATATTCCTTGCATTTAAGGGGCATATACACGCTCGCATATGGCCGCGTGGTAGGTGGGCCAGTCTTTTTTGAAGAAGCTATTTTTATTATCCTGATTAGGTGTTATCTTTTTAAATAAAGTGCGCGCGCGAGGTAATCACTGCCAAAACCGCACGACAGGGTCAACTGAGAACGTATTTACTAATTTCCCATTTCTCCATTAACGTTGTTACGCATCTTAATCCTGTTAAAAAGTGACCGCTTAGTTTTGAAACTTATTCTTCGTTTGCAACCACGTGTATTTTTCTGGTGCTAAAGGATTTTTTGGTGCCAATCAAAAAACAGTCCTTATGACCATGTAGAGCTACTTATAATACAACTCTGAGAAAAGAATTGGAGCATTAGAGAATTTTGAATATTTAGTGTAAATGTATGACGAAAACTCGCTGGATGATATCTAGTATCATCCAACATGGCGGACAATATTTCAAAAAAATATTTAATGACAAAAATTTATCAAATTCACTTCAAACATGTACAAATCTAATATATAAACTTGTATGACACTAAAATTGTTTGATTTGGCAAAAATATCTTTATTTCTTTGACTTTTTAGACACGTAATCAGCGTAAAGTGAGGATTACCGATTAGAAAATAATATTCGCACAACTTAGAAGCAAAACGATGAAACGATCTGAAATTTTCTACACTTAGTGACATCATAGTTCTCTAAAACATATCAAAGAATCGAGGTTATAGCATCCAGTTTTTTTCTTCCGAGGGGAAGCGGGCGAGCGTGGAGATATGGGCTCGATTCAACTTCAGAAACCTAATATACTTAGGATCGAGGATTAACAAATCAGTATAGTGTGCGCAATGACCAAGAAACAAAGGAAACGGTTGGTTGGTGCGCCGGCCTTTCCTGTCGGATCGCACAGGAGACCTCCTGAAGCGTTATTAACGAGAAGGCATGAATGGCCACGTATGCGTGCAAGGGCGTCATTTGTAAAACAAATTACTTGGTTGTCCGATGCTCGTCTCTTTTGTCGTACTGCACCCCACTAGCACACTCGACTGAAAAATGATTTAATAGCCTTCACTAGTCATGTACTCATCCCATCTTTTAGGACTGTTTTCATGGGATCCTTTTGAGTTCACTTCAAAATACTAAATGTATTTGACTCCAGTCATTTGGAAATCAACCCAATTTCCAAAAGTGGTCTCTTAAGAAGCGAATTTCGTGATTAATTATATTCCACGTGCTAACCACGTCTTCCGTGTTACACGAAATATAGATTCAACATGAATGACAGCAACAGGTTGTTTGACGTTAGAGATCATTCATTCATTAACCCTTGCCATAGGCTAAGGATGTGGTAGTGCTAACAAGTTCGCGATGACTCACGCTCCTAATGAAACAAGGCATAACACTAACCTTCCCACAAAATAATTTCGATTGATTAATCTTTGTGATCCAATTTGGATTTTAAGGAAGGAAGGAAAAATAGAAGCCCAAACGAGAAATTTGTGCTCGGGCTGTTAGTAGGTTATAACGGCAAATTTTCCGTCATATCCGATACCGACATCTGGCATCACTTTAACGGTGCACGGGTGACTAATGCAACGCCTTCTTCATCTGTGATTGACAGTGACGGACACACACTGCCTGTTATGGGCGATAACTAGTCGTCAATGAAAGAAATCTTTCACTCAGAAGCAAGAAAAATTCCGACAACAAAAATTTAAAAAATCTCCAACAAAAGTAGAAGCAATTTATAAATATATGTAAACTGGAACAAATGTTTCCCATTTCGGTTGCATTTACGAAATGCCTTTTCTTTTTTTTTTTTTTTTTTTTTGTAATCTATAAATAGGAAATCATAGCACTTACTTTTCATCACAAATTCCCTCATGCCGTAAAGATAGTTGGGAAAGCATTCCCTCCCGTCTCCATGGTAACCAGCATTGCACTTGCACTTGAAGGAGCCAATCGAGTTGAGGCACGTGGCCAGGGGATGGCACATGTAACCTTCCGGCGTTTGCACGTCATTGCTTCGAGCACGGTATGACGGATCGTCATATTGCAAACACTCATTCAAGTCTGCGCAGCAAGAGTGAATATGATTGGGTGAGACAAATGTGGTCACGTGACACAGTGGACATAATTTTTTTTCTTTAAACACTACCTCTGCTTTCTCTACTTTTTCAAAAAGGAATCATTGTCTTTAGCAACATATGCTATACATAACAGTATCTATTTTGGTCTTTTAGTGTGCAGCAGTTATTATTTTGCCAATTAGACAAGTCAATCATTTCATTGCAATTTCGCCGAAATTCGCTTTTGAAATACAAATATCTTTCTTCCGTGCAAAAACTAACTGCTTTTAATCCTTACCGAAACAACATAAATTTTCAGACGCCAAGATATGCATCCTTGGGAACCCAGGGGTAAAGTTCGGTCGCTCGTTTTTCTGGGACCGAGAAAGGAGCGACAGAATTTTACCCCTTGGTTTCCGAGGATGCAAGATATGGTACCTAGCATGGAAATCCTGAATACACAAACATGTGATCAGTGATGTCACGAGTTACAAGGTGACAAACACAAAGCTGCGGACTTCAATAAGGCATGCAGTTAAACAGGGAGGAGACAGCAATGACGTGGAGATCAGCCAGTTATACCAGTTAATCCGGTTAAGCGATTAGTGCATTGCAAGTCCACCATGGAGAGAACCTAGCAAGTGAACTGAAAAGACTTAACACCATAAAACTATACATATTTATCTACAATTTAGCTACTATTTTCATCTTTGATTTATTTCTTACAGCAGTATAAAGGCTTCCTCTTTGAAAACATATTAGTAAATTAAGTGACTTTAAATCCTATTTTCCTTTTCTCACCGATCGATGCAAAGAGAAATTGGGAATTTGGTAAATTAATAGACTTCTGTCATAAATCCTTATTTCTGAATTGAAAAGTTAAAAAGAGTTAACGTAGAAGCGAACACATGGCGCGAATGCATTACATAAAGGACGCCGACAACATCTGACCACAAGACTATCACTAATCCTATAAACCTAAATAGGCTGAAAGTCGTAATTGGAGCCCATCTACTGTGGCTACGTCCATCGACACCTTGACATCAAACTTTACGCAACTTCAATGAACTTGTAAGAGCTGCTTGTTTTGGCGGGAAAATGAGAAAGTGATTCTCGAACTTTAGATGAGGATAGTCAATCACTGCTCAATTGTATGGCACAAGGAATTCAAATAAAGGATAGAGGATCTGTTTGCACACAGATCTCTGGATTTGAAATTCGTCTAGTGACGATCTCGCACGTTATATATCTATACGGATATCATTTAAACCTTATTAGGGTTTTTCCCCCAGCAGACTGATATTATACAATGAGATTGTAATAAACTAGAACTCTTAAAGGACACCTCAGAGGATTTGTCACGTTCAAATGAAGGTTGATTACCCACTATAGAGGTATACCCTGTTGGCAGCGTCTCCTTTCCAATTTTTTTTCTCGAGATATGGAACACTGATAAAACACTGAGACTTTCACAAAACACTGTGGGACTTTGACAACTTATCGACAAATAGAGGTCGGCCGCCTAATAGGGGATCGATTCACTGACGTTATACTTCAAAAAATCAAAACATCAGTTTTCTTCTTACCTCGACACCGTGGCGGTGTACCGCTCCATTTTCCGTTCTCGCAAGTGCGCAGGCGCGATCCAGACACCAGGCGAAATCCAGGATCACAAAAATATTCAACCGTTGCTCCTGAATTGAAATTAGTCCCAACTCGATAGCCACGTTTTATTTCGCCGGGATTCTCACATCCTGCATAAGAAATACACGTACATTAATAGTCAAATTAACTCTAATGAAAGATACTTTACATTTATTATATTTTGAAGCATGAATCAACCTGCATTAAATGCATTTTTGTAAACATACTAAGAATATATTTTTAGTATTTTCACAAAATACTTGCTATAAAGTACTTTGCAAAATTTCAGAAGCCATTTGGTAATTCTTTTCTCTGATATTAAATTTTATTAGTAAATAACCATAAAAAAACTCTCGGGTTAGCAAATAGCTACGAAACTCGTATAAGAGAAAGTCCCCAAAGAGTTCCTGGGGAGAATGGATAAACCAAATCGATGCCATTTTGAATTTCACCTAATCAAGAAAATCATTGTCTCAAGTTTCGGAGCTATGTTTGACCAGCGTGAGCAAATCTGGCAAATCTTCTGATCCTGCTTATACCTCTTTTGAACCATGGCTATGATAAAACCTAGGGAATCAGTTTCGTGAACGTGTTCGGGAACAGGCTAATGAAGTTTTATGTTTGTTATGGCGTTTTTCATTTAAACAATATGAATATCCTATAGAACTAAGGGATACAATTTTTCAATCACTTGAAAAATGAAGTTGATAATGAAGTTATAATCGATATATTCACGACTGACAATATCAGTTAATTAGTCAAAATATACACATCTTTTGTCGGCAAAATGTAATTCAATTATTTTTAATTTCTTCCGGTTGGTCACCCTTAACACTTCATAACTTGATGAAATTTTCACCTCCATTCAAAAAGCCTCCGAAACTTACTGCGAAACATGAGCATACTTGTACTAGGACTTAGTAACCTGCTTCTTTCAGCCTAAAAAGCGTAGCGTAGTTGAAATTTGTTTTCGTGAGTCACGTGACTTTGATGGAATGCTCACGTCAGGTGGTCAGTGCAGGTCAAGTACGAAGCCATTTCCTACAGCCTTGCTTCACATGAGTCCGAGTTTTAATTAATCAAAATCACGTAAAAATACTAAAATAGAACTTAAGAGATGTAGTTTGGTAGGGTCCGATAACACCAACACCTACCATGTCCATTCTTGACTTGGCATACTCGTATTTTGTCAAATCTTAAGGCAAGCAACTGATGCGCATGCATCTCTCTAGTGACGTAGACCGATAATGAAGTAGAATCGTTGATGTTTCTTAATGAGTTTTGTTAATTTGGCGCCAAAACGCTGACGCTCTCTCCTAACCTCGGAACTCTCCTTACAGTAATGCGTAACTGTAACTTTTGACATATGAAACAACAGCAGTAACGGGAATAGAGTTTCAACGTGTGGTATCGGCAGAAGCAATAGAAGTAACAGCTTGAGCAGCAGACGATAAATAGTAGAATAATAGACACAGGGTATTTACAACGCAATTCAACAAGAATGATAACTGCTGCATAGTACCATAGTTAAGTACCAGTACTAATACTAGTAGCAGTCAAAAAATAAAATAAAATAAAATAAAATAGATATGACATAAGCTAGAGTAATACGTGGCGAGATAAAAATCCTTTGCTAAATGGAGAAGCAGTAAAGTAGGGAAGGAAAGAAAATAAACAAAAGAAAAAGAGTTGTTTGGAAGCTTCAAAGAAATATAATACGCAGGAGGACTAGGATTTTCCCAGGGGCGTAAAAGATCATCTAGAAAAAATAACAGTTTATAATAAACAAAAAGTTTTTGGAACAAAAACTTAGGAAAGAATTTTAAAAATAACCTTGCAAACAGCATACAGAAATGACACATTCGCTGCTCGTGATGATATGGCTATTAATATGAGAAATAGCTAATGACAAATGAGGGTACCTAGGCAAGACCAGAAGGAGTGACTCGCAATTGTTTACTCAACCAACGTGCAGTGGACGTCGGGTTTTAGATACCTCAACGAAAATATTTTTCTTCAGTCAAAATAAATCTACTTATCAATTCTTTTGTAGCCAGTTTGCTTATAAGCCAGACATCTAAGAAAACCGACAAACCTACGGTGAAGATTTACAGTATTCACTTTGTTAGAATCCCCAGACAAGGAATCTACTAAAGGACTCCGTAATTGAAAACAAGGTGAAGACTAGAAGCGCCTTCAAATTAAGAATTTAAAGAATTTTTCATCGTCCGAGTTTTGTAAATTTCGTTGGCCTGGATTTAGAGGAGTCTGTTTGGGAGAAAAGCTCCAGACTCACCTTTGTACATATAAGAAGCCCTTGACATGTATATGTTTAAATGAAAGATGTTATCGCAGAGTATGTGTTCTCGTGTTTCAGCTATTTATATCAAAAACGAGAATAACGAAGACACTACAGCCAGCATGCATTGAGGATATATAGAATATCTTTGATTTCAGTCAGGAAACATGTTTTTTTAGATTGTTAAACTCTTCATTTTTGTCCATTTTTGCATGTTTGCTTGATCACTTGTTTTCGTTTCTTTAGTCATTTTCATTTATTGTCTAGTTTTTAATTTTCTAGTTGCTTGCATGTTTGTTAGTTTTTAATTTTATTTAATTATTTGAATGTCGTTTTTGTTTGTCTTGCTTATTAAGTGCTTTCATGGCAACCATGGTGTATGGTAAAAAATCTTATTGCTTTTTCTTTTTCGGGAGACGAAGCTCTTTTACTCCCTTTCTTTTCTTTGCTTTCTTCTCTTTTCTTTCTTTTCTTTTTTTTTTTTTCTTTTTTCCTTTTTTTTTTTCCTTTTTCCTTTTTTTTTTTTTTTGCAAACTGAATATGCAGGACATTGTTTGTTCATATCCCACAATATGGTTGCCCTGAAGCCCTTCGTAGGTTTGCCATTCTATTTGTTTGTCTATCACTTGTTTTCTGGACGTGACATGCGCTCTTTTGCTTGTTTTACCGCCCTCTTTCTCCTCCTTTATAATTTTCGAATCAGATTTCATAAATAGCCTTAAAAGTTCCGTCTCTTATAATGGAATACATCCGGAACAACTACATATTCCAACACAATCACTTCCAACGGAAAAATGAGACAATACACAAACTCTCCGCTAAACCAAACAAAAACAGTTAGTTCTCATGATTTCAATAAGGCCCTTGCAAGGAACAATAAACAATTGGCGTATTTATTCTAGCAGTTCTCAGACAAACGACGGCTCTTCACCAAGCGCGCCACAATTTCTAGATAAATTTTTGGCGCACTTTGGCCAAGCTTTTTTTAGGCAGTAAAAACTTTAATGTAATACATCTATTCTAGAAAGCGATTCTCGGACAGACAGACACTAGATCTCCACTAAGCTCGCCAAACCTTACATGCTGATCAAAGTTCGCGGTAGACACTAATGACAGCCTTAAAACAGGCTGTTTTGTAGTATAGTCTAAATACGGCGTAAGCTGATGCCATAGCAGAACGTTAAACGAATCTGTTATCACTACAGTCATTTGAGTGAGAGTGCCACCAATGCAGAAGGTAGTAAAAGCGAGAGTTAAGAGAGACGTGTGCTCAAATATTAGCCTCTGTTTAGAACCCAGCACTGTTGCCCGTAAATGTTGCCTAATGCTTACAATAAGCTCCAAAGCCAAGTCCCTCACTCCCCTCCCCTTCGTAAAGAAGCCCACCCAAAGATACACTGAGATACACAAAGTCAAGCCAATATATATCAATACATATATAAGCTCAGGGTTATTTTCAGAGGTTAACACTACTTCTTTTTCTTATTATTTTGCTGAACTCTATAATGTCAGCGAGAGTCAAAGTCAAGGCCGAATAACGTGCAGCTCAAGAATGTGTAGCACCCCAGTTGAAGCCTAAGCAAAGCCTTTCTTTTTAGGCGAAACCTCTGATTACATTTCTCGGAAGTTATATACGTGATTATCTAAGATTAGGGATAACCTTTGTTGAATAGTAACGAGGAAGTGCCGGAATTTAAGGGTATTACGAGGTCGCGAGAGAAAATACCCTAGGCTCACCTGATCCTAATCAGGGCAGCGATGTTTTAGCGAAAACAGTCTAAATTTCTACTCTGGAATTTTATTTTTTTTTTTCTCTTTTCTCCTTTTTCACTTTTTTGTGCTAAAATATTGCAGTGGAGATCGCTGACCTACAGCATGGCTGGCGTGAAAGCTATTTATACTTGATACATTGTGCTTCATTCTTTTGGAATTGAAAACTAATGGGCAATGTTAATCTTTTTTATGTCATATTAATCGCAATTTAAATAGGATGATACTCGTTAAAAGAAATGAAGAAAAGTGACTTATAATGTATGAGATGGCAATTATCTTTGACAAACAGATAAAATGATAGAAAAAAGAATTGATGGTTTTTAACCATTCCCCAGAGAATTAAATAACAAAGACACAGCGGCCATGTTGGAGGATATAACAAAAGAAGTCATTGACAATTCTTTTGTTAAGTTCCTCCAACATGGCCGCCGTGAAAACCATAAATTAAGGGGAAAAAAGAAAGCCGATGTTTTGTGACACTCCTTGCTTACTGTACGAATGATCAATGATGGGTGTCATGACAGTTAAGGTTAAGAGGGGAGAAAAGATCACTACTGCTAGCCACTGTTTATATTTCTACCAACTCACTGCCACTAGACTAATTTTATTTGGCCCGTGGAACAAAATTGTAGTAAAACAAAAGAAATAAAGGAATTAGTGTCTACTACTATTTATCATACTATTTAAAGTAAAATCGCCATCATACTACAATAACTCTGGTGTTGCTGTTGTTTTGCTGCAGCTGTTGCTACTACTACTACTAATGACCACTATGACGAACGCCATAACAACTACTTACAACTATGACTACCACAACTGAACACTGCGTATACCAACACTACTAACACTACGATAAACACCAACAAGTACCATAACTATAACTACAACTATGACTAACACAAACACCACCACCACCACTACTAAAACTACGACAAACACCAACAAGTACCATAACTACTGCATACGACTATGCCTATCACAAACATAACCACCACCACTACTAACACTACGACAAACATCAACAAGTACCATAACAACTGCCTACAACTATGACTAACACAAACACCACCGCCACTACTACCACCACTACTACTGACACCACGACAAACACCATGACTATCTATGACTATCACAAACACTGTTAACACTACCACAAACAAAAACACTACTTCTGACACCGTTCTACAACTATATATCAACACCACCACTACTCTCATCATTAGCACTACTACCAATATCATATTGGAACTTCTGGTTAAGATAACGATCTATGTATACATATAGACACTACGGGGCCCGGTTTTACGAAGGCTGATAGCGCTATCCGGCGGATAAATCCTTATCCAGAGGATAAGTCAATGCTGTTTCCCAATACATTTATGCACTGGATAAAATTTATCCATTGGATAGCGCAGTCCAGGGTTCGTACCACCGTGCCCTGAACTTTTGAAGTTCACGCTAGAATTTTCAAATTTTTCAAATATTCTGACCACGCTTTTTTTAGCATCATTTCCATTGCAGCTACTGAATAATAACATTACGTCACTCAATCTTCAAGTATTCTCTCTATCAGTCTGTTCTAAAAATAGTTTAGTTTAATTATTAATTAACGTGTGACCAAAGGTTTCGAAATACATGTAAAGACTTATGGGAAGGTACAAAGGCATACGAACGTTTTGTTAGAAATACCGAAAATTAAGAAACTATTAACAAATGAAAAAGGAAATAGCCATGCCAGAAACCTGTTATTCTTGATTGATAATGTTATAATGTTGATTGATAATGTTATAGCCAGTTAAATTGTATAAATTAGTTCATCTACCCTGATTCTTAAAATCTAAAGTAATTTGGTTATAGAAAGAGAGAGAGAGAGAGAGAGAGAGAGAGAGAGAGAGAGAGAGAGAGAGAGAGAGAGTAAAAATTCGAAACAATTCCATTAATGTTTCCAAGAAAAGGAAGGTATGTAACAAGTTATTAGTTTATCTCAATTCTAACTTATTTTTGAGCTTCAGCAACTTCCAAAAAATACATAATAATTTATTGAAAATTATCATCCGATAGTCTTGTAAAATAAATATATTTAAATTTATTGTACACAATCTTTTTCCAGAAAATCGTACAAAGTTCTAGAAATAATACTATTCCTATGATTAACAAAAAGACTTTTGCTGGTTTTGGGAAATGAAAAATAAAAAATATTGTTGGCTTTCGACATCTTATAAATTATTCATACTTTCTGGGTTGTTTGTGGTGTGAAAAATATACAAAAATATAAACTGATATATACATATTAACACGTTTACTTTTTATTTAAATATTTCTCTGTCTTTCGTTCTCTCTATTTTTATTTTTACATGGTACGGTTTTTTCTCTTCGACATGCATTTTTCTAATAAGATTTCACTAAAATATCCGCTTGAAATTTCGCTGAGATTACACTTTTGAATAAGCTAAATTAAAGTTGCTAATGAGAAGATATTTCTTGGTAAGTTTTATATGTTTATATGATTTGATAAATGGAAGACTACTGCTGACATGGGGTGATTGTAGATAAAGTGCACTTGGAAATTACTTATAATGCGCTTTACAACATGCGTTTCAAAATACATAAAACTGGCTTTATGCTCAAAAAAGTTAAAATTCAGCGTTTTTGGCTTCGTGCACCTTGGAGAAATCATCTAGGATATTTTTTCGAATTTTCATTTTTCTTGTAATTAATCATTTATGGGGTACTGATGATTGCGGTCCATAACAAAAAATAATTCATTTGTCACCTTCAAGTCCTTTAAAGCACGTTTCAATGCGCAATTCCCCTAAAATAAACTCGAAAAAATCTTATTTGAAAACGAAAAGATTTCTCGGTAGAATCCCTAAAAGCTCGAGCGATTCGTGTCATTAAAACAGAAGGTTTTTCGATCACTCATGAAGTGTCTCTTATCAGGGTTCGATCTAAAAACGCTGCACGCGCTAGTCTACTTGATACGGCTTTTACTTTAGATACACTACTCTACTCTCAATCTGCTTACTCCAAATAGTCATCGTATCGCATTGTATTTCTAGACAAGTTATTATTTAGTCCAACATTTGGGTGTCTGCATATCCAAGTTGGCCTACTTCTGATTTAAAGGATTTGACTAAAAATGTTTTCCAAACATCCGCTGGCGAATTAAGATATTATTCTAGCGAGTGATTTGGAATACCTTGCGAATTAGGGCAGCCATCGTCTTATGCAGATGTATAATTCGGCAACTGGTGATCTCTCTCTGTGTGGCCGTTCGCTTGCTCCTTAGTTTCCGAGTGAAAATCGCATGAACTTGGTACGTTCGACTGGTGTTCGGGATTTCGTTGTGCTGTGATCTTAGAGCTCGGGGTTTCGATTACATAAAGCGTTTCTTGAAATCCCCATGCTGAAGATAGCGTAAGATTTCGAGGGGAAATGAATGAAGCGAGCAGCGACAGAAACACGCGAATTAATTCGAAGTGAGTTGCAGAGAGGTACTGAAATTCCATCCTAAGACTACGAAACGGTGGGAGATAAATAAACGGTGTCTTTCAAAGAGATATTTGATGTGTGTATTTCAGTAAACACCGCAGCCCTTGACTCCATTACTTATTACTCTAACAAACCACATTTTTAGCACTTCTAGAGAAAGAAAAACATATCAAACGCACTAGAGTCCCTACCTTTTGTCTTCCAGCCTTCCACGGTGTTCCTAAGTGTCTGTTGCATCAAAAATAGCAAAATAACGCAAATTCCTCTATGAAGTAGGTTCAGCATGGCTTCTCGTCTCTGGGATGTCCTGTGCTATAGAGTGTCCGTCTTTCAACTTCGTGTCAAGCTCAAAATGATAAAATCCCGACCAATGAAAGCTCGGTAATCTAAACTCTTATCAAAAGCGACCCGTCTATCTATTCAGCAATAACCATTAGAAGTCGGCCGAGGGCAAATATCAGTTGTAGTATAGTCCAGCACTTGTTGCCAGTTAGGAAACTCTTACAACCTTGGCTTTACATAAGGCGTATATCAAAAGCTAGCTCAAGAGCAACATAATCTACCTCAGTAGATAAGTAATCGGAAACCACTTCTGTTTACCCCTAGGTCGACGTATCGAAAATTATTTCAACACCCCTGGAGGTCAGCGAGCTTTGAATATAGATGAATCAGTCGACGTTTTCGTTCAAATTGAGTTTATGGCTCATTAAAGAAGAAAAATATGAAAGAATAATGGAAGAAAGTTGGGATTTTTTCCATTCAAAAACGTCAAGAACTTGAAATGATCCAGTTGTTCATCCTTGTAATCCTGTCGGCTTGAATCGTCGGCGCTAGGAAACTGTTATATACTTCCGGAGTATGAAGAAAGATCGTCTACCAATGAAATGAAAGGAGGTAATTATCGCTTTTTAAAATTGCGACATTTTGATGTAGTATAAAGTTGTTTTCAATAAGCCACTAACTCATTGGCTGGAAGTGCAATTAGTACCGCTGTTCTCTCTCTAAATATTAAACATTGGCCAAGTGATTTTGCAATCTTGCTCAGCAATTTAATCCCCGGTGATCAGTCGATTTGAATCTACCCTTGTATATATTGTTATTACTCTGTGTCACGGAGTAGCGGTCTGAGAAAAACAAGATCATTAGCTTTCTATGTATCCTGTTTGTTTACCTTCAAGGTCTAATTAGAGGAATTTCTCCCGCGATGAGGACTGAGATGGGGGACGTATAACTTCATTAATTGACCCCCTTTTTGACCGCGTTACATGTTGTTATAGATGTACAATGTAATCAGATTAAAGAGAGCTATAAAGGACCTGGGGGTATTTGGGATCTAAATCTTCTCAGAGCCACTCATCGATAGGTGATTTACCCGCTACCTTGTGAAATGCGCGATAAACATGCGGAAAAACATGAATAACAAGCATTCGTGAAATTCTGGTGTTTTTATTATTATTATTATTATAATTTCTTTCAGTCTTTTCCTGTCACTACCTTCACCAATCACCAGTGCGCACCAATTTTTGGGCACATACAAGACCAGTTTCCCATCTAACCTTAGGCAGCAAAACGACTGTGTTTTATTCCCTTAAGAACCTTTTTCTATAGCCGCCTGCACTAATTTTCGGTCAGCTAATTCTTTGGAGTGAACACAAGCATAGTGAGATGTCATTGTCATGTCATTTACGACGGAACACTGATATTTCATGTATATTTTACTGTAAGGGACCTCTAGTCTGTTCATTTCATAATAACTCGAGGATTATGATTTAAAAATAATACTTTTCTGGGAGTCTAAAGCACAAAATCTAAAAATAATGCTTTTCTGGGAGTCTAAAGCACAAAATCTAAACTGCAGCCTTACAAAAGTCTTTGCTGTTTATCCCTCTTCAGTATAGTTGGCGCCTTTGGATATTGTCAATCATCCATCCATCGATATATCGATGCCATTTATAAGAGGCAAGCTGCTTCGTAATCAGCGCCAGGCGACTAAAGAAGAGAAGCACTTCTATATTGGTAATAAATTACCGGAATAAACAATCTTGCCTATGCATGAGTGAGTATGTTGACAACACTTCTTATCTTAAAGCCGGCTAAAAAGATCGTTGGATCGATTGCCAGTTCATGGTGAAGCGTGCAAAATGATAGGAACACGGCATTTGTTTTTTTCCATTGTGAAAAGCTAGTTTTTTTTCTCAATACAAGATTTCACTGCTTTTTCGTGAGCACCTTTTCAGTCTTCATGTGCGGTTTTGATTGATCACAACAAAAACAGATCGATATTTTTTTTCGCAGAAATCCTATTTCACATAATGGTTTCTCACCACCTGAGGCGCTTTAAAGTTGGCGTATGAGATGACTACAACTTAATTCCTTGTTTCAGTATTATTATACTTCATAGCTACTTTCTCAAAACACATCCCACATGGGAAGGAGTTAATATGCATGGTAAGCCATCAGTGAAACATCAGGGGTTAATCATCTACGGTCTAGGGGCCGACTAACCAATCCCTTAGGCTTCTTGATCAGTCTGTAAATCCAGGGATAGCGGTGTCGGGGCCGAAATCTCCGGCATAGCCGTAAATGTTTCGCGCTGCCATACTGCGCTTTAGCAAGTCCACGTCTGGAGGTATGGTCCTAATTTCATTTTCATAATCAATCAATAACGAATTCTTGGCTGGCAGGTGGTCTTGAGCAGATCAGTTTGAAAAGGGTAAGAGGAAGACAGCGCACGCAAATTTTGGTGCCGGTGTTTGATTATGGCAAATTCGTAGTACGGAATTGACAGCATCCTTTGAACCAATGACACCACGCGAGATCAATAGGCTTTTCTAAATTCATTAATATAAAATTCTTATTAAACATTGTGCACGGTCAAGACCGGTTCAACATCACAAGCGAACAAAGACCTGATAACAATAGGTTTCCTAACCATTCCCCTCTATTAACTATGTTTAAACCAAACTTTAAGACATCTACGCAATTTTAGCATTTCCTAGAAAAATTTTTATTTAGTATTGTAAGGGAAAATTTGATTATAAAATGCATGACTACTGGTCCTGTATGGATTCTTTAAGGTGTATTTTTTCTTTCGTCTTCTCGATCCATTCAATTAACGGTGCCACCCTTGTGTAGTAGGTGTATTTTCCTACCTGTGCGCACCCCTCCCCCCACGAGACCAGGCCAGCAGACACCCATCATAATTTACCATTTCGTGGAACATGCCTCAGAAAGCTGCCACCGGTGTCTCCATGGCACGTGTCGTTTCTCCCCTTGCCATCTCCGGCACAAAAAGTGACCGTTGAGTTGAAATAAAAAGCCGTTTTTTCGCCACAAATCTTGTTACTTTGAACAGGAAATGCCGATTGGCGCAGAACTTTAGAATAACGTTTGTGATTAAGTGGTGATTCTCCAAGTTTAGTATCTGAGTAGCACCCCAACCTACTACAATTCCAACGTTTTCAGGTTCAAGTAATTCCTCATTTTTTTCCGGTAGACAAACTGTGCGGACGAAGGGACCGAGTTCGACGTCTTTCTGAAGTTTAACCAATGCTATGTCATTCTCATAAAATGGACTGGGCCTGTAGCCAGAATAAATGAAGATCTGCTCAGTTCGTAACTCTTGTTCCGATGGATCTTCTTCCTCAAGATCAAAATCACCAGCTTTTACCGTCCACCAAAAAAAGACAATTTTAAGTTGAGAAAGTATTGCTAACGACTGAAAGCTTTTAAAATTCCTTCATAACGAAAACGAATTTAAATGATGCAATTACTTAATCATCTAATCTTACATTTCTGGTATGGAATACCGTTCACGACCTGCAAAGCAGTTTGCTGCAGTCAAAACCCATCTCTTGTCGATCAGAGCTCCTCCACAGTATAATTTTAACTTTCCTTAAAAGTAAAACATATTCTCAGTTATAACATACAAGTGGATTATTTTTAAGTTAAAGTCATGCAATCATTCATCAGAAATATAAAGGTTTAAATGGCTCTATCAGTACGTTTTAGCTCCTTGTGAGCAGAATTAAAAATAATAATCTGTGACGCCCTTTATGTAATAGTGTCCTTCGCAGCAGTCATTAGTTTCGGTCCCAGAATCCGTTAGTGGAGAGGCCCCGTGAGGATATGGGACCGAAACCAATGACAGCGACGGCTGAGCAGAAGACTAGTTTCTCTATAAGTAAGTGCGCTGAAGTGGAGAGTGTTATGAAGATATTTACACGTACCACCTCTATCAACATTGTGAAGTCCAATTTGCCATGGCCATCTTTACGATGAGCTTGGTTACCTCCAACTATTCTTCCTCGCGGGTCGTAATCACTCTCTCCGCATATAGTATAATCTGGTATTAAAAACAAAAAAAAAAAGTTTTCTAAAAACAAAAGCTTTTTTTACAAAACTGCTACATGTGGTGATTGTGACGCAACCAACTTACCAATTTTTACAGATTTATCATTGCTTTTTTCAGTTCTTCATAGCCGTTCACCATAATCACGTCTTCTTCATTTTTTCCGATCGCGTAAAGTTCGCGTGGGTGTACATTTCGCCCAACTCCAATGGCAGTAATTTGAACTTTGTATTCATCCCGTAAATTTCGCGCTGCTTCTTCCGGGTTTCCTCCAATGTTAAAGCGACCATCAGTGATAACAAACATAGCGCGTTGTTGTCTATTCTCCCTTGTCACAAACACAGCTTTTCAAGCCATTTCCAAAACATGCCTTGTCGCAGTGCCTCCGCCTGATCTTTTTATTTTTCTTAGCTTCTTTATAACACCACTTGTTGAAGTTGCTGCATGTTCTCCAATACTAATACTAACGCTGGTTCAGTAGGGTTCAAAGACAATGACTGCGATTCTTGTTCCTTTTGGTCTATAACGAAGAGAATTTGAAAGTTGAAATTAGTGTTTGTTATAAGGACCAGTTCCATAATGCGTCTATGATAACTGTACTGAATCGTAATGTACAAGTTAAGACAAGTGTTGTATCTGAGGCTGTTGGCGTTGAATGCACTCGCTTCTAAGGTTCGATTCCTGGACTCGGCATCACATGTGAGTAGAGCCAGTTTGTTAGGCCTCTCACTTGATTCGATGGTTTTCCTCCAGGTTCTCGCGTACGTTTGCTACAAAAACTAGCTAATATAAATATTCCAATTCGATCTCAGATGAGCTAGCCGTGCCCTCACTTAGGTTAGCCAACAGCTTGTTTCGAAATATCAATTATATTTGAAGGTTTATTAACACTTTGAAGATTGTTACAATTACAGACTAATAAATACAAAAATTAGTTTCTGCGATGTCGTCTTCCTATTGCGTCATGCAGTTAATTGAATACTACTCACTTCCACGTCGCACCCAGCTTTTTGACCATTGCTATAGCAGAGTCTTTTACAAGCCTGAAATCCTTTCTTTTAATACTGGAAGAGGCATCTAAAACAAACAGAACATCTAATCCTCCTTGCACACCAAGCGCTATAGCTCTCGCCCTGGTGTCGATGCCTGTGGTGCTACACGTGGAGTTCACGCCCGAACACGTGTATTGCAACATCTTGTCGATGTTCTTTCGGAGAATGATCGCGGTCTTGTCTACTCCTCTTGCGAAATACTGAAACTCTTCTGTTGGGATAAGAAACACATTTGTCTTTGTGCAGTAGACTCACAATAGACTATGTGCAGTAGACTCACAATAGACTATGTGCAGTAGACTCACAATAGACTATGTGCAGTAGACTCACAATAGACTATGTGCAGTAGACTCACAATAGACTATGTGCAGTAGACTCACAATAGAATATGTGCAGTATAAGCACATTATACTCTTTTGTAATTAAAAAAATTGTGCACGTTTTTAATATACCTTTAGTGATTGAACTATTGACCATTAGCTATAAACATTTGCTCAGTACCTACAATACGCTGAAATGCCTGCTGTCCACGAGAGTGGACGACGGTATTTTCTTTTAGCCAGATTGCAGGGGTCGTTCACCACATTATGGGTTGGGTGGCCGGGTGGGTCACACCCACTCTTGATGATGTTGCAACGAATGGGCAAAACTTTAATGAGTGACGTAAATCGATTTATATATTGATATGTTTTTTTCATATCTATTATATAAATTCCATGTTTCATTTCTGTAACTGATAGTCACGAGGATAGTTGGCTCATTCAAACAAAAAATTACGAGAAGACTGAGTTAACCACATTTTTTTTAAATCAATAGAGGTTTTGCATCATCAGGTGCCTACGCCCATAATACAGCTTGGGCTTCCTTTGGTTAGATTCCATAACAATAAAATCCCTTTGCTCTTGGGATTTGAATTCGTTTTTATGTGAAACAATTGTATTTGAGTACCATTCCATGTACCATTTGGGCATACAACGCCTGATACTCGACCCTTGGAGTATATAGCCTTCTTTACACTCAAACCGAAGCTGTATCGATTACCTTTCTTGATACCACTGACAGGGATACCTAGAATTGGCAATCTGTATCTGTATAAAAGATACGTGTGTTGTTTTAATGTTTGTATACACCTATTTTTTTTAAAAACATTTGTCCGTCGGAGATCTTCGAAATCTGACATCTGAGAAGTGCCCATATTGGTGTACCAAGCAATAGAAACTTTCTGCACAGTTTTTGCATAAAAATAGAGTTCAATTCCCCCAGGAAAGAATTTTCTTGTTTTGGTACACCAATATGGCCACGGTGACGTCACGTGAAAACGCTGTATAAGGTCTTTTGCATTGCCGACCTCAAACATGTCTCCAGAAAAAGTGCCATCTTTAAGCGTTTTATTCATTTGTTCACAGACTTACTTCCATCATCACAGACAGAAACGCTTCCAGACCACTGTTTGTTCTTCAGGCACATGCGGACTGCTGATCCTGTGAGCTTAGTTCCACTATGGCAAACAAACCGAACTGATCGACCAATGCGAAAATCATTGCCAAAGCGAAAACCATACTCTGGAAAGCCAGGATTTGGACACGCAAGCACTACCAAAAAAAGTTATTCATTTCAAATATTATTGGAGCCCAAGGAAATTCCAAGTTTAAGGTGAAAGGTGAGTTGTCAGTAATATTTAATAATATTCTGATATTTATTAAGACATGCTGTCAGCAGCCAATGAAGTGGTCCTTCTTTTTACATTTCTAGTCTCGGAATGACCTATCTCTTATCTCGTTACTAGTTAGCATGAATTGTCATTGGATTTATTTACTCTTAGACATGCATTGCAGAAGGGTGATATCTTAAATTAGCCACAACTTGCACAGTATGCGTAGTTAGGTGCTTGTTGATTAAACTAACAATGCGATGGAATATTGGCAGGTTATTTTTCCCTCATTAAATCTAACCGTCAGTCCAATCGGGCACTCGATAGTTATCTCTCGGCCACGTGAACACATAGTGATATTCCGGAAAGTGGCGTGATCACGGATGTCGGTTTTCGATATCTTGCACTATAACTCTTCAAGTACAAGTTACGTCATCGCGCCCTCTCGGGGGAGCGTTGGTGCCAATTAACAAAATACTTTTTATTAGCATACATTGGTTAATTGGGGGAGCGTTGGTGCCAATTTACAAAATATTTCTTATTAGCATCCATTGTTAACGGCATCAAAATGGCCGCCATGTATTTGTTATTTGACTCTCTTGGCAATGCTTGCAACTCATAATAGCTTACCAGGTTAATGACAAACAAAATTGATTTATAACAGCTTAACGAAAAAGGAACCTTCAGGTATGATAGTAAAGGAGGTGTATAAGAAATTCAAGCTTATCCTACGTTTACAACGAGATAGCTGCCTATGGCTCCACCGTCCTTTGCGGCAATTAATCTCGTCTGGTCCAACGAGCTCGTAATCTTTGTTACACTTGAAGATGAGTTTAGATCCATGGGAGTACAAGGGATCTGTAATGTTAATCCTTCCATTGCGCAAGCGCGGACGTCTCTTGATCTGACATCTATATTCTAGACAATCAAAAAGCAGAAAGAGCTTAAATGTATAAGATGCAAAATCTTTCAGCAAAAAAAATGCAATTCAAAACTCAGTTACATTTCGCAGAGTTTTAATGTTCTTGCCAACAATATGCGTCAATCTAACGCGTTTTACCTCTCTCTCCCCACTAGCTCCCGCCCACCAAGAAAAGGAATATTCTTTATTCAGGTGTGCGCAACTCCATCTCTTACTTGTGTGTGTGGCATGTTGCGTTTCAAAGCTTTTTTTGAATCTGGTTTTCCTGCCTCAGCAAAACCTAATATACCAAAAATTCCAATACCTTGTCCAAGACCAGCAATAAAATAGAAGTATTCCTTTGAAGTTTTCTTTCATGCTAAATACAAAAAGTATCCTCATCCTTTTATATTAGTTCGCATGCTTGTAAAAACCTGAAATGCCAGAAGCACAAAGGACTTTTTTGAGATCTTACTTTCACACATAGGTTTCTTGGTCCATTTTCCATTACTTCTACACCGTCTCTTAGGTTTTCCAATCAGCTGGTATCCAACATCACACTTGTAGGTCACCTCACTTCGGTACTTAAACTCAGTGCCTTTGTAGTTACCATGCTTGATGTGTGAAGGTTTCCCACACGAGATGGCTGCGGATGTTGTTAAACAAATAGCAGTAGAATCAAAATATAAACGACCTTTTTAAACCCATGACCATTAAATCTGTTGAGATGTCAATATGCAGAAACGTAAGAAATTCATTCAGTTGACCGCTCTCAAAAATAATCTTGGATAACATACAATAGAAGTGTTACAAATTCCATACTGAGAAAAAGTGTTATTTCTTTTGTATCTTCTTTTCTATCTTACTGGATCATGTTCTCAGTTCCTCTTTGAGCAGCTTGAAGACAACCCTTAAGAATGTGTCGAGGCTGCACTTTACAGGTTGACCTTGCTAGCTATGGATAAACAAGATCTTTATAGACTTATAAAATACCGGAACTGGATTTTAGCATGGTGCCTGGATGCCAGCCAAGAGAAGTATGTTTGTTCAAGTCTTTGGGTCTAAAATTGACCATTACTTCAATCAAGTGGGACTTTCCAAAACAAGGCAAAGTAACTATACTGTATCATATACTGTTCTTTGGGCATCCTTATTGTCAATATTTTTAGAATATCCTCTCGGATGGCCGCTATTTTTCCATCTTATTTCCCTAAGAGTGTTGAAAAATGTGATACAAATAGAATTATGCTCATAAAAATGGGCCCAGAGAAACCCCACCAAAGTCAGGGCACGGCTAACACATGGAACTATTGGAATTTAGAGTGTAAAGGAGAAAAGCCCTCGAATCGAGGGAGAGACCTAAAAAACCTAAGTGCCGAGTCCTGACATCGAACCCGATGCTTCAAAGGTGAGAGGCAGGGAGAAAGGAATGAGAGTCTCTCCTCTCGTCCTGGTGAGAGGCGAGTGCTTACCAATATCCCACCTTTGATTTACCAATAAAAAAATTAATCGTCTATTAACTATAGAAGATAAAGTGGCATAGTGGTAGGTCCCGTCCGTTAGTTGTCGCTTTGAAATCTGCTTTTTCAGAAAACTAGATAAACAAAACTGAGATCTCAGTTAACGTTTTTATTCGCTGAAAGCACTTTATCATACATTTATTCTCCAAAACTACTTTTTTACCCCCAGAACTAGAACTCATCGAGGAGTTTACTAGAGAAACTACATTAATAGACAAAACGAAAATTTTTTTTATTCGGGTTAATTAAACACGTTGCATTGCGCGGATTTATCTTACTTTACAGAAATTGCATCCCTCAGTCTATCTGACATTAATTAAGCGCAGAAGAGCAAAAACGGCCGTTAAATTCCCACTAATTCATTATAAAACTAAGATTTTGCTTTGTAAAACAAAATTTGAATTAATCAGGCACATGAACTAAGGCCCCGTCTACACGTATCCGGAAAAAAATGTTTGCGTCCACACGCAGCGTATTCCAATCGTTTTTACCGTCCACACGTATCCGTTTTCGTAAAATTTGCGGATACGGACACAATAATTTGCGGACACGTGTTCTTCAAAGCCGGAGAACAAATGATTAATGAATGTAGTTGGTGCATTCTTCTTATTAACATATATTTGCTCGCTTTAATCGTATGATTATTGGTGAATAATCAGTGTGTAATAAAGAAAGAAGGATGGCACTTAACCCGTGAAATATATATCCGTTTAACTGAGTCCATTGCTTTCTTTCGTTTTGTAACGACTCTTCCACTTTGTTTGAGTATTAGATTTTATATTGTTTCACGGGTTAAGTGCCATCACTCTATTAAGTCGGCCAAAACACCTCTACCTATTTCTACTTGGTATAACAAAAACTTAAGAACTCAACACATTTTATTTATGAGTTAGTCATTCTTTTTTCCCCTTGTCTTTTCTCATATTCCTTTGTATCCAACCAACAAAAGGGGCCACCCTTGTGTAGTATCCGTATTTTCCTACCTGTCCGCACCCCTCCCCCCAAGAGACCAGGCCAACCGACACCCATCTATATCCTCCATCACGTAGTATTTGCCTTACAAAGCTTCCACCGCTGTCTCCTTGACACGTGTCGTTTCCGCCCTTGCCATCTCCCGCGCAAAAAGTGACAGTCAAGTTTAAATGGAAATTTGTTGTTTCTCTACAAGTCTTGTTATTCTGAATTTCAAATGCCGAATGGAGAAGAACTTTAGAATTGCGATTGGCGAGAGATGGTTTGTGTCCTATCTTAAGTATTTGAGTAGCACCCCAACCTGCTACAAACCCAAAACTTCCGGGTTCTAGTAATTCCTGGTTACTTTTCGGCAGACAGACTGTGCGCACGAACGGGCCAAATTTAACTTTCTTTGAAAGTTTTACCAACGCAATGTCATTTTCCAAATAAGGGTCAGTCTTATAGTTATCATGCACTATAATATTTTCTGCTGCTACTTCTGTTTCCGATTTTTCTTTTTCCGAAAGATCGTAGTCTCCTGCCTTGATGGTATATCTATCGACATGTAAAACATATGAAAGATAAAAAAGAGGTTAAAATATCATGGGTATATGTTTATTTACTATCCCTGGGATTTTCGACGATAATCGTTCGGAAGAGGTTCTACTTTTTGCAACGATTTGAAGACATTACCTAAAAATTCTACTGAATGTGTCGTTTCAATAACACTTAATCATGCGTAGATTATTCATCGCTCGAGTCTATTTCGGTCGTTATGTGCGATACAGGTTTTTACAACAAATTGGCCAGAAAAGTTTAAAAACGTATCAGCACTCGTTTACATAGATCGAAATGACCTTTCGATGTCAATCAATATAACAAATCTATTGTATTAGTTCCTCGTTCTATTACAATTTGTGATCCAATAGGTATTTTCGGCAGATGGGATCTAAACGAGTGCCGTTAACGTTGCAAACAGCTTCATTCAAATCACAACTTAAGACTTATTTATTCAAATTAGCTTTCAAAACATAGTTTTTGCTTTAACATTTTTCATCATCATTTATTTTCAATGCGCTTAGAACAGATTTGTATAAGCGCTTTACAAGTTTTCTTATATATTATTATATTATTATTATTATTAATAACACCTTTTAAAAATACATTTTGAATCATGTTCAATTTAAAAAAAAACTTTTAAAATTACCTTTGAGGGAAATCTGTTTTCATTTTTCCACCACGATTAAAACAGTGAGCTGCAGTCAATACCCACTGTTCGTCGATGAGCGCTCCTCCACAAAATAACGCAAGGCTACCACCTGTAAAATAAAAATATAAAATCTTTGAAATTGCAAGTTTTTTTTTCAGTTTTATTTAATATAATGTAACTCTATAATCTGCTACTGAAAAGTACAAACATTTTCGTAAATTATGGTTCAAATACTTAATTCGATGGCATTTTGAGGAATTTTGGTATATTACAAACACGGCTCTCGGCCAATCACAGCACGCGCACTATCTGAATTATTTTATGAATATATATATATATATCTGTACGTCCACCGTGAGAGCAACCATCCACCAATCACTACCAACAACATACCTGCCGGCATCAACAGACGACTGTCATCCCTTTCATCCGACAAAGCATCCTTCGACCAAGCTGCCCCTCCATATCAAAAAGCACTTGACGAAAGCGGATACCAGTACATCCTAAACTACGAACCAACCGCGACCACAAAACGCAAAAACAGACAACGAAACGGCATACTCTGGTACAACCCCCCATTTAGCAAAAATGTCAGCACCAATATCGGACAGAGATTCCTTGGCCTAGTTGATAAACACTTTCCTAGAGGCCATAATCTTAGGAAAATCTTTAATCGTATCACCATCAAGATCAGTTACAGCTGCATGAACAATGCCAAACAAATCATTGACAATCATAACAAGCGCATTTTACACCCACCGAGAGACGACAACGACACCGCAAACAACACAAAAGACAAGAAAACATGCAACTGCCGGCAAAAGAACAATTGCCCGCTTAATGGCAACTGCCTCCAATCATCAGTTGTATACCAAGCCACCGTCACAAGAAAGGACAACAACACTACCGCAACATACATAGGACTCACAGAAAACGACTTCAAAACACGATACAGAAACCACACCGCCTCATTCCGCCACGAACAACATAAAAACTCGACTGAACTCAGCAAATACATCTGGACTCTCAAGAACGGTAATATCAGCTACTCCATTTTTTGGCGCGTCCTATCTTCAAGCTCCGCCTACAACAGCTCCAGCAAAAGATGTAACCTTTGTCTTAAAGAAAACTTTCTAATAATTTACCGACCGGAACTCTCATCATTAAATAAGCGCAACGAACTTGTATCTTCATGCCGCCACAGAAACAAAGCATTACTACGCAACAGCTAAACTACATCCACCAATTAATTATGTATACTTTTTCTATATAAATGATAGTAACGAATATTCTTATCATTAAATCCCCTGAAGAGTGAAGCAATTCACGAAACAGGCTTGTCGGGAAAAATGTTGTCTTGACTTTTTCTTCTCAAACAAATATATATATATATATATACGGATTCAGTCAATCCCCCCCCCCCCCCCCCCCCCCATTGACAATAAGTATTATAAGCATACGTAACGGTAAGGTTTACCATTTTTAGGAAGTTCAAAGATGCCGACCTGCCACGGCCAATTGCCACGATTTCCCATGATACCGCCAACCATTCGTCTTCTAAAATCAAATGAACTTTCACCACATGGACTATAATCTGAAATTTTAGGTACACAATTATGTGTTATTCAAGATTACTATTTATGAAAATCTCAATTTCACTTGTTGTAGATATTCTCTTTATAAGCTAGTAAACTTTGAGTTTTTTTAAGACTTCGTAAAACAAAGAGATGTTTAGGTATGTTTTTTAGTACTAACCGACTGTCGTTACTATTGCTTTATCCATGGAAGCTACCAAAGCCTTATAATTTGGTACTATGATGACATCTTCTTTTTTATCTCCAATTCTGTATAGTTCTTTAGTTTTAACCTCCTTTCCCACTCCAATAGCAGTTATCTCCACTCCGTAATCTCTTCTTAAAGATTCTGCAGCCTTTTCCGGTGGCCCACCGATGTTTGAACGACCGTCGGTGACGAAGAACATGACACGTTGTCGTTTGCTTTTTCTTGATACAAAAACATTTTGTTTCGCCATTTCCAATGCGTCTCTTGTGGCTGTTCCTCCGCCAAGTTTGCGAATATTATTCAACTTGTCTATTACTCCAGCCTTCGTAGTTGCTCCATGGTCGCCAAAATTAAATACTAACTCAGGTTTAGTACCGTAAACAATTGCTGCAATTCTTGTTCCCCCGGGTCTAAAAACAATAAATGGGAAAATAAATCAAAATACATGTTTCTATTATGTCCCTTTTAAAAATATAAGGCAAATATATTCCTGCACTGCTTAAGTTTCGGCTTGTTCCTTTGATCGCACAATAATGAAAACGGTTATTTAAATATACTAAGTTGGCTGCTTTATATATAAGCTCTAGATGTTGGTAATTGTTCGCCCACTCATTTTTAACTTACTTCCAAGTTGCACCAAGCTCCTCGACAATCTGCACTGCAAATTTACGAGCACGATTGAATTCCCTCTTTTTAATACTAGATGAAGCATCGAAAACGAACAAAACGTCCAGGCCGTTTTGCATTTTACCCAGATCAATAGCTCTTGCCCTAGCATCGAATCCAGTGGTGTTGCAAGATGAGTTTTGTCCCGAGCATGTAAACTCCAACATTGCGTCAAGGTTTTTTCGCAGAAGATGAGCAGTATCGTTGACTCCTTTTACTAGGTAGTGGAACTCGTCTGTCAAAGATATAGAGTTATAATTCGAAGCGTAACATTTATTTATGGACGTATGTAACAAAGTCCCTGTAGGGCTGTTGTTTTATATCAACAACGATACACCGATAAAATTGCCGATAACGAGACTACCACGAGTGCGATTACTAGTTCTACTACTTCTAACACTGCTCCTGCTCCTGCTCCTGCTCCTGCTCCTGCTCCTGCTCCTGCTCCTGCTCCTGCTCCTGCTCCTGCTCCTGCTCCTGCTCCTGCTCCTGCTCCTGCTCCTGCTCCTGCTCCTGCTCCTGCTCCTGCTCCTGCTCCTGCTCCTGCTCCTGCTCCTGCTCCTGCTGCTCCTGCTCCTGCTCCTACTCCTGCTCCTGCTCCTGCTCCTGCTCCTGCTCCTGCTCCTACTCCTACTCCTACTCCTACTCCTACTCCTACTCCTACTCCTACTCCTACTCCTACTCCTACTCCTACTCCTACTCCTACTCCTACTCCTACTCCTACTCCTACTCCTACTCCTACTCCTACTCCTACTCCTACTCCTACTCCTACTCACTCCTACTCCAGTTAACTTTTTCTTACCAACACATTTAGCTTCGGTCCCATTCCATTTACCATCAAACATACAACGTCTGATGCTCGATCCTTGTAATATATAACCTTCTTTACACTCAAACCGAACAGTTGATCCAAAAGCGTATCGATTGCCGATCTTGATCCCACTGATAGGTGTGCCCAGAATCGGACAGTCAGTACCTTAAATTAAAGTGATTATCAGGCGTAAATCAAAATTATAGTTAATGGAGTCAGTTTTGGATGGCTGAAAACTAATTTTTCCACCTTGCCCGTATCCAAAGGAATAGAAAATATTACTGCTTTAACATCAATAGACCAGTTAAAGAGTTGTTTTAGATTGTGAGGATCCTTAAACAACTAAATCGTGCTAGTCTGATTTACTAATATTTGGTAGAGAAATTAATTATTTTTAGCTGTTTTTAACTGATGAGACTTACTTCCATCATCACAGACTGCTACGCTTCCACTCCACTGTTTCTCTTCGAGACATGTACGCACCGGTGATCCAATGAGCTTGAATCCAGACTGGCAAGTAAAACGAATAGAATGACCAATGCGAAAATTGTTTCCAATTCTGCGACCGTTGTCAGGAAACCCTGGATTCGGGCAGGCTTTGACTGTAAAAAGAGGTTTGTGATATCAACAGTTTCCTACATATTCGTGGCCCAAACGTCTAGCTCATGAAAAATGGATGAATAAAAAGGAAAAGTAAAAGTTAAACCGATTCAATTCTAAAAGAAGGCATTTCCAATTCCCTTCAACAGTATCCCTTTTTCTTTTGTTTTGTTTTGCTACAAATGCATTACCAAAAACCGTTTGAAATGAGAAACCCTATTGGAATTGATTATAGGTCTAGCATGGACAGGATAATTAATTAACACTCGACGTTTGAAGAGATGGTTTTTAAACTTTTGACTGAAAATTGAAAAATCAATTAATAAATCCACTTTAACCAGTTCCTATGGAAAGAATGAGAGCAAACCTCTGCAGTAGGGTAGTCTTCGAGCAGACCATTTTCCTTCAAGACAACCTATGGAATCTGTCCCCACCAGCTCATAACCTTTGTTGCACTTAAAGAGAAGTGTGGAACCATGCGAGTACGTTTTGTCTGTGGTTTTTATTGTTCCATATCTGATCCTGAGAGTTCCTTTTATTCTGCATTTGTAAACTGTATGAAAAGAGACGTGGAAAAAAACCCCACTTAATTCCTTTGAAAAGGCAAACACAGGTTAATGATTCCTGTGCTCATCAAGCACTCTCGCATAAGTATATCAGTACCCCATTGTAAATTTCCAGCTTATATCCCCACATTAAAATCTTGGACTTCGTCTCTGACGTATAGCTAGATGCATTTTTTAGTTGGATACACCTAATTCAAAAAACGTTGTCATCGCATTCCGACATGGAAATGGTTTCGTTGAGTACATCAACATTGAATCATGATCATTCTCAACACTAAAGTCCATGTTCTTGGCAAGAATAAGAAGCAGTAACACAAGTCACTCCAGCTATTCTTGGATCTTGGAATGACCTATCTCACATCGCCTATTACCTATCGCCTTTGGCAATGACATCGTGTAATAAAATAGGTGTATCTTTAGCAATCTTAAATAGGAAAAGGATGCTTCTATTGGCTGCTTTTTTGACTTGCGCACTTTTCCCCTCATATCCCACCCCAATCACAAATTAAAGAATACTCGGTGATGCAGCACTGTCATAATATGTGCAACTCCTTTTATATTAGTTCGCATGCTTGTAAAAATCTGAAATACCAGAAGCACAAAGGACTTTTTTGAGGTCTTACTTTCGCACTTGGGTTTCTTGGTCCATTTTCCATTACTTCTACACCTTCTCATAGGTTTTCCAATCAGCTGGTATCCAACATCACACTTGTAAGTCACCCCACTGCGGTAGGTAAACTCTTTGCCAGTGTAGTTACCATGCTTGATGTGTGAAGGTTGCCCACACGAGATGGCTGTGGATGTTGTCAAACAAACAGCAGTAGAATCAAAATATAAACGACCTTTTTAAACCCATGACCATTAAATCTGTTGAGATGAGATGTCAATTTTCAGAAACGTAAGAAATGCATGCAGTTGACCGCTCTCAAAAATGATCTTGGATAACATACAAAAGAAATGTTACAAATTCCATAGAGAAGAAGTGTTATTTCTTTTATATCTTCATGTTAGCCTTGATAATTTTGTGAGCTAACGTCTATTCCAGAGATGGCTAAAGACATTATACAAGATCTGATAAGAAATTGGACTCAACATTGATAAAACAAACAAATAACTGTAAATAATTTCATCATCAGCAGCAGCAGCATCTGTATCATCATCTACATCAATATGCTTGGTTTACGAGGGTTACGCCTAGTAAATGACAAACCTGTGGAACGTAACCGGAAAACCCATAGAAAACCCTCGACGTACAGGAGAAAATGCGGTTCTGCAGTTGTCCAAAAATGACTGTACTGGTCATATAAGATAATCACATAAATAATTATTTAATTTTTGGAGGGGTTCAAATTGCAAGTAAAGCCACGGTCAACGACTAATTGCTCACGATTTTGTTGTTGTGCACGACATGCAGACTCCAAACCTCCTTTGGTGTGCAATAACTAAACTTCATTTTTCCAGACAAACTGTACTTACGTTGACAAGTTGGAATTTCATTGCTCCAATTTCCATCTTTCTTGCAAGTGATGGAGGCTGTACCGTTAACTTTATAGCCAGCATAGCATCGGTAAAGAATTGTTGAGCCAGTACGATGAGTCTTTTTTATCTGAACACTTCTTTTGCCGTACCTGATTCTACCCGGATCCTTGCAACGTAAAGCTCTTTCTGTCGTTAGAAGGGGAAAAAAGAGCTTATGTTTGTAAGAGTGCTCTTACAAGTTACAGGCATGACTAACGTTTTTTTCAATAGATAATATTTGGATGGCAAATTTGGTGAAGAAATGGGAATGGTCCTGGATATCTTAGTAAAATGTCATACAATATATTTTCCTTCAAAAATTATTAGTCCAGGGTTTGTATGCTTGCTTATTTGTGTCAGCACAGCCAGGTAATCTAAACAAATAGAGTACTCTAAGAAGGTAAATATACTGGTTGAGAGAGTGTCAGAAATGTGGGAAAATAGTTTTATCTTTTCCCATCTTAATCAAAAAATATTTACAGCTGCAAAGTAGAAGAATAGTTTTCACTTACTTTTGCATAAGGGAGCTTTGTGGCTCCATTTTCCATTACTTCTACAAATGATAGATGCTTTGCCATCAATTCTATAGCCAGAAAGACAACGATAAAGAATTCTTGAACCAACACTGTAGCTCTTTCTTGAGATGCTTTGCTTGCCATTTTTCACTCTTCCAGGATCTTTACAGACGACTTCTTTCCCTGTTGCCACAATAAATATATTATTAGTTTATTCTAGCTATAGTGTGTTTGGGTTTTACGTTTGTGTTAATAATTTTTAGATAAAACGTCGCTGTTCAGCAAAGAAAAAATTCCTGATAGAAATTGTTGATAGAAAAGTACAAATCCGGAGAAGCATACGTTTTCTGAATATCATTTTCATACACAAAGTTTCACATGAAAAATGTATTGTAAATCCAGGACATATTGCACAATATATTGAAAAATAGACATGATTTTTGGAAAGAATTCAAGACTAGAGATTCATTGATGTTTCCTTTACCGCAGACCTACTTCCCTTACAAAATATGCAAAAAAAAGAGAAACAACTTACGTTTGCATTCAGGCAGGTCATTGCTCCAGGTTCCATTTTGAGTACAAGTAAGAGACGCTTCCCCTTGGATTTCAAATCCAGGAAGACACCGATAAAAGACTGCTTCTCCTGCACTGTACGTTTCATTGGTTGTGTTCAGCATGCCATGTCGTATCTGTCCTGGTTTTTTGCAGATGACACTTTTTTCTGCATTCGTGGAATGGTTTTCAATCATTCAAGGAGAATATAAAAAATCACGATTGTTATGATAGTGTTATTGGTTAGTGATAAATGTATTGCTGCTTTGCAATCATTGAATTACGAGAATAAACTACACTTAAAGCAAAAGCCGTGTCGGCCATTTTGGCTGATGAAACGAGAGCGTGAAAATCACCATAATAATAATGTCCCCATGCGGTACTGACGAACACGTACATATATTTCGGTAATGGCGGCCATGTCAACTAGCCGATTATTTAGAACTTGGCTAACTAGCTCGAATCATGAATTATTACAAAATTCCCACCTTGGCAGAGAGGAACCCCATCACTCCACTGTCCATTGCTCATGCAAGTGAGATTTGCAGTACCATTGATAGTGTATCCAGGAACGCAATCAAAATGAATTACGGATCCAACGCTGTGCGGGATACTTTCCGCAGGACTTCGATTGCCATTAGAAATTTGTCCAGGATCGTTGCAACGAACCTCTCTTTCTGTTTCCCGCCCGAAAAAAAGAAGAAAATAAAAAGATTGAAGCTCAATCTCGGCTACACTGTAGTTTGAAGTTCCCTTTTCATAGCAATCAAAGTTCGATTTTAGGAATTTTCGAGCAACAAAATCATTGCTCTTTTTGTCTTTAATACTACGTACGTATTGTACTATCGAAGGTCAATATGGTTCTGTGGCTATCAATTTGTGTCGGTCGCACTCCCAGTTTTCGTCTTTCGTTTAAGGGTATAAGGTGATTCATGCATAGTTAATAGAGGAAGGATAAACATGAAACTAACGAAGTCTTCAGTCTTCGCGTCGATAAAGGTGGATTTAAGGGGTGTTATTCAGTGCTATGGATGTTTAAAACCTTGAAGTCCAAATTCATGCTGCATTGCTATGCTTGCATGAAGTTCAATTGTGTTCAGTTAATAATGAGATTTGTATTAGTGTATGTGTAATAGGACTACATGCTGTCCAATTTGGAAATAATTGAATGAAAAAAGGACCGACAAAATTGGAAGAGGCCGGTTGAATTCAATTATTTGCAAATTGAACAGACATGTAGTCCTATTGCAGATTAATTATATCATCCCCAACTACACTAGACTGATTCCATAAGTCATAGTTTTCCCTCGAAGGAATGCAAATGGAAACCATTCGAATTAATCTTTAAAAAATTGGACAGGAAAGAGTATTTGAAAATGATACAGTAGTTGCTTATATGGATTATAGATTGATAATACATTTAAGTGCATGTTAATGTATACTAAATTGCTTGCCTCACCTGTTGCCCATGGAAGAGGTTGCGCCAGAACGATCAAGACGAAAACAACGCATATAATGAACTGTTAAATGAGATCTAAATTAGTATAACGCAATAATGATCATCATAGATATTAGTATTCCATTAAGCCTATGTATTTGTGCTAGGAGAATGGCATTGCTGGCCTTCGGCCAGAGATGATGACGAAAAGAACATTGATTTGAAAAATGCATGAAATGAACCGGGCTAAGAAAAAATAAGTCATTATTTATCAAGTATACAGTTGCAAAAGTCCGCTATCATCTTCTATCAAAATGCAGTGAGATGAGCAAAATTCGGTGAATAAAGCTACTATTTTCTTATTCATTTAGAAAAACCAGAAAATGACTCGGAAGGTAAGTGTCGCAGGAAGCGGAGCATGCAGAGACAGGTTATAATTAATCTTCTGATGTTGTCGTTGTTTACATATCAAATAATTAGAAGTTGATTTTATTATTTCATGTTTTCTTTATCAGGATGAAAAGAAAATCACAAACCAATATAAGAAAAGCAAAAATATCTCATGGTGGTTAGATAGCTGGACACACTGTTGAGAACGAATGTTCTAGAAGGACAGATAGTATTTCAATCTGAACTTTTCTTTTCAAGCTGTTGCAGACTATTTCTAACCATTTATAAAAAGATAAATATGATCTCTACAGATCTAAAATTGATATAACATAAATATTTTGAAAGTTTAAAGTGCGCACTTACTAAAAACTAAAGCATTTGAAATCAAATCTCAAGTATTTTTGTGACCTCGTAAAGACGCAATTTACGGGACGAAAAGTTGGTACTTTGAAATTACGGCCTGCAGGCCGAGCTGGACGTGTTGGGGCAGCATTTCATTACAGGTTGACCTTGCTAGCTATGGATAAACAAGATCTTTATATCCTAATAAAATACCGGAACTCACATTTAACATGGTGTCTGGATGTCAGCCAAGGGAGGCAGTGATTTGTAGCATTTCATGAACCCGAAATTTTCACGGAAAAAACATATGCCAATTGGAGATAAAATAAAGACTTATTTTCGCATGCTGCTTGATACTTCCGAATCGTTATTGTATGGTGCTATCTTTGATAATAATATTATTTGGATGCTTTGTTCTTGATAAACGTTTTCTGTATAAGTCTTTACGTATCCTGCCATGCTATCATCGCTTTCTTTTCTGATACTGCAAGTTTATTAATGCGATCATTATATTGAAGGCATACATCAGTAAATATCTTCATGATTAGTCCATGTCTTAGTAATTGAACTGAGTAGTTTGTATCTTTCAGCTAGGTACAATTCTAAACCAAGCAAGCCTGTTTCCACATAGAAATATTTGCAAAAACAATATATTCAATAAAAACTAGTTTCTTAACGTTTCATACCTTCAAGTTTATAGACGCCATGGTCTTGCAGCAGTTGAAGATCTTTGCGAATTTCCTTGAATTCTCAATTAAATTGAAACTCACTTAAGCTTAAGTATAAAAGTTCCTTAATTGTCTGAGTCTCAAAGCACTTGGAATTATTTCAATAACCTTGCAATTTTACGCAAATCAAAGGGACAGAAATTGATATTTAGTTGACCTTCGCAATATGATTTATTAGAGAGAGTTGATTTTTTTTTTGTGGTCTTGGGGGAGTTTCTTATTTCAATCAAGCAAAGCAGGAAGTAGATGGCACAAGAATAACGAGAGGTGGGAATTGACTAAAGATGTGAGCAGGAATTCTTCTTTAAGTGTACACATATTCTAATCACTAGATAGCTCTACCGAGCTAATGAGAAAATGCTACATTCTATAAATAACCAATAACAAACCTATTTAACCGATCTCGAGGAGAAGAATGGTACAAAGAAACCACCTCAGGGAGAAGATGCATGGTACAAGTGAACCACCTCAGGGGGAAGGATGGGACAAATGAACCACCTCAGGGAGAAGATGCATGGTACAAATGAACCACCTCAGGGAGAAGATGCATGGTACAAGTGAACCACCTCAGGGAGAAGAATGGTACAAAGAAACCACCTCAGGGAGAAGATGCATGGTACAAGTGAACCACCTCAGGGGGAAGGATGGTACAAAGAAACCACCTCAGGGAGAAGATGCATGGTACAAGTGAACCACCTCAGGGGGAAGGATGGGACAAATGAACCACCTCAGGGAGAAGATGCATGGTACAAGTGAACCACCTCAAGGAGAAGAATGGTACAAAGAAACCACCTCAGGGAGAAGATGCATGGTACAAGTGAACCACCTCAGGGGGAAGGATGGGACAAATGAACCACCTCAGGGAGAAGATGCATGGTACAAGTGAACCACCTCAGGGGGAAGGATGGGACAAATGAACCACCTCAGGGAGAAGATGCATGGTACAAGTGAACCACCTCGGGGAGAAGGACGGTACAAGTGAACCATCTCAGGGAGAAGGATTGTACAAATGAACCACTTCAGGGAGAAGGATATATGGTACAAATGAACCACTTCAGGGAGAAGGACGGTACAAGTGAACCACCTCAGGGAGAAGGATGGTACAAATGAATCACCTCAGGGAGAAGGATGGTACAAATGAACCACCTCGGGGAGAAGGACGGTACAAGTGAACCATCTCAGGGAGAAGGATTGTACAAATGAACCACTTCAGGGAGAAGGATATATGGTACAAATGAACCACTTCAGGGAGAAGGACGGTACAAATGAACCACCTCAGGGAGAAGATGCATGGTACAAGTGAACCACCTCAGGGGGAAGGATGGTACAAATGAACCACTTCAGGGGAAAGGATGGTACAAATGAACCACCTCAGGGAGAAGGATGGTACAAATGAACCACCTCGGGGAGAAGGACGGTACAAGTGAACCACCTCAGGGAGAAGGATGGTACAAATGAATCACCTCAGGGAGAAGGATGGTACAAATGAACCACTTTGGGGAGAAGGATTGTACAAGGATGGCATCCATTGTGATGATAAGGTAACTAAAAAGGAAAACAATATGCTCAAGAAAATAAAGTCAATGTATTTAAATTAATTCATAATAATTTAATTAAGCTTAAAAAGTTCCTATAAAGAAGTGCTTATTGGATGTAACGTTATGACAGGCACTTAATATCATTATTTTGGGTTTTGACATGGTTTACATTAGCTTCTGATGATTTTGCGCTATTTTATTTCTATCACACCTTTGACGAATGATTACCAAAGAAGAAAAAAATATTCATTAAATTATTTACAGGGAATATTTTCTTAGTACTATATAGGAATATATGATTGTAATAATTTTCCCAAAAAAAATTGTACAATATTTCTTATGTCTATTATCGATTTCCTATATCCTTTCATCTTCGGCATTTATGCGAACTACTACTCTAGATCCTTATTCATTGTCTTTAATTGTCTTTTCGATCCAATCAACAAAGCGCTCCACCCTAGTATAGTAGCCGTATTTTCCTACAAGTCCGCACCCCTCCCCCCACGAGACTACACCAGCAGCCACCCATCTGTATACACCATCACGAAGTGCCTCTCTGACAAAGCTTCCACCGCTGTCTCCTTTACACGTGTCGTTACCACCCTTGCCATCTCCTGCGCAGAACGTAACTTTCGGATTAAAATAAAACTTTGTTGTATTGTCGCAAAGCTCGTTCGTTTGTATGGTAAATGCTGAATGCCTAAGTACTTTTGAAGATGCCTTTTTCTTTTTTGGATTTTCTCTGAGCTCAAGAACCTGAGTTGCGCCCCATCCTGCAACAATTCCAAAATTTCCTGGTTCAAGCAACGACTCGTTTTTTCTTGGTAGACAAACCGTGCGTACTGATGGCCCTAGTTTTATGACTTTACGGAGTTGTATAAGCGCGATGTCGTTCTCGATGAACGGAACGTCTCTGTAGTTTTGATAAATGAATATGTCTTTGGCCGTGACGTCTTGTTGTGTTGGTTCTTTGAATGTAAGGTGGTAATCGCCTGCTCTAACCGTATATCTGTCAAAATATGATGATAGTATAAAAATCACTTTCAGGCCATTTTGCTTATTTACACGTTTGTTTTGTGAGGGGGCTAAGACTACTGAATACGCCCATAACCATCATTATTATGGGTATCACATACCAGATCTTCAAAGTCTGTCAGCTTTTGAAAAGAATACGTCTTGTGTTTTGCTTTGTTTGTTAATATGTCTGTCTGTCTGACTGACTCACTGACTAAAGAACTGATTGACTGTCTGTAGCTTTGTTTTTGACTGCAAGCTGTCAATGTCTGTCAGGCTTTCTCTTTTTTTATTATTCGTTAGTTCGTTTGTCAGTTTTCTATATGTCTATTTCTTTCTAGAAATGAAATCATAAATGACTCTCCCACTAAAATGGTAGTTAAAAATCAATCATATTCTTCTTCAGGTTATTTTTCTCACATTTGTGCCGGGACAACATCCTTGTATCTTTCAAGGGTTACTGGATCCACAGAGATGAAGCAATGAGCTGCGGTAAGGACCCATCCTGGTTTGATCAGGGCACCTCCGCACTTTAATACGAGTTTATCTACGTGGAAGAAAATGTAATTTTTAAAATGAAAAGAGGGAATAGAATCTTGCAGGGGTAAAAACAAGGTATCCATTATGGAAAGCAAGCGATGCTTTAGCATGAAGAATATCTCTTCTTCAGTTAATTGGCTTACAGCAAAATATATTTGCAGTGAACTGTAGCGTAAGATCGTGAACTAATATTGCGCAGCAGAGTGCACAGAAGAGTGCGCGAAATAGGCCGTCGTCAAGTAGTTACTTTCGAGTCCCTTAATTAAGCTATTTGTTTTGCGCAATCCAAAAATTTAAAACTAGGATACGATACTGATACTCTCGATAAGTTACGGGCTGGTTGGGCCTTTGTGTTGGTAGCACAACTAATATAATCTTTGCAAGCCTAGTACGTTGGTTGAAAAATAACCCTATTCTACCCCATTCCATCCCCCACAATAAGTTACGGGTTGGTTGGGGGAGCCCCTTCCCTCCCTCAAAATCGACATTGCCTCTCCCCGCCCCATCATGAAAGTCCGCACATTATGAAAGATCCCTAATAAACGTATATCTTGATTTCAGGAAAATCTTTAACCAATACATACTGGTATTGTCAAGTCTGTGTATTCCAACTTGCCAAGGCCAGTTTCCTCGACCAGCTTTGTTCCCGCCAACGATTCTGGCACGTAGATTGACAGGACTAAACCCACAAGGTGTGTAGTCTGAAGGTAAAATAAAACAATAATAGGTCTTAATTCTTCTTAGGTTCTAATAAAGCAATCCAGTTAATAACTTCTTAGAATACATTCAAAATCCGTGATTTCTTAAAACCTATTTTTAATGGTACAGAAAACCCCCTCAGCTTTTGTCAAACCCAGAAACAACCTCTGGGCTGATCTAAGTCAGGGCACGACTCACTCACAGATAGAACCCTGAAACAACCTCTGGGCTGATCTAAGTCAGGGTATGACTAACACACAGATAGAACCCTGAAACTATCTCTGGGCTGATCAAAGTCAGGGCACGACTAACTCACAGATCGAATTGGAATTTAGAATGTAGATTTTGCGCGGAGAGGAAAACCGATGAACCCAGAGAAAAGCCCTCGATCAAAGGGAGAGACCTAACTTAGTCAGTAAGATGTGAACTGAATTCGAGACCCTAGAGATGAGAGGCAAGTGCACTAGTACTACACGCAGGAGACTTACCTATTTTTATATCTACAACTTGTTTTACTGCATGAAGCAACCCTTTGTATTTCCGCACAGAAATCACATGTTCGTCCTCAGGTTCAGACGCGATTTCCATTAATTCTCTTCTCATTACTTTTTTTCCAACACCAATAGCGTAAATTTCGAATTCTTTCACATCGCGTAAAATTTGGCTGCTTTTCGCGGGCTCCCGCCAATGTTCGAGTGACCGTCTGTTATAAAAAATAGCACTTTTTGGCTACCTTTGCGAGTGAACGGGACAATAGCATTTCTGACCAGTCCAAGGCTGGCCTACTTGCAGTTCCACCGCCCGCTCGTTTGATTTTGCCTATTTTTTCCATGGCCTTTTTGGCTGAGTTCACAGAGGCGTCTCCCAGGTTGAATTCGATTTTAGCGTTGGTGCAGTATGTAATGGCCGCCACGTGTGTTCCTCCTGGCCTGAAAATAGGAAGACATTGCAGCATTTAGTTGATTTGATTGAATATGTTGTATTTGTGAACACTTAGATGTACTTTAATTTTCGTTAATCCATCTATCAATCTATTTCTCATCTATCAGGGATGCATACCAGACATGCCAGGCAAAATCAAAAACTATGTACTCTCTCGCGCTATTATCCATAACTTACTTCCAAGTGCTCCCCAACAGCTTCACCAGTTCTTGGGCAAAGCGTAGTCCAAGTTGAAAGTCAGGTTTCTTGATGCTACTCGATGCGTCAAAGACAAAATGAGGTCCAGTCCCCCGGCGTGGTTAGGATTTATTGCCCGCGCTCTCATGTCAACGGCTGTCAAATTGCACGTAGAATTTTACCCCGGAGCAGGTGTATTCTAACATTTTGTCGATGTTTTGCCTTAAAATCTGGCTGTGCTGTTGGAGTCTCGTACCATGTACTCAAAATCGTCTGGCAAGAAGAAAACGGTCAACCTGGTTAGTTAGTTTTTCGGTTTTATTAGATATTATTAGTAGTTTTATTAGTATATTATTAGTATTATTAATGTCTGGTTGAATGCTCTTGTGTGTGTTGATGATGTACGTCAGTCATAAATTGAGTTCCATTCCGACGCAATGCAAGGTAACAGTCTATTTAGTTTTTACTCACTCATGCATTTGCTTCGGTTCCATTCCACGTGCCATCTTTCTGACACTGTCTGACTGAAGAGCCAACAAGAACATACCCTTCTTTGCACGAGAACTTCACGAACGAACCTATATCATTCGATTGCCTTTCTTCTTGCCGCTGATTGGGGTACCAAGCTTAGGGCAGTGCGAATCTGGATTTAAAGGAAAACGTTATTGATAAAACTGAATATTGAAACCGGCAATCATCAATGCGGTCATCAATTTTTCTAGTCTTGAAACAACCCCTGGGCTAATTAAGTCAATGCAAGACCACCTGGTCGAATTAGAACTTGTCATGTTAGGCTTTGCAGACCACATGTAATCAAGGGAAGAGGCGAATGCACTACAGCACCCGAATGCAATGTTTTTAATATTGCTATCGATAAGACTTTTTTCGAGATTTAAAGTGACAGAAAGGCGTCTAAGTACTTACGCCCATCATCGCACACGGCCAGATTTCCACTCCACATTTTATTTTTAAGGCAGACTCGAGTAGATGAGCCAATAAGTTTGAATCCTGACTGACAGTGGAATCGAACTGTTGCACCAACTGTGAACCTACTGCCGATGCGACGGCCGTTTACGGGGATCCCAGGATAAGGACAGACAATGGCTAAAAAATACAAGGAATGTATCAATGGACAGTGCATTGTGAATAAATAAGAAAACTGTCTTTTAACCCATAGGTAACTCACAATTGCAACTGAAATTTGAACGGCTTTACCGTGTCTTGTGAATGACCACGTCACACTCAAAGGCTCAAATAAACTGTTCAAGAACTTTTTAGAGAATTTAAGCCTCAACTTGTTTCAAGTATTTGGTAACAATCATTTACACATAAAATCCGTTGTACTTTATTGTCTTACGTTTGCAGTATGGCAACCTGTTATGACCCCATTTACTTCCAATGCATGTTATGGTATCTTGACCAGAGAGTTCGTAATCGTCATTGCACTGGAATACAAGTGTTGCTCCATGGCGGTATTGGGGTCTGTTGTGGTGATCGTTCCACTCCGAAGTCGAAGATTTTTACCGATGTACAACGTTGTACTGAGAAAGGAAAGTAGAGTGCAATGTTTTTGTGCAAATTATTTAAAATTCAAAAAAGAAGGCGTTCAGTGATATGAGAGATGAGACAAGAGAGATATTGGAGTAACAGAACACGTCAAAATAAGAAGGAAAGAAGATAGGAAGGAAGGAAGAAAGGAAGAAGGGAAAGGAGCAAGAAAAAAGGAGGAAAAAGACGAAGGGAAAGAAGGAACAAAGGTAATGAAGGGACGAAAGGGAGGAATGTAGGCCAAAGTGAATGAGAACAAGAATGACGCAGTACTTAATTTTTTTGAATATGGTGTTACTAGGATAATCAATAGGGTGTATAAGCTTCTTAGACAAGATAACCGATGGACAAACTATCTAGGACTACTTACTTATACATTTAGGTTCTTTGGCCATTTGCCGTTGATTTACATCTTCTGAAATTTCTTCCTTTCATTCGTTAGCCTTCTTGGCATCTATACCTTACGATGCTATTATATGTGAAACTTGACCCACGGAGTTAGCATGAGGGATTGGAACCGGTTTTCCCAAGAAATTCTGAAAAGCGCATAACAGGTAACTGGAACAGCACACTGTTGCTCACGAATTGGTGATAGGATTGGTGAATGGGATGAACACGTTGGATGGAAAAAGAACGAAAAGAAGATAAGACAGGATAGATGGTTTGATTGGGGCTGAAAGGGTGTGAATGGATAGGAGGGTGGGCAGAATGACGACTGGGTGGATGATATAAAAGGATGGAAGGTTGGATTGAGGAATGAAAGGAAGAAGAAGGGCTGGAGGGGATGGATGGGCTGGATGGATGGGGGGTGATGGATGGGTGGATGGATGGATGGATGGATGGCTGGATGGCGGGAAGGGCTGGATGGCTGGAGGTGGATGGATGGAAGGATGGCTGATGGAGTGGATGGATGAGGGATGGAAGGGATGGCAGGATGGATGGATGGATGGATGATAGATAATAGAGATAGACAGATAAATTGATGGATGGATGGATGGGACTGATGGAATAGGATGGATGGAGGATGGCGATAGATAGATAAAATGATAGATAGATGAGTAATTGAGATGGATGAGGAAAAAGTGGATGGATGGAGATAGCATGGGGTGTGGATAATTAGAAAAGATGTGGATGAGATGAGTGCAAGATGGATGGATGGCTGGCTAGCATGGCCAATGGAAAAGGGGTTGGATGGTAAGGATGTTACGAAAGAACATATACATATGGGTTGCATGCATGAGGCGATTGGCTGGCGAAAAAAGTGACATCAGCTTGAATGCATAATCTCGATTATATGGGTTACCGCACGGCTATAAGCCTATTTCCTTACTCACCTTGCACTGCGGTTAAATCCCCATCATCGTACCATTTTCACCACCTTCTCACAGCTGTATCACTTAACATTTACCATCTTGCCTCTGTGAACACATTTATCCCTTGACGCTCAGGTTTTCATCAAGGGCTTTGAAGAGGATAATGGTCATTGTGGGGAGGCGGGTTTTTCTTGAGGTACGTAGGAGTTTCTTCACATGCTGTGGTTTGCCCTAAACAGACATGACATCAATTGCTTTAAAATGCTTTCTTGCAAATGAATCCTCTATAATACGGATATTTGTCTCTTTCCATATCCGGTATCCAACTTAGTAGTTTGTATATGATGAAATAATTAGATATAAGAATAGGTATATAGAACAGCGGTTACCTGGTGCAGATAATAATACATTGGCGAAGAGAACCATACAAAACAACGTAACAAGCAGACTCCTGTCAAAGGAAAAGCATACTTAGTGTTACCAATATAAACTTAGTCGTGACACTAAAAAAAGCGATGGGTTCTGCCAAATGATGAAAGTGATGTTAGTAATAATACAGTTTAATGAATTAAGAATAAAATGATCAATTATTTTTGTTATACTTGCTTTTGCTTTTATCTGTGCATTTGAAACACTTGTTAAAGAAATTAACAAATTCTTGGTTAAAAACAATTGAACTAAAATTATAAACAATGAATGGAGGATGGAATGCATTTCAAGATGCAACGCACAAAAGTACTGAATAGCATGTATCGCGAATATATGTAGGATGCTACCATTAAGTGAAATAAATACTCATTTGCAAAACATCCAGGATAGAATATCAAGATAAGTACTAAAGCAAAACTGCTTGCTGCCTACATGAAGATTGTTTGGATAAGTATCGGTTACTCTTCACTCCATATAAACACATCGACATTCAATTGCAAATGGTGCCAACCTACTTAAAGACCAACATGTATGCGTATTTCTGTTAATAATCCAAAATAAACTTGTATAGTTTCAGGGCTGTCCTCTATTGTGAGAAGAGTTGCTTTCAGAATCAGAAGTTCTATATCTCTGTATATTTTCTATTGCCATTCATTAGTAAAGTTTAATGTCTTCTCAAAGAGTTACCATCCATTGCCAATTGCGTATGGAATCTCCACAGAATACAAGGTCAATAGGCATAAAGCATGAACTGTATATCTTGGCACAGATTCGAATAGGACCTGTACCACGGAACTAAGAGGGCAACAGGTTAGTTTGGGTATATCGTGTATCGTTTCAGAATAGGCAGGATGTCTGTGTCTCTCTTGTGGATTACAGAAAGCTGATGAAAGTTTTCAGTTGCATTTTGATATCGTCGTTCCTGTTTATATTTCCTTCGGCAACCCCCTTCACTCCATTTTTCGCCT
>WHPX01001158.1:0-214250 GCA_011057435.1 Actinia equina | reverse complement strand
AGAGGTACAAACCAGAGGACTAGGGAGTCCATTTCCCGTAAAGGCGGTAAAATAGTGTTCGTAGCGCATAGTATGCACAATAGCAATATATTTGTCTCCTGTTACAGCAAGAATGTGTAAACTGGTGGAAATAGAAATGAACACGAAAGAAAATCGATGACAGTATACATACGGGCCCATAGAGAAGAAATGTGCATACATAGATAACGGAATCCCTACCAATCCAGTAAATAAGTCCGCAAAGGCAAGGCTGGCAAGAAGATAGTTGGAAACAGTCTTAACGATGGCTTGTAGAAAATTATAAAATCTCCCCGGCATTGAGAACACCAAATAAGAACTCCTATTATAAGGGTAAATGCATCGTATATGGAGTATGTCCAGTGATATTCAAGGAAATCTTCTTCTGTTTCGTTTCCGTGCATTTCAGCCAAGATTTTTCTTGTCGTTCATGCAGTTAGTCATTCAAGACATAGTGCGAAAAAAGATCAGCGAACCTAAATTCAATATACTTGATAAACTAAGCAGAAGGCCTCTTCAATATGGGCGCTGTTACTACTAGTTACGCATGCACGAATCAGCCCACCTGCAACTTCTTATTCCTGGAATTGTATTCTACCTTATTTTGAAAATAACTGAGTCATTAATTTTTTCCCACCACTTGCTATTCATGAATCATACCATAATTTTACTTATATTCGGAAAGATGGTTTAGTCCTTTCTTTATTTACTAAGGCGTTTTGACCGACCTAAGAGAAAAAATCAGTTGTCATCTTGACACTGAATACATCGAATTTAAAGCTTTGTCGGGTGTTGGAAGTTTTCTCTTTAATTGTCACCTCCCGGCCATTTTTTTCTTGCATTTAAAGTCAAATTAGCGTGAATGATGCTTTGAGAATCGAAAAACAAACGGGACTGCTTTTCAATTTATGCCCTAAGAGCGTTTTTGAATTTAGCTTCATTAAGAAATTTGCCGGAAGAACAAGCTTCATATCCTCTTTAAAACCCCCAAAAAGATTTGATAATTTGTTAATCTTTGTCAAGCGATTACGTATTACTGGCGACTTCAAATATTTTTTTTAGAAATAATAAGCTTTTGTGTGTTCTACTATATAGTCAATGACAATATATAATCATTTTACATAATTGCCAACGAGCGAAGCAAAGCAACCGAACGGATGTTCATTTGCTCGAATTGTTTATGGTATAAGGCATTAAGATACTCCAAATTAATTTCATAATGTTGTTCCTTTTAATAATTAATTTAAGAGCTTGGCTGATTTTGAAGTTTTGTGTGTGTTGAATATTAGTCAGTGTAACTGACGCCTTACAGTCGTAACGCCGGAATATTTCAACCCTATGGTAAATTTCCAAATTATATCGTACGCTACCGTATACAATACTTCATACAATTAAATCCTTTTATATCTGATCCCTTTCCGGGGTTCATTTTCGACATAAACTATACTATATTTAATTACCAATACAATATCAAACTAAATTTCAATTTCTTGTTTGAGAAAAAGTAGTAGTGCAAATTATATAATATGTGCATCAACAGTATTTGATTCTAGTGGGAATTGATATTAATTGAGCGTGCACAGCCCTTTACCTTCTCTAAATATGTAGTGTCACATGAATGATATAAGCAGTTTAGAACATAGGGGAATTACATAGGAAAACAAAGGCGCGCGCGAAAAAAAAAGTTCTAGAAAATTATCTTGACCTCGAATTAAGAATGATGATTAACAACTACTTTTTTCCAATTTTATTTCCACTATTCACTTTTATCTAAATTGGGCTCCCGGTGATTTTTTCACTTTAAAGATTCATCTTACCATAGCGAGATTTTTTTCACGACCACGAATTGAGGTACCTTTAAGGTACCTTTTACTTTAACATAACTAACCTGCTTTACAACGGATGCGCAAAACTTACTGAAGAAACAATGATGCTTGATCGATGAGAACATCGTAGCTTTATTAGAGTAACTTCTATTAAAAAAGTAATGTCTTCATTTGTATCAAGAATTAAATCCACCAACGCTGCTTATTTGACTCATTTGTACCCTTTTAAAAAGTAAAACCCGGTAGATCTCACCATGCTATTTTACTTAATAATTGAGCCGATAAAAGCCGGTTATCGAGCCTTTATTACTTTCGAAACAAAGGGCAATCTGTCCCCCGTCGTTTGCGCATGCCCTAAAAATTGGGCCGATATTCTAATATTCTTAATTTGCATTCTTGTAAATTAAGATTGCTGCAGGTTCATGATGGATGATGATGATGGCTTGATGATTTTGAAATATTCTTTACGCGAAGAAAACTTTATAGTTGGATACTATTTACTTTTATTTTTACTAAATAAATATGTTTGTTTTTCCCTTTAATAGTTGGTTGTGGTCCATTGTTGGATAACTACTTGCTTGAAATCACTTCGTCCTCATTCAAAGCTACGTCAGGAAATCCTGGAATTCCTCTTCTAGCAAATACTGCCTGGGATCCTACAATATTAAACCAACCACAACATTTGACTGTGGATCTTGGTGAGTGGTTTCATCAAATTGTTTGCTTAAACTGCCATTTTTTTGGTCAGTAATTCCCTTTTAACTCTTAATTTTTATCGCCAACTTTCTTTCTTGTTTCGTGCGTTTTGTTCTTAGAGGACGTCGCATCTTCTTCCCACGCCGCAACACTCATGCTTTCCACCCTCACGTTATCATGCAATAGAGGCTTTGCACCATCACTGAATTCTTTCTCATGTAGATCAGATGAGACCAGCTTAAATTGTTCTTGTCTCCTGTCATAGGTGGCCACCACGTGATGGTGCAAAGCCTCTATTATGCATCTATCTTGAAACCCATTTATTAATTCTTTTATTCGAAAGTTTTTCCTTTCTTTGACGTTAATGTTCATTTACAGGGGAGAATGTCCAGGTCACAAGGGTCGGTTTTGGTGGGAACAAAGCCCGATCTAATTCACCAAGCCAACTCACTCTAGATTTTAGTATTGACAACAGCAATTACACATGCAAGAAAACTGGCCTCGCCTGTATGGTAAGAAACACTTCTTCAAGTAATCAGTCTTCATATACAAATAAATCGGTCATATCTTTGAAGAAAGAAAGAAAAAACGCACGCTGAGTGCTTGTCTCTATAAAACACGTGCCTCCAAAACAATCAAACGCGAGATAAAAATATTTTTGGACAGTACCGTTTGGTACACATATGAATTGAATGAGTTTTAAAGGTGATGGCACATAGATAGAAACGGGATAAGGTTCTAATGAGGTCTAATGAGGTCTAATGAGGTCTAATAAGGTCTAATAAGGTCTAATAAGGTCTAATAAGGTCTAATAAGGTCTAATAAGGTCTAATAAGGTCTAATAAGGTCTAATAAGGTCTAATAAGGTCTAATAAGGTCTAATAAGGTCTAATAAGGTCTAATAAGGTCTAATAAGGTCTAATAAGGTCTAATAAGGTCTAATAAGGTCTAATAGGTCTAATAAGGTCTAATAAGGTCTAATAAGGTCTAATAAGGTCTAATAAGGTCTAATAAGGTCTAATAAGGTCTAATAAGGTCTAATAAGGTCTAATAAGGTCTAATAAGGTCTAATAAGGTCTAATAAGGTCTAATAAGGTCTAATAAGGTCTAATAAGGTCTAATAGGTCTAATAAGGTCTAATAAGGTCTAATAAGGTCTAATAAGGTCTAATAAGGTCTAATAAGGTCTAATAAGGTCTAATAAGGTCTAATAAGGTCTAATAAGGTCTAATAAGGTCTAATAAGGTCTAATAAGGTCTAATATGGTCTAATAAGGTCTAATAAGGTCTAATATGGTCTAATAAGGTCTAATGGTTGATTATGGTTATGGTTGATTTGATTTCTTTATGGCTGATGATGTAGTTTGTAGATTGTTTGACCACCAGAAGCATGATATTTATTATTCCTGCAACTTTGAATTTTAGAGATACTATAGTACTAAAAAACCACCAGTGCCTGGAACTCATGTCTCGTATGTTGAGGTTAATAAGGGTGACCCAGTCAATACGCTATATCAGATACATGCCAGTGGAGCCTGATGCTTCCTTGAAACCAGGGGGGATCTTCTCTTAGAGTTGAAGCATATGGATGCATAGACGGTAAGTTAACGGACACGTTTCTTGCATGACTGTTACTGACTGACTGACTGACTGTGCCTGTCTGACTGACTGACTGACTGTGCATGACTGACTGACTGACCAACTGACTGACTGACCGTATATACCAAACATATCAATACTAAATAACCATTTCTATTACAGCGTACCCTGACATGGATATCCTGTTTGCCATGAGTGCCACATCTCCTACAACGCTTCACAGAATCTCGATCTAATGAAAAAGACGGCCAAAGACATAGTCACTCTGTATGGTGTACATCGGATAAGATATGCAACCATGACTTTTGGAGCAACTGCAACCACTGTTTTTGATTTTACTAATTCTTCAGTTTCCAAAGAATATGTGTCCTCTAGAATCGATGGGCAACTTCAGGAAGCGGAACCGTTAACATGGAAAATGCTTTGAACGAAGCAAAGACAATGTTTGACAATGCAAATCCTCTACGTCCAAATGCTAGGAAAGTATTGATCGTTATGACAGATAAGGATACCAGTTCTACCAAGGCAAACGTTGAGAGCAAAGTAAAGGAACTCACAGACAAAGAGATTAAGGTTATTGGTGCAGGAGTAGGTACGGAAATAGACAGAAATCAACTGGACTGGATAACGCTTAACAAGTTTTACGTCATGCACGTTGCCAATGAAGAACAACCTCGGCATTTTGGACAGGGTATCATGACCAGAGCCATTAAAGGTAGAAAAACTGGGATGCCGTATATACACTATAGATAAATCTGTACCAAGTAGCTAGATAGGTTATGTGTCTTTTAACACACTCGAGGCAAAGAGGATTACTCCAACTGCCTCAAAGAAAGCAGATCGTCTTTCTAATGTAAATATGTCCCCCAGTGCTTAAAGTTTGCTTTTTTTGCTTTTTTTAATTTTTTGATTTTTGATTTTTTTTAGAGTTTGACATTACATTCGTTATCAGCTCAACTTCTTCTGGGACGGCACGTATCTATCCGCTCATGAGAGAAACGCTGAAAGATATAGTCACCACGTATGGGATAAAGACCATTTATTACAGCATTATTATATTCGGTTCCCAAAGCAGCAAGTCCACCGGCAAAAGTAGTCAGAACCTTCACCCAGGTTACATCCCAGTTTCCTGACAAGAACGCCTTTGGCACATCTTTTGACGCTCTTGAGAAGATACCAGATGGAAGGACTCCAAACGCTCTCGACGAGGCTTTGAAACTGGCTGAAGATGGCTTCAATGACCCGAAAGTACGAAAAAATGCCGACCATGTTGTTGTGATTATCACTGATAAAGATACTGCGAAAGATTCTGAACTTGAAACCTCGTGTAAATACAATGGAAATAAAGGCATAAGAATAATCCCAGTTGGTATTGAAAATGAAGTGACAACAAAAGAACTCCAAGGGCTGACGTCTAATGATTATGACGTAATCCATGTTTACAAAGGAATTACTAAAATTGATCTTCAAAAAAGAGTCATGCACAAGGTTTATCGACGTAAGTTTACTAAACTTGATCTCAACTCTTTTTAGTGGTATTCGTTTGGCTACCTACTATTATCTTATATGTATCATAAATTTCCGACAAATGTAGCATCCAGCATTATATACCCAATTCCAATGCAATTAATAACAAAGATTTTAAGATTTTGAAAACACAATTTAAAATAACACAATTCCCCTACTACGTTACTATAACATACTACTAGCAACTGAATCCTCTTGTAATAGGCCCTTTGCAGTTAACGGTCACGTGTCTGTACTGGAATGCAAATGTTTTTATATATTAAATTGGTGATTCCATGCAGCTAATTGTAAAGAACTGAATGAAAACATGTGTATCCAGTATGTTACGAAATGTAGTTTTATTACGATCTCTCGAAATAGGTTGTAGAAAGTTTGTTTGCATTCCAGTAAATTTCACCCATGGGAATCAAGATGTTCATTCATTTGCTCTCAGTGAATTAATCAGCACGTGATTGCTTAGCTGCAAAAGGCCCATTCTTTACTCTCATTTAAATGCTTTGATTCGATTGGTAGTCATAAGATAATGGTGTTATTTAAAGAAACAAAAGAAAAGTGTGTACTGGATGATTCTGGTATAAGTGGTATCAAGACGTATAAAGGGGAACATAGACGAAACTATGAAAGAAAATACGAATGCATACATTTTTTTGGAAACACGGCTGATATCACGTGACCGTGTTTCATCAATACTGACAATGATTAATATGGCGAAATTAAATGTTGCTTTTCTGTTGCCATTGCTTTCACAGTTGACATGCCGGATATCGACCTAACTTTCATCATCAATGCCGTCGCAGCTGAATCTGATGCAACGTACACTTTCATACAGAATGTCATTCGATCAATAATCCAGAGGTACAGCTATGGCAGAATTTACTACAGCTTTATCTTCTATGGAAGCGTGCCTACGACTAAGTATGACTTTGGTAATCAGTTCCCGAATAAAGAAGTCCTTTTAAGAGTATTTTCAAAACTTCCCAAAAATGACCCAGGAACCTCACTTGACAAGGCTTTGGAAGAAGCTAAGCGAATCTACCAAACAAACCATGTAAGATCCAATTCTTGGAAAATTGTAGTGATTCTGTTCGATCAAAGATCTGGTCTTACTGAAAACGTCTTGAAAAACGTATCTTCACCTCTCCGTGAAATTGGGGGTTCGTATTATTCCTGTTGGAATCGGCAGTGATGTAAGCTACCGAGAAATGGAGACGATCACTGCTTTTGAAGATCATCCTCTGACTGTGACTAGAAGCAGAAATTCTGTAGAAACTGGAGAGGAGATCATGAGGAAATTCCTTGGACGTAAGTCTAATATTAATAATATATAATGACTACACTCAGTGAGTATTATTGATGTTGTATTTATATCAACATTCTTTTATTTTTTTACAGTTCCATTTGTCGACGTTGTGTTTGTCATTAATGCTAACTCTGTTAATAAGGACACGACATTCCAGACAATGAAAAACGCAATCAAACAGATTTCTGACAAATTTGGAGTTGATCGGTTCCACTATAGCGTTGTTGTATACGGTGACGCCAACATCAAGAAGGAATTTGACTTTGACAGTAAAACTCCTTTTGAAAAAGAACTCCTTACCAACGTTGATAAAGTTGCTAATATTCCTGGTTCATCAAAGTTGATAGACGGTCTTAACGAAGCCAAAAACATACTGGACACTAATTCAAAAGTCCGTCCAATTTCTCGAAAAGCAATCGTTGTGATCTCAGACAAATCGTCTGGTCAAACTGTACCGGCTCTTGAATCAGCAGCAAGGCCACTTCACGACCAAGGAATAATCGTTGTTGCATCGTCCATTGGTGATGCTCCACCAAGAGAAGAACTACGAGCATTGACAACCAGAAAAGATGACGTAATTCAGGTTACTAATAGCGATACCAGTGGTTACCTTGGTGACAGGATTGTTGCAAGAATCCTTAAAGGTAAGGCATAATTCTTAAGCAAATAAAACATTGCATAAACAAAATCAATGTGATTGATTAACTGATTGTTTTCTGCTCAGGCAAATCAGTTGATGTTAAAATGCTAAAATATCATTCCAGTTTTAATAATTTCGAAATACGACTTTTTTTCCAGATGGTATTCCAGAAATTGATATCATGTTTGCCATCAGTGCATCGGCGGAGAAACGAAACGTCACAAAACTAATGAAAGACATTATCAAATCTATCATCTATCGTTATGGGGACGACCGAGTCCGAACAAGTATTGTCGTGTTTGGTTCAACACCAAAAACAATATTCCACTTTGGTTATGATTTCCCTAACGAAAAAGAAATTCTTGATACGATTGAAAATCTTACTACTGACGAAACACAGCCCCCAAATCTGCAGAAGGCTTTGGATGGTGTTCGACAATTATTCCAAGAGGTACCAGTTCGTCCAAACTCTCGAAAAGTATTAGTCACCATTATTGATAGACCTTCTGACTCCACCGAGGAGGTGCTAAAAAATCTACAAGAGAGCTACAGAATATTGGAATTACGCAAATCCCTATTGTTATCGGTAACGACGTGCCTAACAATCAGACTGAATCAATCACCATCTTCAAAGACAATGTAATAAAGACTCCTGCTAATACACCATCCTGGGAAATAGGAGAGGAAATCATCTCTAAAATTATTGGTCGTAAGTATACTTGTAGTTTATCTTGTGAATATTTTGACTTTCAATACCAACAAAAATGCTTATATTCACGTTGAGAGACTTTTTCCGTCGCATTCTGGCAAGTGTTTAGTTTCCGAGTATTTCATATTTTTTCGTCTTAAAGTCCGTTTTAAACTTTTATTTCCTAGTGCCCGAGATTTTCTTGACATTCGCCATCACAACTGAAGCGGCCATGGATAACAAAACGTACCAGCTGATGACCGACACTGTCAAACTAATGGGAGATAAATATGGCATGAAGAAAATCCACTACAGCATTGTAACGTTTGGAGACCCACCAAAGACCTTATTTGATTTTGAGCAAACTTTACCTGATAAAGAAACGCTGGCTAAGGAAGTCGACAAGCTCCCAAAGTCCGATGCTCCTTTAAATTTCGATGCAACGATGAAAGAGGTGGAGAGAGTCTTTGATAAAACACCAATAAAACCGGAATCAAAGAAAGCTTTGGTGGTTATGGTACACAAGACAATTGGTGCTAACGAAACAGTTATTAAAGATGCTTTGAAACCTCTCGACAAAAAAGAAATTATTCCACTCGTCGTTGGCATTGGAAATGCTCCAAGTTCTGAAGAGATGGAAGAAATTGCAAGAACAGATAGAAAGGTGATCAGGCCTGCAAATGATGATGGACCAAGACAAGTGGTGGATGAAATCATAAAAAGAATTATTGGCGGTAGGTGTGATCTTCAATCATTATATCATAGAATTATATTTTGAAAAATTAATCCGTTACAATTTTGTTTTTCTAGATGGCGTCCCTAAAACTGATATCGTCTTTGCAATCAGCGTTTCTTCGGTAAACAGCACCGAAATCGTGAATCGTATCAAAGACATCATCAAGAATATCATTATTCGATATGGCAACACGAAAATCCATTACGGATTTGTTACCTTTGGAAATACCACCTCTAAAAGAATAGACTTATCTTCAGATGTTCCAACCAAGCAAGAGCTTGAAGCAACCATTGATTCTGTTAACGCGACTAAAGGCAGTCTGAACATCACTAAAGTGACTAACGCCGCAAGTGAAATGCTAAACGGGTCAAAGGCAAGAAAGACGCAAATAAGGTTGCCGTTATCATGTATGACCACACACCAGATCAAGAACCTGAAATATTAAGCGAGGCAACAAACGCCTGGAAAAAGAAAAGATTCTCGTTATCCCTATTCCATTTAGCCCAAATAATTCTAAGGCGAACGACATATCTACGAATGATGAGCATGTAGTTCCACCCTCCATTGGCAATAATCCTGTAGACGACGCCGAAAACATAATGGATGTAATATTGAAAGGTAACTAAAGTTTGAGAAACTATATTACAGTGCGACTGCATTAACCAAGGCCACCCAAACAAATTTTAAATCAAATTCACAGACACTTTTTGACGCCGAATAAATTAAGTGAATTCTGGATTTTAAACTTTTTTTTGTTCACTACTGATCATACATAATTTAAAATTGGAACAGAATCTATCGTTTAAAGGGCCACTTGGACGAAAATCGTTCCAAAATTAAAACTCTTTCATTCGAGCTGGAACTTTGCTGAAATAATCTTGAACACATTAAGAACCTCTCACTGAAATATCTTTCTAATATTCGAAAGGGAAGGACCAAAATTTTACGATTTATTTTCGTCCGCCATTAATTTTTTTGACTCACGGCCAACGAGTCATTATGTACAGCAGTTTTACGCTGTGACGTCATTCACTCAACACCGTCATGTTAGCGTCGTTTTGACTATACATTTCTTGTTAGATTACCTGAAGTTTATTTGATGTTTTAAACGCGTTATCGTGAAAAGAATCTCTAAACAGACTTTTTTTAAACCTTTGATACCTCTTCAAATATGATGGAAACTCCTTTGGACGCTCGCTTTGTCAATCCTGAAGAGTTAGAACCATAAGTTATAATGTATGAAGATGAAGCCGAACTAGAAGAAGAAGCAATGCTTGGGAAGAGGTTTTCATAAAAATTCCTTACGTTCATTTCATTATTTGTATTTGCTACATACTGTCCATGATATAAAGATCTTAAATTTGAAGTTTCAATGTAATCTAATAGTGATTGATGTTATGAAAAAAACCGATTGCCTTTTGAATTCTGCGTTGTGATATAAAGATTTGTGACAATATACTTAGATCTATGTGCCGAATAATTTAGAATGTGAGCTCGTAATTCTCCTAGCTGATTTACTACAGAACGGTTATTATTTGCTTCAAAATGTTTATTAGCATTGAATAGGTACAAACATACGATTATCTAATATCGTCTTTGTAATAGAACATGTCAAAGGTTTCTTATTTATTACTCGCGCGACAGCGGCGTCTGTCACTCAGCTCGTAGATTTTTCTTTCATTGTGTCGGATGTCTCGCGGACCCAAATTGTGGGGTTGCTCTTTGCCCTTGTATGTAAATATACCTTGAAAAATTGCTATCCTTATAATGATTCTAATAAATCCCGAATATCTCAGTCACTTCGCGCGATGGAACCGCTAGAATCTCGTCCATGCGTCCTACTTTGTTGTGATTCTTGGCGTGCCGAGATGTATTGAAATTTTCGAATTATGATCGTCAGTATTATTGAAACTGAAAAATTTCAGCGCCTAGACATTGTTTGGTCATATAGTAGTTAGGAAACCGAATGAAACATTATATATTTTCTGAATAAACCAAATAAACCGAGTTTTACGAACATGGCACATACATTACCCACCAATGTTTTGGTTTGGGTTGAGTAAATGACGTCATAAGTACTCGTGCCAGTCTTCTTGAGTCGAATTCTGTGAGTCAAAGAAATTAATGGCGGACGAAAATAAATCGTAAAATTTTGGCCCTTTCCTTTCGAATATCAGAAAGATATTCCAGTGGGTGGTTCTTAATGTATTCAAGATTATTTCAGCAAAGTCCCAGCTCGAATAAAGGAGTTTTAATTTTGGAGCGACTTTCGTCCAAGTGGCCCTTTAAATACTCAATCGTGATTGGCTAATTTGTATAAGAATTTGTCTGGGTGGTCTTCGTTGGTGTAGTTTCACTGTAGTTATGATTATATCAATTCAATATCATATGAATCGGTAATTTGAATTTTTCCTCTTGTATTTCAGCTTCATGCAGCGTTAACCCATGTCTTAACGGTGGAACATGTGTGAGCAATGTTGGGTATACTTGCAACTGTTTGCCGGGATATTTTGGCAGAAACTGTCAAATAGGTAAATTATACAACTAGGCATACCTATTAGGGAATCTGATATTTTTCTGGGCTCCTTTCAGCTAGTGACAAATAACAACTTTTACTTATATACTTACTTGCCTAGGCTAATAATGAATTTCATATTATAAGCATATCATTCTTTGCGTTCCCAGACTTCACACTCATACTTTGTGTCAAAGTCATTCACCCTTACTTCAAAAGACGCTTAATGAATGACTTTGACACAAAATATCTTACTGAGTAGACTTTGTTTGCTAATGAGGCCTTACTTACCTCGCTTCCATTCTGTTGTCCTTAGTCCCAGCCGAGGTTGGCGGCCATTCTTGAAAGTCGTGTATAACCTTACGCAACTAAAAGTAGTTGGTTATCTTAATTCCAACTCATTATAGTGGCATTTGCAAATAATGAAATTGAAATCTAGGCTAACTGCACACATATGAGGAATATTGATTTCCAATTATAAATAAATGATGACTAACAACTAAGACATGCTAATGAATGCTACTCTTGCCACTTGTGTAGGCTGTGTCCAAAAAGAACTGGGCGTCATGGTACCAGGAAATGACGGCAAGGAACATCTACGTCTCTCTGATAGCCAAATAACTGCATCTTCGCAGCGTGACCCAAGCTATGCTCCTCACAGAGGCAGGCTCAACATGAGAGAGATCCCGCCACTATATCGTAGCGGATGGTGCGCCAATATAAACGATTCTGCGCCATATCTTCAGATTGACTTTGGTGAGTATAGATAATTATACAAAAAAAGCGCTATAAATCTGGCGTTCTGATTGGTTGGGAGCGCGTGCTTTATGAGAGCACACAGCACGCGAGCGCACTTTCAGTTGCATCATGACTAACAAAAATAAAGGCTATTTTAATTTATATTTTATAAAAGAAATAAAAAACTTGCTTTCCTGTGTGCAGTTATAAAGCTCTTGGGGATTGACAGAATACTGGAGAAGTGTTGAGAAGCACTCCGCTACGCGTCGTGCTTCTCCTGACACCTCTTTCGTGTTCTGCAAACCTCCGCGCGCTTTATAACTGCACACAGCAAGCGCGCGCTTTTTCTATTTCTTCAATATATATATTGCTGATATAAATTGCAACTAGCGTCATTCCAATAGACTATTGATATTTCATTTTTTGCAAGTATTGTCTATGAACGTATATCTGTATTTCCTCTTATAGAACTAAATACTACTTTTACAACATTGAAGACAAAAGGAATTACGGATAATACTGTGGGCGACTCGTACATAAAATCTTTCTATGTGAGCTATTCTAACGATACGAATGGAAACTGGACAGAGTACCAGAAGGATGGCAAGAAGCACATTGTAAGTTACTATATGAACTACAGCAAAAACTCTTTTAAAAATCTAAATAAATTAACTGTTGACAATTAAAAAAATCTTCCTCGCAAATGAACGATGCTAAGTTTTCATAAATAATTTGCGCCAAAATCTCTAGGTTTCTCTTTATGGCAATCCATTTAATGCTTTTGTAATACTTTTCTTGCAGTTTACCAGCGGCCGCTCTACAACTGCCAACAACTTTACATCTTTTGTTAAAGCACGATACCTTAGAATTCATGCAATTCCAATTTCTTGGAATGGTTCTGCATGTATGCAGGCAGCTGTCTATGGATGTGATCCAAGTAAGTAGTATTAACGACCTCGATATCTATTAAGGTCAACATAGTTGACAGTATTCCCCGAATGGAATTATGGGTCAACTATTTGGTTAGCATTTTTGGAGCAAAGGCCGACGAGTACAATGTAGTTTCTCTTGTCAATTGAAATGGAATTCTGCCTTGTGCTTTTAGGAGCCATGGTTGGTATCCCACCGGTCGGCGTAGAAGCTGCGGCACAGAGTGTACCATTCAATAACCCACGAGGACAATTTTGGGGTAAGTTGGACTGATTTGATCAAACATTATGCTTTAGTTTTTCCTTAATTCATATATATTTTACTCCTTTCTTAATGATGTTGTCGTTTTATCTTCAGCAATTCCTATGGTTATCTTCCCATTAATCCTTGGCTTATCGCTCCTTGGACTTTTGTTGCGATTCTTTCCTTGTGGAAGGTAAGTTGTAACCGAAAATCAAATAAACAGACGGCGCAGTACAGTTACCCTTTGTACATTAAGCTAAAATTACTGACTTTTTTCATAGGGGAGGAGGTAGCGGCAAAGGTCAAGAAAGTCTGTTACAATCATGGCAAAACCCTCCAGCCTTTAATCCCTACAATGAGGTTCAAACCGTGTCAATAGAGTTTGGAGAAGAGAATGCTCCTGGTGCAGGTGGAATGCATGCTCTCACAGTAATGGCATCGTAAGTATCATGATTCTAATACATTTTTTTCGTATTTGTAAATACAGCCTTGTTCATTGAATACGAAATTTAAAAAACTAATTCTATTTGAAAGCAACTTACACTAAATCTTGCTTTACGTTTTAGTGGTGGAGGAGGTGGTGGATTTGCAGCCGGTGGTGCAGCTGGAGCCTTTGGAGCAGGAGGAGGAGGAGGAGCAGCAGGAGGAGGAGGAGCAGCAGCAGGAGGAGGAGCCGGCGGAGCAGGTGCTGGAGCGGGAGCAGGATTCGGTGCCGGAGGTGGAGGTGGAGGCGGAGGAGTCTCATACGGGTATTCCTACTTCGAGTCATCGCAGGTTTCTTCATCATCCATGTTCCAAGATATGCCATTACAAGCCGGAATGACAGAAGTGGACGTAGCGTAAGTACATTGAAATATTTGACCACCTGTATAAGTTTAGACGCTATTTATATTAGAAAACTCTTACATCTAAGTTTCTACTAGCTCACTCATTATCTTTGTCTTATTTCCAGGTTTGATATTGAAGAAGGCGCAGGAGGTGGAGGAGGTGGTGCAGGAGCAGCAGACGTATTGCTAGCCGGAGGAGGAGGTGGCGGTGGAGGTGGTGCTTCGTATTCGTCTTTCGAAGCAATGAGCTCTTCTTCAACAGTTTTAGGAGGAGGAGGAATGGGAGGAGGAGGAGGCGGAGCAGCTGGTGGAGGAGGAATTGGAGCTGGTGGAGGAGGAATGAGTGCCGGTGGTGGTGGAGGCATGGCTGGAGGAATGGAAGGAGCATCAGCCATGAGCAGTGCGGGAGGTGGAGGCATGGGCGCTGGTGCAGTTGGCATGGCAGGAGGAGCAGGAGGAGGAGGAGCAGCAGGAGGAGGAGCAGCAGGAGGGTCGGGCGGTACCTTTGAAAATGATGACGACGACTCAAACCTGTTTAGCGAAAGTAACAGAGTAAGTAGTTCAACTTTATTTATTTTTAATGAAAAGACTAGGGTTTTTTGTTCCGTTTCAGGGTATTCTTAATAGGATATCTCCCAACGTCATATTCTATTTTTTCATTGTCTGATAACATTTTAAATTACTTTTTTAATGACGTAATCAACGCAAAAGCTTCAATATAGCATCCACTGATCACAAATTAAGTTTTAGTTTTACCAATGCTTTGAGTTCTAGTTAATTATTCATTTTAGATAATTCTTGCTACCTCTTTATTTATTTTTAGATATTTTCATTTGATCGACAATACGTACCAAGTAGCTCCAAAACCTAAATGGACGTCGTGCACAGGAAAGGAAACGTGCGATCATAACCTGCATTATATCAATATACATATATAATCGTAAAATCAGCAATTAATTTTCGCTATGCTTGTATCATTTAAGTAATTTTCAAGTAGTTTCTACTTTACTACTGTCGATAAATAACTTCATGCTTAAATCACCGATGTTTTTGTTAGCAAATAATTTATGTGTAAATATATTGTTTATACGTTAACGGCCATAAGGTCTAAGCCAATAAGAAATATTCACTATGCATGCATTTTCCTGGTTTTCTCGTGGTCAAAAATAAGAAAAGGAATCGATTTATGAATAGAGTTACAGAACCTTTATGGTATAAGAAAGATAAAGAAAGACAGGGGTTTTAACCAATGGAAAAATGTTGATCACACAAAAGCACAGTTTCAAAGATATATTTTATTACTGCACGTATATTAACTGATGTACCACTGTTTTCATAGCCACAACTCTGGTTGAACTTAACAAAAATTTGCTTTTAGTCTTCTTTGTTATATCAATCGACCAGCATATTTTTATTCAATTTTTTTGACAATTATTACAAATCATTTACACCCAAAAAAATGCAGGGCATTGCTTTGTATGCTTTTAGTTGAACTATTAAGCAAGCACCAGATTATTCCACAATCCAAAATATATAACATTTCCTATATCACATATCACATTGTTTTTGCTATATCAAAAGACGTTCTTGTTTGAAGATTGTTACCAAAAGAATTGTGAAGACTAACTGTTTAAAATTTAAAATTCAAAACGGCCGGATAATTTGCAAAGGTAGTGACTTCGTAGCACACTATCTATTTCGGTCTCAGATATAGAATTTACGACGACCGACAACGTTTTTTGAAGTAGGTGTACGTGAATAAAGCACGCAAAAATATATAATGTTATAAGTGTCAAAAAAAAATTATTATTTGAATTAATAAAAAAATCATGAACCATTTTCTTCCTTTGTATAATTTAATATTAATCCAATTTATGAATTGTATTTATTAAAGATAACTTTAATTACTATTTATAAAGATAAATATTACATTTTCTAACTAAAATGCATTACCTATAAAACCATGGTTTTGATCCATTATATACCTTTTTACAACGTTTTTTGATAATTAGGATTTACTTATGACAAATTCAAATACCAATTAATTCACTTCAGCCAAACAGTATGGCCTAAAGCTATAGGTTTTAATCGAATTTTGACCAATTTCACACCTTGATAAAAGTCCTTTTTGGCCATTTTCAGGCAAAATATATGGACTATAGCCCATACTTTTCACCGAATTTGGACCATTTTAAAACCTTCTGAGAAAAATGCATTATTTATATATGTAGGATGCAAAATAGGTAATTTTTGGTCTTTTTTCACACCTTTTGAAAAAATTTTCATTATTTATAAAGGATGCAAAATAAGTCATTTTTGGGCATTTTCAGATAAAAACCATGGACTATAGCCCATGTTTGTGACCTATTTTGGACGCTTTTCACACCTTTCAAAAAGATATTCATTAGTTATGAAATATCTAAAGTAGATCAAAATTGGACATTTTCAGACAAAAAGCATGGACTATAGTCCATGGTTTTGACCAATTTGGAAAATCTTCACCCCTTTTCAAATATTATGCATTATTTATGAAGAATGCAAAATAGGACATTTTTGGCTATTTTCAAACAAAAAGCATAGACTATAGCCCACCGCTTTGATCGATTTTGGTCTTTTTTCACACTTTTTGAAAAAATATGGATTATTTATGAAGGATGCAAAATACGTCGTTTTTCGGCATTTTCAGACAAAAAGCATGGACTATAGCCCATGGTTTTCACCGAATTTGGACTATTTTCACACCTTTTGAAAAAATATGCATTATTTATAATGGAATGCAAAATAGGTTATTTTTAGCCATTTTCATACAAAAAGCATGGACTATAACCCATGGTTTTGATCGATTTTGGTCCTTTTTCACAACATTTCAAATGTTTATTGTTGCCAGACCAGTAAAACGAGCTCGATCGATGAAGCACTGAACAATCGCGAGATTTTATGATATTGTGAGATTTAAGGCATGGAAACATAAATTATGCATTATTTATGAAATATGCAAAATAGGTAGCTTTTGGCCATTTTCAGGCAAAAATAACGGACTATAGCCCATGGTTTTGATCGATTTTGGTCTCTTTTCACACCTTTTGAAAGATTAAGCATTATGTATGAAGGATGCAAAATAGGTCATTTTTGGCCATTTTCAGACAAAATGCATGGACTATAGCACATGTTTTTGATCGATTTTGGTCCTTTTTCACACCTTTTCAAAAACTATGCATTTTTTATGAAGGATTCAAAATAGGTCATTTTTGGACGTTTTCAGACAAAAAGCATGGACTATAGCCCATGGTTTTCACCGAATTTGGACCATTTCCACACCTTTTGAAAGATTATGCATTATTTATGAAGGATGCAAAATAGATCGTTTTTGGTCATTTTCAGGTAAAAATAATGGACTATAGCCCATGGTTTTCACCGAATTTTGACCATTTCCACACCTTTTGAAAATATATGCATTGTTTATGAAGGATGCAAAATAAGTCATTTTTGGAAGTTTTCAGACAAAAAGCATGGACTATAGCCCATGGTTTTCACCGAATTAGGACCATTTTCACACCTTTTAAAAAAATATGCATTATTTATGAGGGATGTAAAATAGGTCAATTTTGGCCATTTTGATACATAAAGCATGGACTAAAGCCCATGGTTTTGATCGATTTCGGTCCTTTTTCACACCTTTTCAAAAATGATGCATTATTTATGAAGGATGCAAAAGACGTCATTTTTGGCCATTTTGAGACAAAAAGCATGGACTATAGCCCATGGAATTCGTCGATTTTGGTCCTTTTTCACACCTTTTCAAAAATTATACATTTATTATGAAGGATAAAAAATAGGTCATTTTTGGCCATTTTCATACAAAAAGCATGGACTATAGCCCATGGTTTTGATCGATTTTGGTCCTTTTTCACACCTTTTCAAAAATTATGCATTATTTATGAAGGATGCAAAATAGGTCATTTTTGGCCATTTTCATACAAAAAGCATGGACTATAGCCCATGGTTTTCATCGATTTTGGTACTTTTTCACACCTTTTCAAAAATTATACATTTATTATGAAGGATAAAAAATAGGTCATATTTGGATGTTTTCAGACAAAATGCATGGACTATAGCCCATGGTTTTCACCGAATTTGGACCATTTTCACACCTTTTGAAAAAATATGCATTATTTATGAGGGATGTAAAATAGGTCATTTTTGCCCATTTTCAGACAAAAAGCATGGACTATAGCCCATGGTTTTCATCGATTTTGGTCCTTTTTCACACCTTTTCAAAAATTATACATTTTTTATGATGGATGCAAAATAGGTCATTTTTGGCCGTTTTCATACAAAAAGTATGGACTATAGCGTATGGTTTTCATCGATTTTGGTCCTTTTTCACACCTTTTCAAAAATGATGCATTATTTATGAAGGATGCAAAAGAGGTCATTTTTGGCCGTTTACAGACAAAAAGCATGGACTATAGCCCATGGTTTTGATCGATTTTGGTCCTTTTTCACACCTTTTCAAAAATTATGTATTGTTTATGACGGATGTAAAATAGGTTATTTTTGGCCGTTTACAGACAAAAAGCATGGACTATAGAGCATGGTTTTGATCGATTTTGGTCCTTTTTCATACCATGATTTTGAAAAATTATGCATTAATTATGAAGAATGCAAAATAGGTCATTTTTGGGCATTTTCAGACAAAAAGCATGGACTATAGAGCATGGTTTTGATGGATTGTGGTCCTTTTTCACACCTTTTCAAAAATTATGCATTTTTTATAAAGGATTCAAAATAGGTCATTTTTGGAAGTTTTCAGACAAAAAGCATGGACTATAGCCCATGGTTTTCACCGAATTTGGACCATTTTCACACCTTTTGAAAAAATATGCATTATTTATGAGGGATGTAAAATAGGTCAATTTTGGCCATTTTGATACATAAAGCATGGACTAAAGCCCATGGTTTTGATCGATTTTGGTCCTTTTTCACACCATAATTTTGAAAGATTATGCATTGTTTATAAAGAATGCAAAATAGGTCAGTTTTGGGCATTTTCAGACAAAAAGCGTGGACTATATTCCATGGTTTTTATTAATTTGCACCATTTTCACAACTTTTGAAAAAATATGCAATATATATGAAGGATTCAAAATAGGTTGTTTTTGGGCATTTTCAGACAAAAAGCATGGGCTATAGACTATGGTTTTGATCGATTTTGGTCTTTTTTCACACCTTTTAAAAAAAATATGTATTATTTGTGAAGTATGCAAAATAGGTCAGTTTTTGGGCATTTTCAGACAAAAAGCATGGACTATAGCCTTAGGTTTTGATCGATTTTGGTCTTTTTTCACACCTTATTAAAAAAATATGCATTATTTGTGAAGTATGCAAAATAGGTCAGTTTTTGGGCATTTTCAGACAAAAAGCATGGACTATAGGCTTAGGTTTTCACCGAATTTGGACCATATTCACACCTTTTAAAAAATTATGCATTATTTATGATGGATGGAAAATAGGTCATTTAGGTTTTCACCGAATTTGGACCATTTTCACGGCTTTTGAATAATTAAGCATTATTTATGAAATATGGAAAAATGGTCATTTTTTAGGCGTTTTGGAATTAGAATTAGAATTAGAATTTAGAATTATTTGTTTTTTGTTTTAGTATTTTTAAGACAAGTGAATTTAATTAATAACCTAGAAAAATATTTTTTTCCCAATTTTTATTAATCTCTGCAAAGCTCAGTAGCACAAATCAACAAACAAGTGCGCATGTACACGTTACATTCACCTGTAGGCGTAAATTGTGACCAATGAGTGCGCCGGATTTATTATACACTAAGAACGGCTAAGAAGACTAAAAACTACTGCGAGGGAGACTACGATATTGGTCGCAGACAATAGAGTGAAAGCTTTTAACTATTTCATTTATCGGTCAGTTTGATACAGTCAATGTCATTAACGTTGTCCACCGAAAAAAGACATTTACACATTTACACATTTACACATTTAGACTAAAGGAAATATCACGTGTTTGATTATGTATTCTTTGCCTCGGGTGCGTCAGCCTGAACTTTAAATGTAAAATTCAATTCGTGAATCGAAAATCAAGATTAATGTCCCGACCATTTAGTGAGGATTTAAGATGGAGAATGGTATTCCAGCGTTTGTTTTATGCCAGAACGTTCGAGAAAACAAGTGATATTTCTTTTAGTCTAAATGTGTAAATGTGTAAATGTGTAAATGTGTAAATGTGTAAATGTGTAAATGTGTAAATGTGTAAATGTGTAAATGTGTAAATGTGTAAATGTGTAAATGTGTAAATGTGTAAATGTGTAAATGTGTAAATGTGTAAATGTGTAAATGTGTAAATGTGTAAATGTGTAAATGTGTAAATGTGTAAATGTGTAAATGTGTAAATGTGTAAATGTGTAAATGTGTAAATGTGTAAATGTGTAAATGTGTAAATGTCTTTTTTCGTTGGACAACGTTATTGACATTGACTGTATATTAGTAGGATATAAAAAATCTCAAAGTTTGCTGCACACATATATTCATGATCTTTTACTATAAATGATTAATTTACTATCAAACAGATACATTCAATATCAATAAAAATACTATTTTTCATCGGAAATATTTTAATAAAACAAATTTCCCAAAGTTGACTATCAAACAATCTCATTGCATGCTTCCTTACAATAAGTGCCTCGCAATTTATTGGAATTAATTAGCTTGATTAAAAAATTGTCCAAATCTGATTGCCTTTAATAGATAATTGAAGCGTCTCTTTAACGTAACCTTTTCTTTTCTTTTCAAACTCTTGCCTAGTGTTTCTCGAGAATTTAAAAAAAACAAACAAACTATTTGTATCTAATAACTTTCAGGGCTTTACAGGCTCTCTCCAATCTTCTGTGAGTTTCGTTTGAATCGCACTTACCAAAATTTATTAAAACGCTAATAGATATATTTTCGTAGAAGAACACTTTGAAAAGAAAATTTCAATGGATATATTTTTGTGGAAGAACATTTTGAAAAGAAAAATTAAAACATGTTTTTTAGGTTTGAAATTTTTTTTAGGAAAAAGAAACTTTTTTCCAATAGATGTTTAGCTATATTTTAAGTAATAAATATTGTTGGCGGTTGATAAGGAGTAATTGGATATATAGCAGTTATTGCAAAACACAATTTGTACAAAAAAAAACAAAAAAACAAAAAAAAAAACGGAAAAACACTCCAAATTGCAGCGTCTCATTAGGAAAAAGAGATGTGCGTAATGAGCTTGAGCCTTGAAAAGTACTTTTTTCTTAACTATCAGTTCTCTGCCATCGTTTCGGTAAGTTTAATTGATGTATTACAAAACAATCAATGGCTAGAGAAAATTTATCCATGTCTTTTGCCTAGAGTGCACTGAATATATATTCCATCATCTCATATTTGACAGCAACATTAGTTATATATTTATCCTAGAGGAGAATTTACATCGCCGGAATTTTTAGTTAATATCATTTTAATCCGAGTGTCTATCTTTGACATTCTAGAACTCTGATTTGATTGGTGTAGATATTGTAACCTGGCTCTTACTTGAGTCCTTAGACACAGTGAGCAGTCTGACTTTTTCTTAGATCATACAAAGTGCTGTAATCCAACAGTTTGAGACTAGATCAACATCGATCGTCAGAACTGAACAAGTATGGATTTTTCAAAGGTCTCTAACGATTCTGTGGGTATCGATGAACATCGCTTTTCTGAAAGCAATGGTACATCATCAAACAACAACAGCCTGACTGCAGTCGTAATGGATCCTCTAGCAGTGGCATTGAAGTTGACATCATGCTCAATTATTGGGATTCTGTCGATTATTGGAAATATCCTTGTAATTTTTGTGGTTTTTCGAGTAGCCCGTATGAAAACCACCACCTTCTATCTGATCGTGAACATGTCGTTCAGCGACATTCTCTTCACGTTGATTTCGATGCCACCATTCATGCTTGCTGTACTGGGCCATGGCTTAGTGTTTGGCGGTAAGGCCGGGACGTTCATTTGTAAGTTTGTCAATCCTTCGTCGTTTGGATTGATGGCAAGTTCAGTGCTCACGATGACTGCTATTGCTCTCGATCGTTTCCTTGCTATCAAACACCCATTACAAGCCATGATGGGCACACGAATGCTGAAGGGAATAATCATTTCTATATGGGCTGCCAGCCTGATCGTGTCGCTGCCATTGGTGTTCTCGTACGAGCTCAAGGAAGAAAAAAACTTCTATTACTGCGAAGAAAAATGGTCTTCTTCCGACACCGACAACAACCTTGCCTCGCGTGTCTACACCATAGTATTATTCATCATCATTTACTGCGTACCCTTTTTAAGCATGGCTATTCTCTACTACAGTTTAGCCCACCATTTGTGGTGTAAAAAGATACCTAATAACTTCCACCCGATTCAGAGATATTTAATCATTTGCCGTCGCAGAGTGGTTAGGATGCTTGTTGCTGTTTTGTTCTGCTTCATCGTTTGTTGGCTACCCCTACAAGTCGTTACCTTTTCAGCGTATTTCCAAGAAGACATTCAAATATCACTCAACGTGATTTTTGCAGTCGAGATGTTAATCAGAGCCAACGGAGCTATCAATCCCTTTCTGTACCTTATTTTTAGTCGCACTTTTCGACAAGCAGCCATCAAAGCTTTTCGCTTTTGCTTCAAACGACACGAGTTTGCTTCCTCTCAGAATGATAATAAACGAAAAGCATCGTCTTTCCTGACGATCGTGGCGAATAACAATCGAATGGGGTCACTTAAGGCGATAAAAAAGCAAGAAACTCCAATATGACGATTCTAATTCAATATTATTATTTAGTATTCTTCGCCGAAGACTCGGCTCCTTTTCAAGGGTATATAAGAGCCGAAAACGCCTCAACTATCCCCATGTACTTGGCTCACATCACTTGGTAATCACCAGCGTCGATCTATCACTTTTTCCGGCAGTATATTTGGGTAGAACAGATCTTTCAGTAAACATTAGAGTACTATCTATGCTTGCGTGCTGTTCGTTATTATAATACTTGATATAATTGCTAATGAAAAACATGCATTTTTTTTATCTTGGGGGAGGTGACAAAAACATTTTTTTTTGATAATTTCCTGTTATGTTAGTCGTGCGTAAGAGTAAAAAAATATTATTGGATGGAGTTGCAAACGGGTAAATCGAAGGGCGAAAGGAACTATGTTTACGCATAACAAATTACTAGATTTTCTCGCTATATATATCATCATCATTATCCGCTATGCCTGTGTAGCACGTAGGGCTGACACTAAGGACTTCTTTGTGTTAGTTTTCGTAGCAATAAGTAATAAGTGATGGGGTTGCTGGTCACATGCACATTGCCAAAGTCCTGTTAGCCAGCATTACCCGTTGCCCCCTATGACGCTATATATATATATATAACCAAAAAGAAATGGCTGATTAGGAATATGAAATATATGAAATGGCGCGCTTGTCTATATACTGCAATATAAGCATGGTAGGAGCTAGAGAACAAGAGAGAAGTAGTACAGAAACACTTCGAGATGTTGCTTAGCTATGTTTTGACTTTTCGATTGGTGCTCAATCTAAACTCTCCCAGAGTGTTTGTATCACAGTTTATATGAAGACACAAGCGGACGTTTTATATTGCTTTTATAAAATAAACAAAGCGTTTGAGCTGAGCAGCTGAGCGTGCTTTTTTTGTTCGCATAGTTAAATATGTTTTTTCACCAATCGGAGCGCGCGCCTTGTATATCGAATATTTTCTAAACATGCAAATATGCAAATATAACTATAACAAAACCAATAGGTTCGTAAGTCCTTAACAGTTCAGAAATACTTTAGAAATTGAGTTTGCTCTATATATGTATATTCATTCTAGCCATGGTTGGTAAAGACTTGAAATTCAAGTTTTATCGATAATCACGTGACAGTTATATGTGTACATTTCGTTTCCATAGACGAAGGGTTTCCTTGACGCGCATTAATACAAAATTAAGACATAAAACATTATGCTCAAAGTAGTATAAACATTTCCTAGGTAAAAAGTATTAGATAAATCTATTAAGCAGTTTATTCTTATGACCATTAACATAGTTGATCTAATTGAGTGAAACAAGGATGAGTTAAAAGCCGGTTTATAGTGTAGAAACAAAAACGATTAGCCAACATTTCAATATCCATTAAATATTTTGTAGGAAGTAGACTTCAGTTCAAAATGGACTTTTTGACAAAGCAGGATTACTAGAATACTGTCAATAGCGTCCTCATGGATTGGTGACTTCACTTGGATAGAGTGATTACTATTTGAAAACTGCGAAAAGTAAGAACGTAAGCTATAGTACAAAACCAACAAAGGGGATTACTTCATTAAATATTTTGAGCGAATATATTAATGTGGCAAAATGTGAAAAAAAGAGTCATCTACTTGGAAGAGAATCCTGATGACAAAACAATTAGTGGGCGCCGATCAGATAAGAAAACAAAATGTTTTCAAATATCTTACATTATAATAATCATCTATGATTGGTTTGCGTTTCTGTTAGATTGGGGTGGATGGAGCAATTAAGGAGGTTTTTGGTCAATTAAACCACGCAATACTTAGAGTAAAATCCAAGGCTTCACAGCAAGTTTCCACCCTAAATGTAAGTTCTGTCAAAATTCAACAAAATCTGGGTTAAATTGATGGACAAAAACAAATACAAAAAAGGCTTAATAGAACTAAGGGAGAAGGCCGGAGGAATAGGGGTTATTAAATATGGCCAACTTTCTAGGTCACCCGGCTTGAAATTTTTAAAACGGTCCCCAATACCTTAATGAAAAAACTTGCAAATATGCAAGGAATGAACAGAAAAAACTAGTGACCCCCTTTTTTCATTTCTAAATATTCGATGCATCCCCCCCCCCCCCCCCCCTCAATAATTCCTCCGGCTTACCCCTCCAAAAAAAAATGCTCCCTAACTTAAAATATCTAAATGAAGGCAGTCTAAAAATCTTATAGAATTCTTCTCATATTAAAAAATGTTATTGATAGAAAAAGTAAATTTAAAAAATATAGCATACGCTTTCTTGGCGCCAACCATTTTAGCAAAAACTCTTAGTCATTAATTTTGAATAAGTATAGACTTAAAAAATATATAATCAAAAACCTTTAAAGAAATATTTTTTGCGATGGAAAATGATAAGTGAAGGGAAATGAGATCCAGGTAATTGTTTAACTGAAATTTTATGCGGATGTGAGCAAATTAGAATACAAGTCTTAATTTCGAATAAGCATAATTAAAAAAAAGATGACTACAAACTTGGAAATAAGATCACTTCATTTCTGAAATATTTTGAAGACAGAGACACAAAGACTAGCTATGTATTGATAAACAAACCTTTTAACTTTTTAACTAGAGTATTGTTAAAGGTGCAATTAACAAGGTACGTACTTCCTATTTCTCATAAATCCTTAAAGGAGTAAATGACAAAAAGAAGGACTTTGAAAAGATAGATTGTTTTAAGGGATAACTCCAGGGGATATGAGCAGTAATTGAAAACCAATCATTCCGTTTCCATTAAGTATTACCTCTAGATACCACTTGTACCACCTAAGAAATTTTTTTCATATTCAAATGTATAAACTCCTTAGGGACTCGCAAGTCTATGATTTTAATTAGGGGAAAGAAATGACTAACTACGTGAAGGAATCTGGTTGTATTGATATCAAGATGCAGTGCAAACTTCTTAAAACCGTCTTGTACGCGAGGCAAACATGGAAATACAAAATAAATGCCAAAAATTCCTTCGAGAAAAATTGTGACGATTTCTTTGGTAATTCCATGTGAGCCTTAAATTCACGATACTTTTGAGAAGGGTCCATTAGGGGGGAAATCCTGATGAAGAAGAGTCAACAAGCTTAACGAAAGTCACTTAATATTTCGATATATCCATTTAGATCTGACAGTGTATAAGTAGTCAATACTAGCTTTGGAAAATCTCATCAAGAGAGAGTAATAAGCCTAATTCTCTTTCTACAAAGAACGAGGGCGACGAACATGCTGCATGATTCTCGTTGCATGATTTTTTTTTTTTTTTTTTTTTTACAGTGTGCCATGGGGAATGAAATACTTATCCCTAGAACTATGGTGTCTCTAGATTAACCCTATGAAAAGTCCCGGGTACATCTTGCGCACAACATAAAAGCCTTCAGTGTGAGCCTCCTTGGATACAATATTCTTACTTATATTAAGCAAGGTCATATTGGTGTCATATTGAGTTCAAACACTTGGATATAACATCAAATGTCCCCTACTGAGCATAACTATTAAAATAACGCCACCACTTACTTATAAACCTACTATTCCTATGTACCATGGCAATAAAAAATAAATAGTCGTATTTTGTTATTGCGCATTGTTATTGACTTTAGAAATGCCAAGGTCTTCTCTCAGTTGCTTGCTATCCTTTTATTCTTTCTTTCTTTCTTTTTATCTTTCTTTCTTTCTTTCTTTCTTTCTTTCTTTCGTTCATTTTTATGTTATTTTATTCTTTGACTCTTAGTTTTTTAATCTCTTTATTTTTTCTTCCTCTCTTATTCCCCTTTAAATCCTTTAATTCTCTAAACATTATTAAGATTTGTATATATACTTGCCGTGAATCCAGTCAAGTCTTCACATAATATGTTAAGTCTTTTTTTTTTTGTAAAAATATTTTCATTTGATATCGCCTTAAGGACGTTCAAGGAGAAATGAAGTTGCAGTCAGAATTTTTTAAACTTAGCATAAACATACCCCAATTAAGCTATTATTGTTCGAAAAATGGAAATAAAAATGGGGATCACCGATCTCGTCTTATTGCTAAACGCTGTGAAAATATGGTATTCATCGAGGAAAAAAGTGCGCGCTAAAAGTAAAGTAACCTAGGGGATCCAAGAAGTGCTTCGAAAAAAATAAAATAATAAAAACATCAAAGAAATGCAGAAAACAAAATCATAGCTATCAAATAAGAATTCCTTTAACATTTCCGAATCAAAAGCATGCAAGTAAGAGTTAGTAATATAGAGGATATTACATGGGCGCGCGGAGATATTCGCTACGCTCACTTGTGAGAGATCTTTTCAACACTCGAAGATAAAATTCGTATCTCCAAGCGGCCATGTAATATTCTGTTTATCATTTAACAGATCAAAAACAGTTTTCCGTGTTTGATACTCTGATCAAAACACGCGGGATGTTGGGAGAACACGAGAGGAGCGTAGGAAACCACGACGCGTAACGGAGTGGTTTCCAGCATTGCGCGAAAAGATCGAAAAAAAAGCAAAGTCTAAGTAAATTCTCCCTACGTGCCGTCTTATTCAAACTGACCAATGAGCGCGCGCGATAGATTAAGAATGACGATAGCATGTTTTGATACTCTCATCAAACATGGTTTTCGACCAATCCTAGCGCGCGTAGTATACCAATTATTTTATAAATAATTATCAATGAAGTATGTTTTGGCTTTTTCAGGCCATTTTTTCCGTGTATTTTTGAATAGCCATCACAATGGTGTTTCCTTCACACGTGAAAATAACATGTTATTTTCGCGTTTGAAGATATCAATTTTTCGAAATAGAGAAAAATAGATATTTCATTGTTAATTATATAATAAAAGGATTTATGAAACTTTCATTCCGTGCGATGCAGTAAAATGAGTACCATTCGTTAACAGGTGAATTTTTTTTGTAAATATGTTCAAATCATTCTCTCCCAATAGATTTACATATTTTGTAGATTTTGGTACTTTCTTGATTTGAAGACAAAGAAAATATGAGATCCGGCACTGAATTAGTTTCCGAGATATTTTGCGGTAAAGAATTCTTAATGTTTGTCCGCGTGATTGTAATTTTCTTAACGGATTATTATACAGTGGACTGACGAGGTTGAATTAAGCGAAACTAGTTTCCACTGAATATTTATTTGTCGTTTTGGCGTACGTAGAAAAGATAATTCAAGTTAGGGATTTATACCAAAACGAAAACAACTTACTATTATTACAAAATCTTTTCAAGTCTCGGCTAAAACAATTTGAGAAAGGTAACGAATTGAGAAATGGGTTTTCTTGATATTTTTCCCATCAAAACATTTGAATAACGTCATCACGATGAGCGCACGCGCAATAAACTCAAGCGTAGAAAGGCTGCGCGCCAAAAAATTCCCGCGCGAGCGTCCTTAATTCAATGAATTTAATTTCCAATGAATTATACCTACTTATTATATATTGGACGTGGTTCACTTTGTCGAGAAAGCGGAATAGCGATGTCTTTGAATGTGCACTAGATGTCTACTGCTTCAGATCACTCGGGTATATTCCTGCTATCCATTACTCAACGTATTTTTTCAATTAAAAAAAATAATATAAAGTCATTGTTTATTTATACCTTATTTCGGATGCATTTTTTCATAATGTCATTCAAGCTTATCGACTTTAAATTTGATATAGGCTCAGGAAAAGGACACACTAATATATAAGATATTATTTGTTTCAATGTGCTAGGATTGGATTCTCATATTTCTCATAATGTTTTCTATTTGGTACTATTTTGATGTCTGTAATTTGTTTTTGAGTTAAAAATAGGTTCGATTCTATATTAGATTCAAATTTACCTCTCTATAATTTTACGTTTTGTTTTTAATTTCAGTTTTTATTTGTACTTAGCTTCAACGGAAGCAATATCACGTTCCTTTTTATTTAAAATTATGAAGGTTTTTTTTCTTTCTTTCTCCTTCTTCCTATTTCTTCCTATTTTCTTCGTATTTTTCTTGATCTTGCTCTCTTATTTATTTTATTTTTTAACTTTTCTTTTTCATTCCACCCATCCACCCATCCACCCATCCCCCATCCACCATCCACCCATCCACCCATCCACCCATCCCACCATCCACCCATCCACCACCCCCATCCAACCCATCCACCCATCCACCCATCCACCATCCACCCATCCACCCATCCACCATCCACCCATCCACCCATCCACCCATCCACCCATCCACCCATCCACCCATCCACCCATCCACCCATCCACCCATCCACCCATCCACCCATCCACCCATCCACCCATCCACCCATCCACCCATCCACCCATCCACCCATCCACCCATCCACCCATCCACCCATCACCCATCCACCCACCATCCACCCATCCACCATCCACCCATCCACCCATCCACCCATCCACCCATCCACCCATCCACCCATCCACCCATCCACCCATCCACCCATCCACCCATCCACCCATCCACCCATCCACCCATCCACCCATCCACCCATCCACCCATCCACCCATCCACCCATCCACCCATCCACCCATCCACCCATCCACCCATCCACCCATCCACCCATCCACCCATCCACCCATCCACCCATCCACCCATCCACCCATCCACCCATCCACCCATCCACCCATCCACCCATCCACCCATCCACCCATCCACCCATCCATCCATCCATCCATCCGTCCGTCCGTCCGTCCGTCCCTCCCTCCCTCCCTCCCTCCTTTCCTCATTCCCTCCCTCCTTTCCTCATTCCCTCCCTCCCTCCCTCCCTCAATCCAATCATCCATCCAAACAACTGGCAAAAATGCCACTATTTCCTGATTAGGCGTCTATTTTCCAAACTTCACTCTTGCCCTGCTTAATATTTTTAGTATAAACCCTATTGAGGAACTTCATTATAATTAGCCCCCTAGTGATTATTTTGCCTATTTTTTTAGAAATGTCTGTGCATAATTATTGAAAGCTTTTCAATAGGATACCTCATTGTTTTCTTTTTACTATACACCTCCAAGAAAAGGCAATCTTGAAAAAATGACAAAGCTATTTTATCGAATTTGAAAAAAAAAAAAAAACCAGATCTAAAATTAAGGAATGGTTCTGAAAATTCTATTTTTCCGTTTGCTAAAAATTTCGGAAGAAATCAAAACACGTAGTATCAATACTGCCTTTCTTTAATCGTGTCCTCCAAATCACATCAGATGCTAAATTTGGTATGTCTCAATATAGTATTAATACATTATGCGTTCGGTGTGTGTAATGAAATAGAGAGGATAGGAGAAAAATATCAAATGCCCTTGGCGGGAATCAAACCCACGTCTCAATATTATCATTATATATAAATGTTGAAGTAGAATGATGACTGTAATAATACTTTATTCATTATAATAAGATATTGCGTTTCACCAATCATGTACTCAAGTGCTGAATCTACTTGCGTGCAGTCTATATTCAGTCATTTCATACACGAAATGTATCAGTCATAGCTATATTCAGCCTATTGAAGAGATATCGTTAATTCTATCACATATCCAAGCTATAAAATCCATTGGTCATCTTTGGCCGAGAATATTCAATTTGAGGATTCAATATTTGACGTGATGTACAAACATCATGAATTTGGTTCGTTTGAGAAAGTATTAATTTAAAGGGTATATATAAACGTACAATCATGAATATGTTCCAAGAGATCGATTGGTTGTTTTTATTTTCAAATGAACTTGAAGTTTTCAAAAAATAATTTTTGTTACATCGCAGGCCAAAAAGCCTGGTTATATATTTTTTTACTTTCTTCCTCTACTGCGATTTTTTTCGTTATTCTTTCGCAAATGTCCTTATTTTCCGTGACTTGTTATAAATTAGCAAAAAAACATTTACAATTAACTAATTGTAGCCAACTGACTAAAATTAACAAAAGCTTTAGACAACTTGGCTAAGACCTACAAAGAACAGAAGGCTTTTGGTAATTAATGAGTGGTTCCTTATGTACAAAACAAATGGCAATCCAAATAAGAAATAAAACTTTTCGTTAGGTCACGTTCGATCCGTAATAAATACCCATATAGTTCATTTTTCTAGTTGTTGCAAATATATTTAGAATTTGTTTGTGATTTCCATGTTCCTTTGCAAAAGGCTTTTCATATCAAGCCATTATATTTATTTATTGTATTATGTGGGCCCATTATGTGGCTTACTATGCGTGGTCGATCTGACTCGTACGAGTATGAATCAAGCTGTTTTGAAAAATAATGTCATGCTGTGAGGACATTTTGAATGAAAAATGACTTGAAGAAAGTAGGTTCATTTGGGAAAGTCAAGAAGCAGCTTGTGTCCGCCAGAACCGACTTATACTTCAGTGATGTAGAGTACTAAAATTGCCAAAAATTTGGCTAATAGTCTTCAATGGAAATTTTTGGAGAATCAAAGCATTTGTTTAAAAAAAGAAATCAACCTGCTCTTTTTAAGGCATTGGAATTACATTTTTTGTATATATTTAAAAATATAACTATTTAGTTTTTATAGGATGAAAACTCTTTTTGGATCGGATGAGTGAATGCAATAGTGTAAGTGGAGTTCGTTCAAGCGAATCAGGTCAGAATCGAAACACGTCGTGTGTGTCACCAGTCTACGAAGCAGAGTCGCTAGAATGGAACGAGTATACATAAACGTAAGATGCAAATCACGAAAACTAGAAAGAAAAGTACTAGATTAGACGAAATAAGAGCGATTTTTTTGCTGAAAGATAGCAGTGGTATTTGACAAAAAATTACAAGAAATTAAAATGAGCAAGAAGGAGCTTCACTCTATGAAGGTAAGATTAATTGATAACACATTAGAAATACTTAATGTCGACTAATGAAATAGTTCATCGCAAACATGTACAAAGAACAGAAGGAATTCAACCATTTGTGGCTAGGTTTTTCTATAATCGGTTCTTAAAATAAACAGGACTGGGTCCAGTTTGATCCTATAAACATAAAACTTCTAAACTGGTTTTGTAAACTCTATCGAAATTCACGAACTCCATTTTACTTAAAACTAAAAATCAGATAATTAAAGCTTAAAAATGCAGGCATGCCTCTATGAAAACTAATGATTTCAATGGCTTTTCTATCTCATGTCTGAGTGAATAGGAGGGAGCTGAGAGTGAGATGGAAAGACAAAGTAATAGAGAGGAAGAGCTAGTTGTCTCATCCGAATATCGTGTTGTAAATAATGCCGTAATGTCCCTGCATCTAACTGTTCCATCGCATCACGCGATTGATCATATGTTAATACGATAGAAATAATCAGATACGCCAAAAACCAAATGTTCATATCTCTTAAATTATTAATTTCATTTACTTAACATCGTGGCCTATTTTTTCTATCGTCTCTTTAAATACAAAATGAAGCTCTTTCCCTTTTAAGAAAAAACAATGTTGTGTGTGTTGAGCACTAACATTTGTTCAAATCTATAAAATCATCCAACCTTGATGAATTCAAAACATCAATGGAATCCTGAAACGTTTCATTCAACTCCACATTCGCCTCGGGCATGATCGATTAAAAACAATGTCTAAAAGAAACTTAGTTTTTCAACGATCTAATTGCTATTTAAGAACCGGATTTTTTCGCTTTGTCGTCTCAATTCTTAAATGAGTTATTAACTTTGATCTATCTAATCAGAAATCATTTATTTATATCGTGATATTCTAACCCTTTTGATATTTCAAAACACGGTACTGCTGACCTCTTAAGGCCGGTTTAGACGGTACGATTTTCGCCTACAACTATAGTGTACAACACGCTCGCGTCTGTCGTAGGCGAGTTGTAGGCTTAATTCACACGCTACGACTCGAGTTGTAGGATAGCGCGAGCGTGTTGTATACGATAGTTGTAGGCGAGAATCGTACCGTCTAAAGCGGCCTTTACATATTTCATTAAATCGTGTCTTGGGAATTTGGTCAGCGGTATACTTAATAAAATGACGTTTCCTGCTGGGTAGAATCATTTAAGTCAAGTCACAATACCTAAATACTACACCGATTAAAAACGTGTAAGGCTGACAAAACAAACTATAAAAGAGTTCAAATTCTAGTCTCACTTGCCATGAATTATCTATCATGTTTTAGTAAATGTTTAAATCATATGAAATTTAGTAAATACCAAGTAAATGTAAAAGCTTTTAGTCTATCACCATTCGAACATTGGTTATTAGAAAACTCCGAGTCACCCTGCGTGTAGGTAGGTGGGAGGGAGGGAGGAGGAGGGAGGAAGGGATGGAGGGAGGGAGGGAGGATGGAGTGAAGTGAAGACTTCTGTTCATTTCAGTACTGGGTATATTGTGAAAGTATTCCGAAATATTTCATGGAAGATTCTGCTTAAATTTTCAGAAACCACAAGATCATGACACTTTCAAACCTTGGGACTTCAGCTAGTCTCAATTCTGTAATCTTCCAACAAACAAGATAAAGACCTTGTTCAGTCGCCACTAAAAGCAAGTTTTGAATACCTGAAAGGCGAGAACTATAATATCGAACTGAACTTTATCGAAGGCGATGAACATCCATTAACAGAACAAGGAAATCTTGAGGCCATTTTGATGGCATGTGAGCAAATAAAACAAGACAAGATAAGAAATTGCAGAGATCAAATATTCAAAAAGACTTTGGCTTCCTTCACGCCTTTACACGTCGCAGCATTTTCTGGCAATGCAGGTACAGCACGTCTTCTTGTACGTGAAAGTGGTATTGATATCAATGTTCAAGCTTTAGGTCAGCGGACACCATTATTGTTGGCATGCGCTACCTGGAAACGATGAAGTAGCAAAAGTATTCATTGAAGAAAAAGCTGATCCTAATTTGGCAAGAGAAGATAAAAGTGACTCCTCTAATGCTTTCAGTACTGATTAACGCCTAAAGACATAGTTGCCTTGCTAATCGAAAATGGGGCCAACATATCTGCTGAAGCCACAAAAGGGAGAACAGCATTGCATTTTGCAGCAGCAAATGGATTCAAAAGTATACTCAAAATGCTATTGGAAAACGGAGGTGATGTAAACGTGGTTCTGGAAGAGGGATGTTCAAATTTGCACTTGGCATCGTTATTTGGTCACACAAAAACAGCTTCACTATTGATCCAGAAAGGCGCAGCGTTGGAAATGAAGGATCAACAAGGGTATACCGCATTACATTATGCTACCCACAGTGAACGAAGTGAAGTGGCTGAAAGTTGCTTGCGTGTGGAGCCAATAAAGATGCTGTGGATAAGTTACACTTCACACCTTTTCATCTTGCAGCACAAAATAATCATATAAATGTGTGCCATGTTCTATTAAAGTACAAAGCGAACTTGAACTCCTTGGCCAATGACAGAGTGACTCCTCTAATGCTGGCTGTCTTTCATGGTCATTTAGAGACAGTACAGTTTTTATGTAGTAACGGAAGTGTGTTGCAAGCGCGACACCAAACTGGCAAAACTGCATTGCATTTCGCATCTCAACGAGGACATCATGAAGTTGCAAGGTACCTGATAGAAAAAGGGAGCTACTTGCACACATGTGACTTACAGGGTTACACACCATTACATAAGGCAGCTCAAAATGGACACAAAAAGGTTTGCAAAGTTTTGCTTGATCGTGGAGCAAATGTCGACGCCTCCAACGACAAAGGGACGACACCACTGATCGTTGCAGCAAATTACGGTCACTATAAGGTTGTAAAGTTTCTTGTGGATAGAGGTGCTGATATTAATGCAAGTCATTCATCGGGGACGACATCACTTCATTTTGCAGCAGAAAGAGGTCATTCTGAAATTGCAAAACTTCTCCTGGAGAAAGGGGCAGACGTGAATGCCTGTGATAGTTGGGGACTGTCAGCATTGCACAGGGCTGCCAAAAATGGCCATGAATCACTCGCTGAGCTATTTATCAAATCCAATGCAATCATCAACTCGAAGGACAACTGGCAATATACACCATTACATCGTGCAGCAGAAAACGGGCACAGCTCGACGGTTGCAATGCTCCTCGACATGGGGAGTGAAGTTGAAGCAAGAGACAAATGGGGATTCACTTCCCTTCATCGTGCAGCATGTAACGGCAAAACTGAAACAATTCAAATTCTTCTCTCTGCAAATGTAGATGTAAGTGCACAGGATTCACTGGGGTATACTGCATTGCACAGAGCATCAGAAGGTGGATATTACGACTACCTGTAAAGATACTAATAAAAGCTGGATCTGATGTTAATTGCCTTGACAACCAGGGTTTCAGCCCACTTCATCGAGCAGCTGAAAATGGTCATCCAAGATGTTGTGGAGATGCTTATTGAGTATGGAAGCAATGTCAACAGCCAAACCGTACACCCTCAACTACAAAGCCTCAGCTCTGTCATCATATGTGAAAGATTCAAGCGTGGGAAATCAGTCTGGGAACACAACGAATGTATTTAAAAAGGAGCCAAATAAAACCAAAGGGCCAGCGGCACTTCTTTTAGCAGCACAGAATGGCCACGAGAAAACAGTGGAGCTGTTGCTAAAAAAGGGAGCAGATGCAGAGATAACGGATTTCTGGAAATCCACAGCATTGCATAAATCAGCAGAAGATGGTAAGATAAAGTCAGCTGAATGCTTGATAAAATATTTCAATGATGTCAATCTCAAAGATCGATGGGGATACACACCTCTTCACAGAGCTTCTGAAAATGGTCACTCAAAGATAATCGAACTGCTGCTTAGAAACGGTGGTGACATCAAAAGCGTGGACCAATGGAAATGCACTCCGTTAATTCGCGCCGCACAGTACGGACACTACGAATGTACAAAGCTGTTAATCGAAAGTGGGAAGTAGCGTGGACGATACTGATAAGTGGGGATTCTCGGCGTTCTTAAGAGCTTGCCAAAATGGCCATACCACAATTGCCCAACTTCTTCTTGCTTCTGGTGCAGATGAAACAAAAACAACGCGTGAAAAGACAACAGCACTAATGCTGGTCAGTTATGGAGGATTTTCTGACACTTTAGAAATGCTCCTCGAAAGAAAAGCTAATCCAAACTGCTGTCATGGATAAAGGCCTAACCGCGTTACATTTCGCAAGTCAGAAAGGTCACTGCGGCTGTAATTCGGTTGCTGGCTACGCATGGTGCCAATGTGAACGCCGCTGACCAGTTTGGATATACACCACTGCACAAGACAGCATTTCACGGTCACACCGACTGTGTTAAAGTACTTCTACGTTTCAATGCCAGGCTAGATATAACTGACAAGCAAGGATGCACGCCGCTTATGAGAGCTTCTCAAAATGGCCACAAGGATGTAGAAAAAATCATAGAAAACTACAAAACCAGAAAATCTCAGAAAACCTGTCTTTGCGGCAAAATTATGTCCGATGGCGGTGATAATAAGGATTCCGTATGCCAGGAATGCAAGCTCATGGGTCTTTATGCAGTTTCATTACCATTAAAGAGAATAAAGACAACATAGAACAAAATGAAAGTGCTATCCATATGGTCTAGTACAAACCTATGAAAGTGACAGGCACATACTAATTAGGACTAAATTAACCTAAATTACCTAAATTACAAAAAATAACTAAATTACGCCGTGTAAATTAAACCTAAGTCTTTGGCGGGAGTAAGCCAAATATTTTTTAAGTTCACTTCCAAATAACTTTTTGCAGGAAGTCACTGTGCAAATCATATGTAATCGTAAAAGAGAATTATACTAATTGAAAACTTATTGCAAAAAACTCAAGTTTTAAAGAAAAACAGAAAATAAGAAATTGGTCGGTGTTTTTTAAAAAAGACTCAATTTTTCAGATTCGTCTGGTTTACAAACATTTTATATTCCGGTGTTTATCCTACAATATATACGGTATTTGGTGGCTCTTATTGCCTTTCTAGGCTCTTCAAATAAATTTTTTAGCAGTTTCCTTTGTGTTGTTGCTGTTTTCGTCACCCTCCCATGACAGAAGCCAATACCCGGAACGTACAACAATTATCCCTGATTTCGAGTTATAATTTTCTCGGACTGGCTATTTTTAGATTTGCATTGGTGCCGAATAACAAATTTAAAGCATTCCTTGGCAGCTATAGCTTTTACTTTTTAAAAAAATCTCTTCATGTTTTACGTTTGTTCTTTGCTCGATGTAATGGGCTCCTAGTCAAAACTTTCGCCCTTGCTGGTTACGTTTCGAGTAGTGGATTCGAAAAAAATTTCCAACAAAATCGGACTTATTTGTCATTGCACTTTTTCCTCTTGAGCCTTAACTCAAACGAAGAGCTGAGGAGGCCCTGAACGTCAATATCTTGTTCCTATACACCTGCACACATTCAACATTCATTTGTGGCTTTTATAAATTACCTTAAAGGGCCACTTGGACGAAAATCGTTCCAAAATTAAAACTCTTTCATTCGAGCTGGAACTTTGCTGAAATAATCTTGAACACATTAAGAACCTCTCAATGAAATATCTTTCTAATATTCGAAAGGGAAGGGCCAAAATTTTACGATTTATTTTCGTCCGCCATTAATTTCTTTGTGTCACGGCCAACGAGTCATTATGTACAGCAGTTTTACGCTATGACGTCATTTACTCAACACCGTCATGTTAGCGTCGTTTTGACTATACATTTCTTGTTAGATTACCTGAAGTTTATTTGATGTTTTAAACGCGTTATCGTGAAAAGAATCTCTAAACAGACTTTTTTTAAACCTTTGATACCTCTTCAAATATGATGGAAACTCCTTTGGACGCTCGCTTTGTCAATCCTGAAGAGTTAGAACCATAAGTTATAATGTATGAAGATGAAGCCGAACTAGAAGAAGAAGCAATGCTTGGGAAGAGGTTTTCATAAAAATTCCTTACGTTCATTTCATTATTTGTATTTGCTACGTACTGTCCATGATATAAAGATCTTAAATTTGAAGTTTCAATGTAATCTAATAGTGATTTGATGTTATGAAAACAACCGATTGCCTTTTGAATTCTGCGTTGTGATATAAAGATTTGTGACAATATACTTAGATCTACGTGCCGAATAATTTAGAATGTGAGCTCGTAATTCTCCTAGCTGATTTACTACAGAACGGTTATTATTTGCTTCAAAATGTTTATTATGCATTGAATAGGTACAAACATACGATGATCTAATATCATCTTTGTAATAGAACATGTCAAAGGTTTCTTATTTATTACTCGCGCGACAGCGGCGTCTGTCACTCAGCTCGTAGATTTTTCTTTCATTGTGTCGGATGTCTCGCGGACACAAATTGTGGGGTTGCTCTTTGCCCTCGTATGTAAATATGCCTTGAAAAATTGTTATCCTTAAAATGATTCGAATAAATCCCGAATATCTCAGTCACTTCGCGCGATGGAACCGCTAGAATCTCGTCCATGCGTTCTACTTTGTTGTGATTCTTGGCGTGCCGAGATGTATTGAAATTTTCGAATTATGATCGTCAGTATTATTGAAACTGAAAAATTTCAGCGCCTAGACATTATTTGGTCATATAGTAGTTAGGAAACCGAATGAAACATTATATATTTTCTGAATAAACCAAATAAACCGAGTTTTACGAACATGGCACATACATTACCCACCAATGTTTTGGTTTGGGTTGAGTAAATGACGTCATAAGTACTCGTGCCAGTCTTCTTGAGTCGAATTCTGTGATTCAAAGAAATTAATGGCGGACGAAAATAAATCGTAAAATTTTGGCCCTTTCCTTTCGAATATCAAAAAGATATTCCAGTGGGTGGTTCTTACTGTATTCTAGATTATTTCAGCAAAGTTCCAGCTCGAATGAAAGAGTTTTAATTTTGGAGCGATTTTCGTCCAAGTGGCCCTTTAAAACCGAAAGAGCCATCGGCGCTATATTTTCGAGTATATACTAGCATATATTTTCTTGTTCATAGGATAATATATATAATATATACGTCATATATAATGAATATTATACAGTAATATGATGAAAATAACGTTAGCTTGTAATCATTATTTTCACAACAATTGATAATCACGTGGTCAATCTATTGATCACGTGACCCTTTAGTGCACTTCGTACAGTTCAGGAAGGCTCATTTATATATTGATTATCCACCAATTATAGTTCCTGGCAGCTGTTTGAATGCTATCGGCCTATATTCCATACACTGGCCTCTAGGGATCCAGTATCGTGGCTTGGTCATCAAGAGTAAGTGGTTCTTCTATCGCACAAAAAGTTTCCAAAAATCCCCGTTACTCATGGGTTTCACATTATATTTATCCTCATCACAACATAGATGCTCCGGAATGAAGTTGATAAAGTATTTTTTACTTGTTTCATTCCAAAAAGCTGGCTCATTGTACGCTCGATGTGTGCCATTGTGCATATAGTAGCCCCACTTTCCAATTTCGGTTTTTTGACCATCGTCACCCCATTTTAGACAATTGGAAGCCAAAAAGGAGTCATCCCCCGGTGCTCGGAAATATGACTCACAAGAGTCCATTTGCTGTAGATTATCTATCGTGAAATAATCTACGACGTTTCTTCCTTTAGTGTTCTTATTAGTAATTATATGGAAGGTTCTGCCTACAGCCTTTTTATGACAAAAATATCGCATCTGAGTGAATCCAATGAGCTTACGTAGTTCTCCCAATGCAGGGACGTCAATGCGTAAGTTGTTTATGGAATAATTGGATATTTGGCGGTAGTCATGTTCTCTGATCATTTCTCCAATTGTCTGGTTGTCTGTAGATAGCACAGTGCTAGCGATAAGAGTCCATCCTCCTATACAAAACAATAAAAATAATTAGACGAATAGAGCATGCGCAATATTGGTTGAAGATAACAAAGCATTTCTCATTAGCTTCTCTTGTTAGATCAACCAAAATGCCGCGCAGTTGTTTCATTGTTATTCATATCTCAAGGGATTTTGAGTCACATGGTTGCACAAACTGTTTCCATCGTTTCCTTGCCTTCACTTTATTAGCATTTTGCAGACCTTCACCAGAGCTAAGACAAGTACATTTTGTAACTTATTTATATACGGCTTGGAGCGGAGTTTTCCATGGCTTTGTCACTAATTCTTTTTTACTTGTTGACTAATGTTTTTTTACACGTTTGGTAAAAAATGGATAGATTAACCATCACGTTTTTCCTTCTCGCAAACATCAGACATGACGGCGTTTTCATCGTTTTCCTGTATTTCACTTTTCCTTTTCCTTTTTCTTTTTCCTTTTTTTAAACTTTCTCACCAAAGACAAGTATTCTTTCATTTAACAACCCATTTTCACTTGTTAACTGACGTTCAACCTTTGCCGTAAACGAGATGCTTAAACTGATTTCTAATGATACCGCTCTATTAGAAAACTATATAGTAGGGAAAGTGCAGATCTCATAGCACAATGTCACGCCATTCTGTGATTGAGGTCACAGCACAACACTTCCGCACTGCAACGCAAGATCGAGAGTTATAAAAGAGCTGAGTAATCAAAATATTAGTACAGAAAATAATTTATTTACTATACGTTGATCCTTCAAAATGAAATAAAGTAAAATAAAATAATAGAGATGAGATAAGAAGTGTGAAAACAGGAAAAAGTCTTACCTCCGTCGGTTTTCATATCACAGTAAACGGAAATTGGTGTCAAAGAGTTGGCAGGATCGATCCAGTAGTCCTTGTTTGCCAAAGCTATTCCTCCAGCGCTGTCCAGGATGTCCTTGCAAGATATTCCCGGGAGAAGTTTGTTGGATCCTACTAATGCTGAATTTGATTAAAAAGAATCAAATTAACTAATGCAGGGAGGTTTAAAGATCAGTCAAAAATATATGAATGAAATACAGGCAGCTGAGAACTACTACTTTGTAGTTTCCCTAGTTTTTCTTTAGATTTTCCAGTTTTCCTCCCTTCTCAAGACCTAATACGATACATAAAAGGTGAAAGTTATTATTATTATTATCATTATGTTTACTACTTACTTCTGTATGGATTATTGAAATACAGCCATTCATCCATTGCAACAAAATATAAAGGTCTCGCTTCCCTCGTCCTGTTATTGAACTCACAAACTAACTCATTTACTTTAAAATTTATACTTTGGCACTGTCTATCTGCCTTACAATTCTGAAAACATCTCATTAGATCGATTCCGGCGTTCCTCTTGAAGACGTGGTCAATAAGTTTGTTCCCCTTGACGGAATGCATTTGTAAACATTGGCTTGCAGCCGTCGTTGCCAAAGTTACCACGAGGGCTAGCTGAATTGCATACTAAGTGGGGAAAGACAAGACAAACATATCATTAGCAGATATTTGCTTTCTTCTTCTCTCTTCCTTTGCGTGATTTTCTACATTACATAAAAATGAACCAATTCAGTTATTTTGAATTGAATACGTGTTTGTATTTAGTTCTGCCAAACGTGTGAATATAATTCAAGTGTCTGTATCTAGATAATACCTGGGGACGTTATTATTTTGGAACTTAAAATAAGCTAAGGGTCGTTTCATTTGAAAATGCGCTTGGTAATTATGAAATCACATAGCCTTATTTTATGGATCCTTGTTTTATGGATCCCACACTTTATTGTGGTTCAACGTGAACCTAAGCAAGATCGCTGGTTGTGCAGTAGTTTATAAAGCTACATTTCCCATCAAATAAAAATCGTTGATTGTTGAAGCCAGACTCATTTGCGCAGCCTTATTCCCTTATTTCCCTTAAAAAAACTTGCATAATGTGAAAAAATTAAAAGTTGAAAAGGCATCGAATTGTGCCCTGAAAATGTCATATAATATAGTTACTTTAATGAAAAGGTTTAACATTTACAAATGAGTCGTTTCAGTGCTTATGATCATTAGGCGAATGATACGGTAAATTCAGTGTTCAGAAATCCAACTATGGAAACAACTATTTAGGAAAAACGGAATGATGTTTGTGCAAGTGAGGCAAAATACAGGGCAAGTGTTCAAAAAGACCCTGAATAAATAAACCATTGTTAATCAGAAAAAACTAATATCACAGTTCTAAAAAATAAGAATTACTATATATTTTATCTTCAACATGAGGTCAAAACGATGTAATGAAGACTCATACGAGTAATTTATACAAATATCACAAAATCTCTGTCGTGCGGGAATTTTGGCCAGTTTTTCTAGCCTGCGTGCAGCCAGACTTTTCTCTCTTAACAGTCAGTTAGGCTGCACGCAGGCTAAGTCTTTCGAGCAGCAAACTTTTAATTTTTATGGTTATTGAGCTGCAGGCTCTAACCATGAAGAGTTAATTTTCAGTCTCGAAAAAAATAGGTATCTCAGTAAATTAAATAGGTATATACGTCTCGGTGAATTAAATTAGGTATGTACGTCTCGGTGAATTAAATTAGGTATGTACGTCTCGGTAAATTAGGTAGGAAAGTTCAACTTTTATAATGAGTATGAGTATTTTCGATCTTCGAGTTTAGAGCCAAGATATCTAAGAAACATTCTGAACATTTCATCGTTAAGTTAATTTAATATGTCTTTATTTCATTCGTTAAAATACATAGCAAATATTAAAAATATTTAAAATATAGATGGTAGGAAAAAAATATATATATACAAGATTATCAAAATTAATTATAATATTCGAAAAATCATAAAATTACTCCCCCACTACATTATACTTAAAAACTAGCCTATTAAAAAAACAATTCTTAAAACGTTCTGTATTAATCTTATAGGCTTTGCCGAGGATGAATTGAGTGCGTAGCTTTCTAGAACTGCTCTAAATTTTCGACGAACAATATAAATTTCTCGATAAAACTAATTCAAACTAGCGATCGATAATTGCTTTCTAGAATTGTTCTAAATTTTAGACGAACAATTGAATCATTAGTTCTCGATAAAACCGATTCAAACTAGCGATCGATTACCGTGCCTTCCTCTCTACTAAGAAGAGAAAAAAGTTCAACTCACCCCGTCATTGTACAAGGTTTTACAGGCCCTATATTTCGTGGTGGAAAAAATTGGGTTTGATTTAAAGTGAAACAAATAAACAACTATTTAGAAAAAAATATTTAAGTTATGAACCTTTTGTGTAGTTTCGAAGAAAAGAAGTTTCATTTCCAAAATTAAACGAATATCTAAATAAAGTATGTACCTACCATGATATCTTCAAGATTGGCGTAGAGGAAAGCCAAGCTACAGAAGCACCGTGACAAAAGCTAGAGCGTCCACTTTTTAGAAACTAAAACCAACAACGCTCAAGCCAGGATTTTCCTTGCCAGAAAAAAATGACGTCAATAAGCGTCCAGCTGAATCAAGACCAAAGAAAAGCAATTTAAGGACGAGAAATGTACGATCCTTTGATTACTTTTCCCAGACAGTATGTCAATGCAGGTACTCGGATTATTACATGAATGTTAGTATGGCCAGCCAAATATTTACCAAATGCTAGTACATGTTTTTATTCTTTAGCTTTCATGCAGATATTTCATGTATGTAGATAACTTTCATTACAGTATTACTTTCAGGAACCCCATCTCTAAGATGTCAGAGTACCAAAGTCAAGTAATAGTGAGTGCTTCAACTTGGATGCTCCAGCCAATAAAGTTCCGTGTTTCTTATTGGCACTTGAAAGGCTTCGCGAAGATCTTAGAACCTGGGAGTTTTGCGATCTATTATTTACACAACTGTTCTCGCGAATTTTGAAATTTAGAAAACATTTACTGAAGAGTACACATCACTTCTCAGTAAGGTAGAAGATTAATATTACAGCTGGTCGTAGCTGGTCTGTCATTTACTCATTCGTTCGTTCCTCTTTTTCTTTCCGATCGACGCATGGGCGAAGTAAGCGAAAATCAGTATAGTATTTGTGTTTTATATTTATGTAAAGTTTCTTTTATTTTTTGTTAGAATGCAGAATGCTAAGACAAGACGATCGCGACTTTAAGTAATATTTGGTTAATTTCAACTTACTCTGTGTTAGTGTATGAACCAATCAGCGAATCTGTTGGATTGACTGAACTGAATCTCTGTTTTCACTCAATCACCGATAAATGACGATGATGAAGATGGTAATGAGGATGATGATGAAGATGATGATGAGGATGATGATGATGATGATGATGATGATACACCGGTTAAATACGATTAACAAAAAGCGGTGTTGATCAGATGGCAGAATGGTATGATTTAAGAGCCGCAAAAATGGTTGGCTCGGGGAAATCAATATATATATAATTATATAGCGTAAAAAACCTTGTAGTCGGTAATCGCCACCGCAGGTTCAGCAATGGCACAGTAAATTTGATAAGGAACGAGCAAACCGACAATGAAAAAATAAACAAGGAAAATAAAAACCAGTCAGTCACCATTCGTTGGACAAAGCCACCAGACAACCGCCACCAGCCAGCAAAAGAGACATGCAAAAGTCAGCTAGCCAATCAGATACAGTTATAAAAGAAACAAGCAAAAAGCTGCTGGTTAAAATTCAAACAGTTAACATGGCTGACAAGTATGCAAAATGGCGGAGATGACGTCACATGTGGGCTAGTAATTTCAGGTTTTAATACGATTTGAATTGATTTGAGCTGCTATCCGCGCATTCTCCATTCATCAATTCTTCCAAGCGATTGCTAGTGGTAAACAAATATATCTTTGACGATGAATGATGGTTGGCCACACGACGTAGCAGTATGAATACCAGCTTTGCTTCCGTCAGTTTTACGCCTTAACATCACAGTGGCTCTTCTAAGTGCCTGTCCATTCTGCGCATGCCAGAAATTTTTTGCTGGTTGACCACACATGTATGTTATTCCATTGAACGCATCACCTGTAGATCAAAAATGTTTTTTTACAGATTTGTCCACTGTGGATGAACGTATCCTTATCCAAAGTGAAAGGTTAAGGTAAAGTAATTACATTTAGTGTCGGTAGTTTAGTCATTTCATTTAAATCCAATTACCATCAGATAGAAAACGATAGTGCGCATTTTAATCTTAACCGCCATGCAGTAATCCATGTTTGCATATGTTACACCTGAATCTGCAAAGATCAAAGACACGTGGAAACAACACCGAGTTGTCCGCGTGCTTTTCTTATATCACCCTTACGATCTTATCCATCACACTTCTAGGCATTGCACTGTGCTTCTTCAATGAACAAAAAATTTACCAACTTGAGCATTACATGTCTCATTTTTCAAAACTAGTTGCAACGAACATGTTGCATTCTGCATGTTCAAGCTTCGGTATGAATAACACCATTAAGGCGTGATTAATAACAAGGATCATAACTAGGGTAGACATCATCATCATCATAATGCGTGACGTAAACTTACGATCTTTTCCGCCCATTTTTAATTCATTGAATATGATATCGCCTTTTGTCGTGTCAAATTCCTCCAAGCCTGATCTTTCCACTTGCTTATAACCACCTTTCCTCCTGAACACATCAAAGTTAAAAATCCATGATTTCTTTTATTTAAATTGCTATCTCTACTAAACGAATTAAATTATCAAATATGTTACCCTGAACTTCCAAAGATTCTCCAGCAAGAAGCACTTCCCATGAATTCTTGTGTATATAAGATCCGGGTCCAGTTTCCTCTGATGAAAGTAGTCAAACCCGACCCAGGCCTCCGATGACAACCATAAGAAGTCACATGACCTTCTATGACAAGAGCGTTATTGACTCTACGATATTTCACCCGAACTCCATGGAGTAGATGGCCTGATATCCAAGATGGGGTCACTTTTGTCCAAACTCCTATACACGACATAGAAACTCTGACACATCAAGTTAAGTTAAGTTAAGAGAGATAAGAAAGGCATAAACGTACACTGCTGCTCAAGCGCACCTCTCCACTCCCCAAAAAGGTTATGATCAAATATTTGAGTACTTTTTAAGGCACAAACCTTTTTGAAATTTTGGTCGATATTCTTTTGGAAGTTTTGTTGGTGGACTGGAAACTAAAACGAAATCAGATACTCAGAAGCAACGAAGTAGAGAAAAAACGTAACGCATATGCATAATCATACGAACAACATAGTTGATGTTATGTATTATTTTTGTTGCGCCATACCTCTCTGCGTGACTGATTGTGGTGCAAGGGTGGCTTTGGTTTCCTTCTTATTGCATAGATCCTCCTTACAGCAGTGAACGTCACATTTCTTCAGAAGGCCCGTTGTATTGACCATGTCACAGAACAGCTTTGGTTGCTGACACTGAAAGGATGAAGAGCAATTTCGCATTTCTTGTTCTACTATGAGACCAGCAATCGGCTTAGTTACGACCCTGTAAAATTCAATTATGGATACAAAAATAATTAGTGTAGAATTTGTGAACTTTTGTGCCGTGCTGTGACCATCTCGGGCTGGTAAGAAAGTGAAGGCAAAGTTTCCTATAAATATTCTATGTTTTGCGGTAGATATATTTGTTAAATTTTCTTTAAGGATAAAAACTAAGCAATTTACAAAATAAGTCCAATCAGGCTAAGCTCAGTTTTTAAGTCTCAAATGTTGTATCTTGACGAAGAAGAAGAAGTACGAGAAGATCGTGCGTTTTTTAAAATAATACACTCAACAAAAAAGAGCAACTTAATTGGGACTCCACAGAGTACAATTTGGGATTTAATTATACTCTTGTCCTATCGGAATCGAGAAACTTTTTTGAGTGTATTATAAAGTCATTAATATAGCCTTTCGTAAGAATTGCACATCACAATGCTAAGACTCCTAAAAGTCATTCAATATAAAGCTCTTATTTCTGATTATCTTATTTTTAAAAATGAAACTGTTAACCCATCATTAATATTCACTGAACTAAATTCCGAATATATTTGGTAACCATAGTGAATGCTAATAATGATGTCTATTTTTTAAGTAGAAATAACTAATTGCAGTACCTTGTGGTTATGCAGGCGTCATATTCAAATGGAAGTCCTTCTGGAGTAGCACACGTGAGTTCTCGTGGTGGAGCACACGAGGGAGCGGCAAATAACGATGATGACGAATTGGAACAACTATAGACCATACATTTGAGTGGTTTTCCTTGTAAATGAAAATTAACAAAATCAGAAGCGCTTCAATTGACGGTAATCTAAAAGTTGCCATACAACTCATATCTTTCTTGGGAGTTTCCATTTTCAAAGACCATCTATATTTAGAACGGCCTTCAATCCAACCCCTCGTGAAGCAATGAACAAAGCTATAGCCAACATGTTGGTGTATTGAACAACAGAAGCTATTGAGGAATGTTTTGTTATTTGGCACCCGAATACAAATCTAAAAACAACGTTAGTAGTCCGAGAAAATAGGGGTACTAGTCGCACGCTCCGGGTCATGGCCTCCTGATGTTGCCCACATGTCGACATTTGGACAATATTAATATTCAATTTTGAATAGGCCGTTTTCTCAAGGCTGCGTGCGCATCCAAATTTAAGGAACTTGATGGTCCACGATACCATAACACGAGTATTATCATGCATTGCTATGATTTTTTTCCGATAAGATCGAGAATTTATGAAATCGATTATTCTCCTCTTTAAATATAAAACTGTCTTCTCAATTTTACTGAATTTGCGTTTTTCATTTTAGTGGCCCGTCAAGTTGGATGCGCACGCAACCTTGAGAAAACGCTCTATTCTTAGCAACAAAATAAAGCTACAAATAAATAATATATCTGCCATTATAAAGGGACATGAGCCTTACTCACACGCGCAGTCATGTTTATCCTCATGCGAATAAAAACCCTCTTTTTTATCCTATTTGTTTTAGACAGATTTTGTCAGATTTTGCCGTTTTGAAAGGCGCATTTCAAAACTGCATTTTTGATTTTTGCCATATAGATAAATATTATTATTAAATACTATTAGACAACATAGAAACTGTGTGAGAAAGGTCCATTGTAATATATACAAACCTTTAGGGGGTTTTGTTGGGATTGCAGTTTTGGTCAGTGGACTGAAAACTAAAAACAAAAAATATTAACAAATTAGTATAGGAAATCGCACGATCTCGAGTACAATTCGGAATAGGTAAGAGTGATATTCGATGTTTTGAAAGTTTTCAAAATTGATGGACGAGCCTTAAGGCAAGTTCAATTTCAGAACTTTCAAAACATGCATGTATCTTTGTATCACAAGTATCTATAAATTCCAAATTGTATGAGAAGATTGTGCGATTTTTCTTTTATAATACACTCAATAAAATCGAGCAAATTAATTGGGACTCTACAGAGTGCAATTTGGGATAGTAATTGCACTCCTCTTGTTCAATCAGAATCGAGTAATTTTGTTAGGCGCATTATAATAATCATAATTGTTTTTTTGTTTTTTTTAAGTTTTAAGAATATAATAGTTACATTTTACCTTTTGGTGTAGCTGTCTGAGGTATTGGTGTAGTTTTTATTGGTCGTTTCCTGTTGCATAGATTTCCCTCACAACACTGGATATCACATCTCGTTACAAGGCCTGACTTATTAACAGCCTTACAAAACAACTCAGACTCGCATAGTAAAGAGTAGGAGCAGTTACGGATTTCTTGTTCAACTGTAATACCAGCAATTGAGCCCATTGACACCCTGTAGTAATAAAATATAAATATTAGAAAAGATGTCATAGCCAGAAAAAAATGTCGTATGCGTATAAAACACTTGAGGTGCGAACACAACCATGTCTTGGGATTTTATCTTACATGCGCTGGTTTTCCATTTCCTCTACCTTACTGCGTTTCATACAGCACAAGTAGAACTCTTTAGCTTTGATACTGTAATGCCTTCCCATTTCAGACCACATGTTTTTTTCTAGAAAATAAGATTTTTTGTTTGAGTTGTATCAACAACTGCTCTAGGGAATTACACGTTGTCTGAAATAGGAAAACATAGCGCTCCATGATCGCTTTTTAAAGGAATAACCTTGAAACAGCTTGCAAGCTTGAAAACAAATGTCTTTGTGGCTGTCCATGGAGAGAATCCATTCATGCAATTGTATATACACGTATATGTAAACGCATATATAGAAAACCATCAATGACCACCCCTTACAATAAGTCATACCTTGAAGTGATACATCTGTCGTACAAAGGAACAGAAGTTCGAGGGCTATTGCATGTGATCTCTTGCTCCGGGCCGCATTGAGGGGGGAAAAGAGGGCTAGATGATTTGGTGCATGCGGATGATATACACTTGAAACTTGAAACTTGAAAATAATGGAGAATGTCAATTATCTTATCTTGGATGGGTGGATGGGTGGATGGGTGGATGGGTGGATGGGTGGATGGGTGGATGGGTGGATGGGTGGATGGGTGGATGGGTGGATGGGTGGATGGGTGGATGGGTGGATGGGTGGATGGGTGGATGGGTGGATGGGTGGATGGGTGGATGGGTGGATGGGTGGATGGGTGGATGGGTGGATGGGTGGATGGGTGGATGGGTGGATGGGTGGATGGGTGGATGGGTGGATGGGTGGATGGGTGGATGGGTGGATGGGTGGATGGGTGGATGGGTGGATGGGTGGATGGGTGGATGGGTGGATGGGTGGATGGGTGGATGGGTGGACACTAAAAGGCTAAGAACGGCTAGAAACTAAAAATGGGCATTGTGAATAGACCCTTTCAGCTTCGTGGTCACGTGGTCTGAAATGGGTAAACAAAATGAAATCCAATATGGCGGACACTGGTGTGGTTTGGCGAAAATCACTTTCATTTTTACCTGAAATTTCGTATCCAAATGTACTTGAGCACTTAAAAGGCTGTGGTAAAAAGAACATTGGTGAAAAAGGATACAAATTCTTTGCCGAAGCTTATATTCACGATGTACATGTTGCCAAAATGCCAGGAAGTATTCATACGACGAAAGTCAAGGCACAGTGCTATCGAAGCCAGAGGAAAACGGAATCCCCGCATTCAATGGAGCTAGAAGTTGGGACTGAAGATAAAAAAACTAAAATAATCAAAGCCAAATGTTCGTGCAAAGCCGGGTAAGAGCCACGTGAATTTCTGTGTTAAGTTTTAAATTGTTTCAATTTATTCAATGTTTCCATTTGTGGCAAATGAAGCGATCGGCATACTATAAGTTCAGTGCCGAAGTTTATCCGATATTTATTGATCAATACGATGAGTAATATTGATTTTTGTTTTGTTCACAAGGAATGGAGGACACTGTAATCACTTATTTTGATTATTGTATACGCTGAATCACTGGTTTATGTTAAATCTCAATGAGATTCCAGCAGACAAAACATGCACAAGTATGCCACAGACTTGGCATAAGCCTAGGGGTCCGCAAATTCAACCTGAACCAGTTATGAGCTGCTTTTTTGCCTGTGCAGACACAGATAAAAAGGGAGAAAGAAAAAAACCACCTGTTCACTGCAAAATTTACGATGCCAGATCAACAGAACTAAAAGGTGAAGGTTGGAATAGAGAGACAGTGTTTAAGGAATGTTCTCAACTCAGCAATCGCGATAAAAAACCTCCTGCATCCTACCTTTTGTTGGATCAAGAACCAACAAATCTCATTAACACTGCTATTGGCAATGTTCCTATCGGGTCATACCTGGGTTATCAGTTTTTTGATGAAAACAATGAAGAAATACAGTTTGTGTTTGATAGGCGAGAAGAAAACATCAGAAGTGAGAGTGATGTATTGAAGTATGTAAAGCCATTCCCTAGTTTACCAGTAGGTGCAATTGACAATATTCCCTTTGTGCCTCCTGAAAATCTTACGCCTGAAGAAGTAAGAGTTTTATCATCTATAACATTAACTCTTGAGAGGGCTCAGGAACTCTTTGACAAAACTGTAGGACAATCATTACTTCCTGAATGGTTTGAAGCAAGAAAGAAAAGACTAACAGCCTCAAATTTTGGTGCAGTACTTCACCGTAAGAAAAGACCAACAGAGTCATTTTTGCAAAGCATTTTTGATCCTAAAGACCTGTCAAATGTAGAGTCAATAAGGCATGGGAGACAAAATGAGCTGAAGCACGAGCTATATATGCATGTGAAATGCAAAAGAAAAACAGAAAATTCACTGTCTTTGAGGCAGGGCTTGCTGTCAATCCTTCGCTGCCTTTCCTTGGTGCAACACCAGATGCAAAAGTATTTGATCCAACAGAAAAAGAGCCATTTGGGCTTCTAGAGATCAAATGCCCTTTCACTTGGAGGGACATGACCTTTGAAGATGCTTGTCAGGACCCAAAGTTTACCTGTGAGATTGTTGATGGAAAGTACTGCTTAAAGAAGAACCATAAGGCTGGATACTATGCACAAGTGCAGGGACAGCTTGCTTTGTCAAAAGCAAGGTGGTGTGATTTTGCAGTCTATTTAACAGTATCTAAAGAAATGAATGTACAAAGAGTCTATTTTGATGAGGCATACTGTGATCAAGTTCTGCCTAAACTGAAAGACTTTTATTTCAGGCATGCTTTACAGTTCCTTATATGATAAACTGTTTAGTGTTACACCCTCAGTAATTACTGTTATGCAAATAATATTTGGTTGTGGTACAGAATGCCTGAATAGAAGTTAGTCATTTGAATAAATGCAGGTGGTTAAAACTTACAAGGAATAATATACAGCTGTTAAAGTGTTTCAAGACAATGTTCAAGGTTTTAAAAGTTTTATTTCAAACATGGGGTTTACACCTTGATAACTATTATGACCTATTTAAACCACATTCCATTCCCTGTAATAGTTCATCATTCCCTTAGTTAAGGAACGTGTCATATCAGTGTGTTGTAGGCTCCACTTTTGCTGAATTGTATAACAACAGGATGGCAGGTATTAGTCAGCTACTCTAAAATAGGGTCCATGAAGTTACTTATTACACAGCAGACTGTCCAAAGTTGGTTAACAGTACCAAGTAAGGATATAGGTAATGGCTTTGAAAAAATCCCAAACCTCCTGACTTTTCCTATGGCTCTTTCTACATGTATTCTATGTTGAGCAATTGTTTGAGTTTTTTTAAAAATTAATGTATTAAAATACATCTGACTCTTGAAACTGAGCTTCTGAGCCCAAAAATGGTGGTATATTTAATCGCAAACCAATACCCTTTAATTCACTCTCTATGTCAAAACCTTTATCAGCCATTATGGAGTCATTAGGTAATATTTCCCTAAGTGATAACTTCCTTTCTAGAATATTCAAAAACCCAGACCTTGTTACTATTTGCTTGTCAGATATAGACCCGGTATATAGCTGTGATATAAAAATAAACCCTCCTTTGGCATCAACTCCCACAAGGCTCTTTAAAGTATTAGTACTCTTATATGATGAGTAACTCTGTGACTGTTTTACAAAAGATGAAGGTGTCTCTATCTTGAGTTCTGTACAATCAATGATAATGATATTATTGGGATATTTTTCTTTAAAATCTGAGGGCATATTGTTAAGTAAAATATTTCTGTGGGGCCACATCTTAAGCTCTCCTAAGTGAATATACAAATAATTTAACCATGTGGTTATATTACTTACAGATCCCTCAGCAATGTTAAAACGAAATGACAAATCAGTGACAGTGAGTCCTAATTTAAGCCTCATCATGAATAGTAAAAATTCATCTTCCAGATCTAACTTGTGTTTTCTTGCCTTATTTCCACTTCTGCCATTCCCTTCATATTCAGTATCACCATCCAACTCTCCACTACTAGAATTATCATCACTTTTACTGTCCTCAGAATCTGAATGCTTGGTTTCCTGTATTGACTTGAACAAAGCTGAAGTATCTATACGATTATTGCGTGCTTGGTCTGTTCCCCAGTATACAATGTTTTCTCTTTTTAATCCCGGTACTACAAATTCAAGAAATTCCTTAAACTGCATGTAATTTTTGAATCCAGTGTGATGTGAGAAAAACCTCTCTTCTTTTTTGGAAGTAGGGCACCTTGTTTTTAACATTTTTATTGATAGTTGGTGAGAACATGGGATGTCCAAATCTGTTTGATTGCCACGATTTGCTGTAGATTCTGAAGCCATATCATAAAATCCTTCTCCTTCAGAGGCTGATTCTGTTTCTTCATCTTTAAGCAATTCTCTTTGCCTTTGAAGTTGTTCTCTTCTGACTGATAGAGGTCTTTCATTGCTCTCTCTATAAATGAAAAAGGAAAATTGTATTAAGATTTTAAGTACATATTAGCCTTCATTCATAGTAATGTATGGCAGGGAGGGAGGGGGGGGGGGGAGGGGGCAGATGACATTTGGGTGGGGATCACAATTTTTTTAATGAGTTTAGGGGGTCTCTCTTTTTTGAAGACTGCAGATTTTGAGTTCATGTCTAAATTTTTATTGGCCTATTCTAGGGAAGGGGCGTTCAAGAATTTTTTTCTTATCACAAGGGGGATCTTAAATTTTCCTTGTGTAAAAAAATCAGTTCCCACCCCTGTCATACATTATGACTGGAGACTTATTATATATTATGTCTTCAGTAGTTTCTCCTTAATTTCAAAGGTAGATTAGTATCGTAACCTACGTTTTGGACCACGAAAAAATCGAGGGACATGCTTCTTCCTTCAGTCGTCTAGATTTGCTGTGTAAGAACTTGTAGTCCGTATCTAAAAAATGTGAAGAGCAAACTTTTGTGCTGGGTGTTATCCTGAAGTCTTTACTTGGATCTCTCTTTATTCTTGACGTCCACTTCTACATTATAGACATAGGAAAAGGCGTTTGCTGAAGTGTTAAGCTTATATTAAAGTCCGGTATTTAAGTCTTAATGAAAGATTTCGTGAAGCGCACCCTTCAAGAGACGACATTGTAGTCTGTCAACACCTGATTGTTTGACAAAACTAAAAGAATTTTAACTCACCTTTTGAAGACTTTTGTCTTTTGGGAATCCATGAAATGAAAGCGTCGTATCGTTTGGACTATTATAACAATTGAACACGCAACAATAGTGAACCATTTTCGAGCTTTTAATTTTCCACTTCGATAGTATTTGGCTGAAGCGTGCTTGAAGCGTGCGTGTGTTTACCCATTTCAGACCACGTGACCGATCGGTGACGTAGGAAGCTGAAAGGGTCTATTAATAATCATGTTATCGGACTTTGGCAGAAAATCATCTTTAAGTAACGATGCCGTTTAGAACGATAGCACCCAACGGCAAGGCATGCGCAGTGAAGATTTCTATAATTGGCTTAAATAATTATATCCAAGCTCTCTGGTTGGCCGAAAAAAATAGTCATTGTATTTTTTACGGAAAAAACGCCGAAATAGTAGCGAATTGTCATTCCATTTACCAAAGATACATCGGAACTATTGTCCGAATTTTTTTAGACCAATTATATCTGGGGAACACTCGGAAATCGTTCCCCACATACAATTTGTTCCAAGCTCGCCTATGTTATCAATCGTTGTTCAACAAGTCTGCTCGCCAATTTACGGCAACTATACCGGACTTGTATAAGAACAAGAACGAAAATAAGTTTGAATTTGGCGCTTTTCGAATTTAAGCCAATAAGATTGAAAAATGTAATTTAATTAACACTTCCGTAATCCAAATCGTAAACGGCTGCCCATGCCGCGGGCCTATTGTTCTCGCTATTGTTCTAAACGGCATCGTTACTTAATCAAAGTAACTTGCCTTCTGATTCCGTAGGTTGTATTTTTGTTTGGTATGAATTGTCCTTGTTACACAATTCTCCTTTGCAGCAGTTAACGTTGCAACTTTGTATGACTCCAGTGCTGTTAGCTGTGCTGCAAAACACGTCATACTTACAAAGAAAGGAGCTAGAACAGTTTCGATTTACTTGTGTCACTGTTACTCCCTCAACAGGCTCTAAAGTTATCCTGAAAACCAACCAAAGGTTAATAAAGCTTGTTTGCAGATTAGATAAAGGGCATTCCTGTTTTTCTTACAAATAGATTATAAGACAACAATAGAATTCCGCTCGGTGATGAAAAAAAAAATGAGGTAATTTGGAGAATGATTTTTTTTTGCGATACATAAATTTTTTTAAATATTTCCCCCAAAGAACTATTGATGTCTACCCGGAAGGCAGCATGTTGGAAATACTAAAGACGAGTCTGGGACAAGCTGCGTAATGCGATGCGTAAAAACATTGCCACCTGATTTTCGTTAAGAACATCTTTAATATATCTGTTGAAATTATTAAGCGCGGACATCTGGACGTTCCGCGCGTACCAAACCGACAGCGACTTGACGTAGTCGTTTTTGAGCATGATTGTTTGACGAGCAGAAATTACGCTATTTTATATTTTCGAGTACAAAATGCTGATACCAGTACCTTGAAGTCATGCAGGCGTCGTATTCAAATGGCAGTCCTTTTGGAGTAGCACATGTGATTTCTTGTGGTGGAGCGCATGGGGGAGTGGGAAAGAGGGATGACGACGAATTGGAGCACACATGTACCATACATTTTAGCGGTTTTTCTAATACAAATAGAAATATTTATTATCAATCTTAGTTTTCTGAATTTATTATCAAGCGATCATACGATGATCCATGTTATCTAGAATGCGATGAATCAAAATATCGAGTACAATCATGGGATTAAGTAGACAAGATTTATTTTGAAGACAAACAAGAACATCCTTAAAATATAGAGTGTGTGTACCATGTGACTCAAAATCCCTTGAGATAAGAATAACAATGAAATAGACACCATCTTAGTTGATTTAACAAGAGAAGCTAATGAGGAATTCTTTGTTATCGTCAATTAAGATGGCGACAATGACGTAACATGCACCTGCTCTATTGGATTGGCCAAACTCTATTTAGGGGCCACGTGACAATAGACCCCTTGCATGTGATGTCAAAGCAGCTCAATCTGGGGACAAAACAAAAGAATTCAAATCTCCTGAGAATTAGAACCTATTGTTTTGTGCCCTAGATTGAGCTGCATTCCAAAGTGCTGCAAGTGGTCTATTATAGGCCCCGATTTCCGTACAACAATACAAGCAGATACTTACTTTTGATAGTCATATCGTTGGACGGTTCCTCAATATCCCTTCCCCCTTCACAGAAAGGATTCAGTTTATTGACTGAGAGTATGCTCGAGCTTGTACAGTAGATATACGAAATTCGATGGCTGCATCGTTTTGTTTCTGTGTACAATCTGTTGAAAAAAGACATTGCGACGCTTTCTTTAAACATTTATATACAGCTTCCTGCATTGTCCCTATTCGTGGTGGAGCAATGTTTTTTTAATTACAGAACATTCACCAAATAATAAAATTATTTGTTTTAGTTGTATCCATATACACGTGTCTTCTCATGCACAACCGTTAAACAATGAAATGTACTCTTGGGAATGGCACGTGTCTGTAATAGAAACACCTTGCACTACGACGAATAAGGTCTATATATTTAGAGTAACAATAAATTACCTTTTATATGCAAGAAACAATTTCAATCTACAATAGAATTTTCAATAGAAAAAATATACCTGCATAAATCCGGATCCTTTTTGTTTTTATTGAAAGCAGCACGAAACTTCTCAGCACATTGTAGAGATTCCTCGAAAAACCTCTTGTCGCATGGCAGAACTTTCTTCACTGCGTTTGGAATCATTTCCCAGTTGATCTTCATCTTGTGGTCGGAGCAATAGAACGATGCTTTATTGACCTGCTTCAAAGTCACGTCCATCATTTTCTCGACGGCTTCACGGAGTTTGGGGTACAAGGCATACAGCGAACTGTAACATCTGTCGACAATCAACTTCCGGGAACATTGCTGAAGCTTTTTGACCTCCTCTCTACGTGGACAGGAAAGAAAACGTAATTCGATTTTATAAATTCCATTATCCCTGCCTTCCATACGGAAGGAAAGTAGGGCACATCGGCAGGATAGTTCAAGCGGTGGCTTTTTTAAAAATTTCGTTCCTTGGTGAACAACACCGAAACATGAGTTAGACCTCAGTAGGTTACCCTACCTCAGAAAACAGCAGTAATTTAACAGGAAGCATAAATGTACAGACTAATAATTACTTAATAGCTATGCCAGATTTTCCTAATGAACCCAATCCACCAAGACCATGTGTCATTCTCTAGAAATAAGATTCTTCGTTTGAGTTGTATCTGTATCTTCTGATGTGTAACCGTTAAACAAAGAAATGATACTCTAGGGAATGACATATAGTCTGAAATGGAAAAACAGTGGTAAAATTCGGTCGAAGTCACACTTACCTACAATTCGCAGAGGGATCGTCAATAAGAGCTTGCAACATTGTCTTCTCGCATTTATGAAGCTCAACCATTAGGAAGGTGTCATTGCACCCAAACCCTGGCGCATGCTGGGATGTACAGGGTACTATTATTACTGTTGATATAAAAAAAAAAACGTCAATCCAGACTTCAATCCAGAAATTGATGTTAGTTAAACTCAGATCCAAATGGGTACAAATGGGACAAATGATTAAGCCTAGCGGGGTTTCTCGCCAATTGTGCGCAAGTGGCCGCCTGCTAATATAGTTATTCTCGGTGACCATGTACTTATGTAAGCTTTTCTTTAATACCTTTCATGTACTATAAATATCAAAACGGATCAGAGAACTGGTAAACCTTTGAAGTAAGGTATATTAGCTTCAGTCTGTTCAGTGTGAACTACTTTTTTAATTCATCTATAATTAAGCAGCACCCTGACTTGGATAAGCCCTAAGATCATTGTTGTGGGTCTCAATCAACGGGTTGCTTTGAGTTTTATTGTTGAATGGTTAGAGTGCAAACCACATATCTGTGAAATAGTACTCATCAGACGGTACAAAATAGCACAAATGAAACAATTGAAAACAAAATAAACAAATGCGTTTAGTGCTGTTTAGTTGTAATCGTACTCTTCACGAATATATGGTTTGCACTCTACCATGCACTAGGTATTCATTATACCAAAAAAAATTTAGTGCCTCATTATTTTGTTGATCGATCAATAATCACTATAAAACGGAAATGTTACTTAATCTTAAGGATCTTAAGAGAGAGAGAGAGAGAGAGAGAGAGAGAGAGAGAGAGAGAGAGAGAGAGAGAGAGAGAGAGAGAGAGAGAGTCAAATGTGATGTCTTGACATCCACGATCATGTTATGTTTAATGACGTGCAACAAAGATTTGACGTATTTAACACGACGCAGTACCGAATTGATTCGACCATTTTTCATACTCTTATGTATTATTGAACTTTTGCTGCTCTCTGCTAAATGTTTTGCCTATTTTTCGTAAAAAATATCCCTTTTATGAGTATTATAAAATATACTTAATCAAAATTTTAACTTGATGGTGCCATTCAACTAGAGTATCAACATGCAAAGGTTAAGAATTTACAGCATTTTTACTAGTACTGTTGTAATTTGCAATTAAAAAGACCGAAGAAATATTGTGCAAGCATTTTAGCACTAAACAAATAAGCAAAGAAAGCCTGTTCTTAAATCAATCATAAAATTTCATAGATTGAAAGAATGTTGATAAAACCTTCGACACGTTATATGGGTCGTGAATCGTCCGCTATTGAACACAAGTCTACAAGTGATGTACCTAATCTGGCGACTTATATAATAATGTTCTAACTTGTTTCCATATTTCCTTAGATGACTTGCTTACTTACCAAGAAATAGTGTTAGTACTTGTGTGGATATCATCACCAGGTCAGTATAATGGCTGTTGAATTAAGGAATGTCGTGATGATTGTACTCTCGCTCTAGTCTAGTCTTTCAAATGGTGAAATGTGAGCAGCCAGGGTGTTGATAACTGTTCAGTTATCATCATGTAACGCAAGAGGTCAAGCCATGGTGCACGAGCCAGACCAATCCCACTTTAGCAGACACTTGGGGGACGATGCCAGACCGGTTAACCCAGATCAATTTTGATTACGGCGTCAGCTTCAATGTTGCCGTGCGATCGATGCATAATTTTGTTGAGACCGTATAGAATTTAGCCCTTGCGTGCTATGACTAGCAAATCTGGTAAGTCGCTTCTGTCGCCGATCACCAAGCATAATAACCCATGGCCACTCCTTTTCACGTGGGAAAAAACTAGCTGTAATTTACAAATATGTACATTTGCACACAAACTTGAAGTGACAAAAAAATAAGGTCTTATTTTATGCGGATAGGTAAAGTAAACGAGATGCAAAGGTGTCCGTACATCGTAGTTTTAACATTTATGTCTTGCAAGTAGCAAGAAGAGCTCGAACAGGGAGTAAGACTCCACATGCAATACCACTGCGTTTTATCAGTGGTGGCTGGACTTTGATCATGAAAAAAGGGGAGCATGCCCCCCCCTATACTCACTAGATCTCCCATACACTGTTTTTAGTATTAATGACTCTCTAGTTGATTTTAATGGAGGAAGAAAACCGGAATACTCGGAAGAAACCATTTTGTGAGAAATTGCAGGGAATGAAAAAACCGATCAGCCGAAATAGCGCGCATCATACCCGGTACTCAAAGTGACAGCACTCAAAAGCTGATTAACAAGAAATAACTGATTATTTGTCAATTAATTTAATACAAAAATTAACCATAAAATAAAACATTAAAAAGAATCCAAACTGTGTCTGACTTTTAAATACTTAAAATTTTTGGGGAGCTGGAAATGTCTGAAAACATGGCTATGATGGGAAATAAGAAGATGACACGCGTTTATACACCAGATTGAAAAAATATAGCTTATTTAATGAGTCACTGGCGGAGCTTTATACATAGATCATTAAGCGAATCGTGAGAAGGAGACGAAAACATTCGAAGATCTCAAATATCCTGTAAATGTGGTTTATTCACATACGGTTTGGCAGTTACAAAGTACTTTTTGTCATTATTTTGTGGTTGTCTTCCAAAATACATCAAAACCACAATACAACCACAGCGAAAGATTAAACCCCCGCAACTTAAATTGGAGCAAACAATTATTGATTATTGAAAACGATTTAACGACCTCTCTAGAAGTACATGAACCTTAAGGTGGCTCGACTGGGTTTTGTTTGTGGCGTACCTTCAAAGTTTGAAGGGGAAATGCGTCGCTGCCAATAAATTAATTTCAAATAAAGTATTATGACATGTCTAGAGATAGATTCAAGTTTTAAATGATATACAATTTATTATGATCGGAGTTACCATAGCAATACAGTGACGTCATGTCATTTTTTTATACATTCCATTTTTGGCGAAATCAGACGTTTGTTTTAAAAATTGTTTAACAGAACTTAAAGTTCATATGTTTGTCTTCAACTTAACGAAGTTTCGAAGATTTGTATGGAAGCGTTTCGAAATAATTGCCGTCGGAACTTTTGGGCAACAAAAATGTAAACGATGCAAAGCAATTAGTTCATGTGACCGAAACCTTTTCTTACTGGACTTGGGAAAAGATTTTTTGGGGGTCATAGTGTTGTGTTACTATTCCAATAGTCCTTCTGAAAAATGGAAAGAAATCGCGTTATTCGATTTCGAGAAATATGATTTCAAGCCTAGTTAGTAAAGTTGTGCCTTTTGATATCTTTGATGTCAAAGATTTCACTTGTCTTTACTACTTTTGCAAACCTTCTCACCAAAGACAAGTATTCTTATTTTTATTTACCACTTGGAGATTTTTGAGATTTCTTTTCACTAATTCTAAAGATTTTTTTAATGGTCAACTTTACAACTATTTGTCAATTAATTTAGTACAAAAATCAACCATAAAATGAAACATTAAAAAGTAAAGAAAGAATCCAAACTGTGTCTGACTTTTCACTTAAATCTTTTGGGGAGCTGGAAATGTCTGAAAACATGGCTATGATAGGAAATAAGAAGATGACACGTGTTTATACACCAGATTAAAAGAATATAGCTTATTTAATGAGTCACTGGCGGAGCTTTACACATAGATCATTAAGAGAATCGTGAGGAGACGAAAACATTCGAAGATCTCAAGTATCCCTGTACATGCGGTTTATTCACATACGGTTTGGCAGTTACAACGTAATTTTGTCATTATTTTGTGGTCGTCTTCCAAAATACATCAAACCACAATACAAACACAGCGAAAGATTAAACCCTCGCAACTTAAATTGGAGCAAACAATTATTGATTATTGAAAACGATTTAACGACCTCTCTAGAAGTACATGAACCTTAAACACGCAGAAACGGACGACTTGTACAAAACGTGCAATTCCGTGTAATATTTAGGACACATGCAATTTTCTTAAGCATTTTTTTCTTTCTTTTCTGCATTACCAACAATAAACGAATTGTAGTAACAGGTCACGTGACCCTAGCTACCTTCCTTAAATCGATCGAAAAATTGTCTCAAAATGAACTACCGAGATAAATGAAAAGAGCACCTCGCTATTAATATACGAAGACATTTTTTCGTACGAAAACGTGTGACACAGAAGAAATGGCATTATATGAATATAAAATGAAAAGTTATGTAAGCGGGATTTGTATGTGGAAATGTGATTGCTGTCAAGCCCTTGCTTCTTTCGCTCATTCGTTGTTTCTTACTGCGAGAATGTGGAAGGGGTTGAACAGTTAACTGACAACTTACCTAAAAATTAGTAACTGGCAATGAATCGGGTACCCGCATCTACACCCGCTTAGTAATGTTAGCATTCGCAAAACATCATACTATGCATCATTCAAAAACGAATCAACTTTACTTCATAACGCGGAAGACATTGATGCATATTGCGCTAAAAGAGCTAGATAAAATGTTTTTTATATATTGACTTAAATCAAAGTCAAAGAAATAACTCTTTGCTCCGAAGTTCGCCTTCCAACCCTATTTTTTACCCAAATTTTACTGCAATAAGAAATTAAAGGCACAGCAAATACTGTCTCGTTATATTATCTGATACCGTTTCTACACAATTAATTTCGTAATAGTCAAGCCTCATCAAACATAAGAACTTCTATAAAGTTGATTAAATGATCACTTCATATCAACAACTGCTTTACAGCAAAAAAGTGTGCCATGTTAAGAGTGTTCTATAAAATGGGTGGCTTTTTTGAAGGGAGAAGTATTTATAAGTGACTGTGAACCAATAATTATTGGAATATAGCATTATGTATCAATAATTGATATCGTTATTAAGTCATGGGTAGAATACAATTAGATACACTGCAGCCAATTGAATTTAACTCTGCTTTCCTTTGTGCGTGGTAAACGTTTGCCAGCCAAAAAATCTAACTGTTTTTGTCGTCCATAATTAGAAAATAATTCAAGAAAATAAGAATGAGGATCTTGCGATGAAAAAATAGAGAAATATTTTCGCTTTCTAGTTCACCTTATATATTAATAAAAATACATAATTACGTTAAATGAAGTCGAAACATATTTGAGGCTTATAAAAATAGAAACAAAGAAACCAAAGAATTCTCAGTTTACGTTTATTTAGGGGTCAAAGAATTTTCCAGAATGCGCCTGGTACTTTAATAAGCTTCTGTTTATGAGAACAAAATATTATTCCAACCTTTGAATGAAGTCGAAACATATTTGAGGCTTATAGAAATAGAAACAAAGAAACCAAAGAATTCTCAGTTTACGTTTATTTAGGGGTCAAAGAATTTTCCAGAATGCGCCTGGTACTTTAATAAGCTCCTGTTTATGAGAACAAAATATTATTCCAACCTTCAACAAAACAGAGTGCTAAAAACATAGACTTATGGTTTCTTGACGAATTGAATTGTACAGAAATAAAATATTCTTTATTTATCAAAGAGATCAAAATTTGCACCATTTTTTGCTGCGATTTGATCGCAGTACGGCCTTGCGGTTCGAGATCCGTGGGATTCGTTCGCGACAATGTTGCAAAACGTGTTCAAATTAGCAGACGTCACTGTACGTGGTGGGGAGCGTGGATAGAAGGCAGGGGTTTTTTTAGCATTAAAATGTTTGACTATCGATCAGGATCAGATATGGCTTTAATACTGTTGCAATTATTCGAGACTTCTTCTTATTGGAGCTTGTCTTTGTTGATAGTCCTTGTCTCTTGATTTTCCTATGAATAATTTTTTCTTTTGATTTTTTTGTTTTTTTGTTTAATTTTGTTTTTTTACGTAATGGCGAATCTTATAAATAAAAAAAGTAGGCTATTCGTGTCGCTTTCAAACCGCAATAATACTGGCTAACCCAAATATTTCAAATGGTTCAGACTTGGGAGCGACTGTGTTAGAAGACATATTTCCAAGGTGTCATCTATTTTTTCCCCAAAACATCCCTAAATGGCATTGCAAATCCAAATCGACCCAGAGTTTTTCCTCAACCTCGGAACGGCTAATAGATCGATATTTCTTTAGGCTTTGATGATAACTGATGTCATAGGTCATTCGAGGTTTCAAGACCATAATAAGTGTTTATATTTTTTCTCTATCCTAGTGTATCAAACCTCATATATGCATTTCCACGACCGGCTTTTGCGGTGACACCTATGAATGCGGTACAACGCCCACCAACCATCTGCTTTCACAATAAGCATTGTTGTTCAATTTAGAGGTACTACCCTTTTTTTGAGTGGTCAGTAAAACATATAAAAGCGCGTTAAGTTCACTCCTTTATTCAACCCCAAAACGCAATCAACAAACATCAATATTTCAGTGGAAAAAAGGGCTGATTCCAGGAAAAGAGAATCTCTGTCAGTAAACATGGCATCATCGTCATACCTCATTGTTCTCGTAATTGCCAGTGTTATGCTTCTCAGCCAGGTTTCTGGGTTCTATCTTGAAGACGAAAAGCGGCCTGAAGGCTTCCGCGGTAAGCAAATTCCCTTCTATTAACTATGAAAATATCTGCTCAGTGACTCGGCAAAGAACCAAAATCCTTTTCCATAATGATTCATTTGACAATATAACTTGATTTTAGCCGACGAGACCAAAATGATGCCAAAAACGCGTGGCGGGTTGCAGCCCTCACTTCGAATCAACTAAATTAAAAAACAAAATGAAATCAGTATAATCTTAATGAAATTTCAGTGGTGTCAGTATAGAGGCGTTGCACCACCACGTGATGAAAGCAATGACAGCAGGCACAACAATTCTTCGTTTGCACATGACGTCATAGCCGCCATCTTAGTTGGATTTAACATGCCTGCCGTGTCTTTTGTTATTTCCCTTCTTTGAGAAAGATTGAGACTGAGTCAGCACTATAGACTCTTTTCTCCTCTTGGAAACTGAATTCTTTCTCATGATCAGACTAGACCAGAGTCAATTGTTCGTGGCCGCCAAAACGTGATGATGCAAAGCCTCTCTACAATTTATTTCCAATCGGGGATTGTTTAAAGTTCCAAAACTAATATGTAATGATCATTTCTCAATTGACACGTTTTTCTTTGTTATTCACAAGGCTTTATTTTTGTTATAACCCTCATTATAAATGCGAGGTCAATATATAGTTAGTTATTAACCCGGTTAATAACTATATATAGACTTTGCATTTATAATGAGCAACATTTGATAGAAAACTTTCTCAATTGATAAATAAAATAATTAATATCACCGAGAACGGAGGCAATAAGCCTATACATTCCTCGGGCCTACGGCCCTTGGGATGTATATGGCTTATTGCCTCCGTTCTCGGTAATTAACTCTTACTTATCGTATTTTATTTTCATGTTCGGGGGTAGAACAAAAACCAACACGTCTTCCATCAGGTAACATGCTCAGATACAAGTTGACTAAACTGAATTTTTCAATGGACTGATCGATCGTAAAAATAATTTAAGGAAAGGGATCGAGAGATCAGTATTCAGTAAAAAGAACTACTTGAGCTGCCTCAAATAAAATACACCAAAAATAGCCACTCGCATGCCACTTTCCATATATCAGTTCATTGGTCTTATAGTACACTCAACAAAATTACTCGACTCTTATTGGTCGAGAGGAGTACAATTATAGCGTTAATTGTACTCCGTAGGAGTACCGAGTTAAGTCGCTATGGCAACAAGGCCAAAACAATGTCAAAACAATTATTTTATATCATTTTGTACTTAAAAAACATAAATAAAATTTTAAAGCCGTAAGAACTAATCTTTTTTTATACATTTCAGTTGCACGATGGACTGGAAATCGGCCGCCAAATAGACAAAGATGAACGGCGTCGCTTCGCATTTTTTACTGAAATTTTGTTGAGTGAACTATAAACAAAAAATCGCACGATCTTCTCGTACAATTTGGAATTAATAGATACTTGTAATGTTTTGAAAGATCTTTAATTGTACTCGCCTAAAGGCTCGTGCAATTACAAGAACTTTCAAAACATTACTCGTGTCTATTAATTTCCAAATTGTACTCGAGATCGTGCGATTTCCTATACAAACACAAAGCATCCAATCGAGACTGCAAGGTAGTATAATTCTAACCTTGCAGCCTCGCATTGCCTTCAAACCGAATTATTTAAAGTCATGGTATTTGCGTCAGTTTCTGTATCTGCATTTACTGTATCGTTGACCCAGATGCCTCGACTTAAAAAAAGTGCCTTTTGAAGCCAATAGAGTGTAACTCTGATATCTGCTATTAAGATGAGTGTAAAACCAAAAAAAGGGTGTGTCATCTGCCAGCTAATGGTACAATTTACATACAACTTACTATCTTTCATGTCCAAATTCAGTACATTAAGATAGTAGACCTCATTTCAGTATTTTTCTATGTACCAGTCCTCTCCTTTTCCATAACTTTTCGCTTTCATCTTTGTTTGAACAGGTTGTATCAACCGTTTTAGTGACTACATCTGCGGAGAGGTGAGATTGATCAGGGTTTAAGGCTTTGCTATGGGGATTTGTTCTGCTTGTCTGGGTCTCTCTATCTGTCTGTCTGTCTGCCTGTCTGCCTGTCTGCCTGTCTGCCTGTCTGCCTGTCTGCCTGTCTGCCTGTCTGCCTGTCTGCCTGTCTGCCTGTCTGCCTGTCTGCCTGTCTGCCTGTCTGCCTGTCTGCCTGTCTGCCTGTCTGCCTGTCTGCCTGTCTGCCTGTCTGCCTGTCTGCCTGTCTGCCTGTCTGCCTGTCTGCCTGTCTGCCTGTCTGCCTGTCTGCCTGTCTGCCTGTCTGCCTGTCTGCCTGTCTGCCTGTCTGCCTGTCTGCCTGTCTGCCTGTCTGCCTGTCTGCCTGTCTGCCTGTCTGCCTGTCTGCCTGTCTGCCTGTCTGCCTGTCTGCCTGTTTCTATCTTACTACTTCTTTTCCTACCTGCTTGCCTGCCTTGCCTGTTCTTGTCTTACCTGTCTGCCTGTCTGCCTGTCTGCCTGTCTGCCTGTCTGTCTGTCTGCTTGTTTGTTGTTAACCAATGCCTGCTTTTCTGGGTCTCTCTCTATCTGTCTGCCTGTTCTTGTCTTACCTGCCTTTCTGTTTGCTTATTTAGTTCAGTTTGTTTGTTCTACCTGGTCACATGGCTTAGGTCACCCATAAGAGTTCTTCAGCCAAGGAGTATCCTGTTAATCTATTATTCACCTGCAATCCAATTATAACTTGTTTTTGTTGTTATTAGGTCATACGGAAAGAACATTGTGTATTGTATGGAAAGAAGCGAATGAACAAATTTGCCGAAAGGTACTGCACAAAGTTTTGCGGATTCTGTTGACCAGGTTGGTAATAAAAAAATTGTTGAAACATTTCAAAATCACTCGAGAAACTAACATCAGAGCACATGTCAACGTCAGCTGTAATTACGCATTCTCAAACCATCATTTCCACAGCCATCTCGTACCCAGAGCCTGCGTTTCTTCATAATCAATTTTTTGGCGCGTGCGCAATTTTCCGGAAGTGAAAAATAATAAATGAAAATCATGCTTTCAGACAAAATTCTGTGTTTACTTCAGATCAAAATAAAAATTAGAACTATCGGGAACATATTTTTTAAATTTTTGGCAAGTCTTTAAACGCATGGAAGTATACCGGAAGTCCAAGAAATCCTGGTCTCAAAAAGTGGATTATGCCAGAATAAACGCAGGCTGTGGGTACGAGATCGTTCCACAGCTGTCAGCTGCAGCTGGTTCTACCAATCAGGAATATTTGAATCAAACGATAACTAAAATTTAGATAGGCTTTAATTTTGTTGATCGAGAGTAATGCATAGAACAATTTATTTAGAATTATGACAGCAAACGCCACTGCATGTGTTGGCAGTCATTATTGAAAACGCCCTAAAACGGAGTACATTATTTAAGAAAAATATATATGATTTATGAAATATATGAGATATAACGCGTGCGCTCATTGGTTGGCTACCGTGTATATATCAGAAAGCTATCTCGGAAAGACTTGCTCGCGTAAAATCATTCAAAAATATTTTATAAAAGCAATATAAAAGGCATGTTTATGTCTCTGTTTTGCGATGCTACGTCTCGTGTTACTAAGTTTGCTTCTCTCTTGCTCTACAGCTCCTAGCGCGTTCATATCACGGCACAGAGAAATGCGCCCGCGTTTTATATCCCTTAATTGAATCATGTACCAAGCAAGGACTTACCGTTTCCATTTTAGTTAATGTCCTAAATTGGCCATCATATTCAATTATACTACTTATCTGTTTTTAGCTTAAAGGCATATAATAATGATCAAGTATCACCAAGCAGCAAGTAAAACAACACACGAGCCAAATACAAATACACAGACAAGGAATGTAATGAAAATTGACAATCCGTTTTACTAGATAAACGAGTTTTATGAAGCAAAAGTATCACCAATAAAGTTAAAATTGAAGTTAAAGATTATGAGGCATGTTTTTGTCTCGGACTTGTGACGTTTAATTTACATGATTTTTTTTTTTTTTTTTTTTTCCTTTTTTCTTTTCGTCTCTTTTTGGAAATGAGATCTCAAATTTCTCAAATGAATTGGAAACCAAGGCTCTTTGAATCTATTTTAAAGGCTTTTTAAACTTTTAGCATAAAATAACATCTCACTCTAACCTTTCACTATTGGATATATTCGTAATAGACCCTGGGGGGACAAAACATTAGACCCATTGTATTCAAAATGGTCTATTTGCCATCATATTCAATTATACTACTTATCTGTTTTTAGCTTAAAGGGGTTTATATATACGATATTGATAAAGAAAGCGTTATCCATTTAGAGGAACTGAGGAGGAAGGCGTGAGATGTTATTTTCCTTAGCGTTTGTGATAGAAGTCTAGAAAGCCTGGCTCTGAAATAAAGGACCAAAATGATCCCAGGAGCCACGCCCTTCCACCTCCAATAACGTACTTTAGTATATTGAGCTGGAGATTTCCCAATGTGAAAAGGATACAAACTTAAAACGTCACGATTTTCATTTCTCACCTATATTCCTTCTTTCCCCCTCTGATCAAATCACGTGTATTTCCACGTTGCATTGCTAAGACTTTCAAAACCAATTTTTTCTAACACCACAATTGCCCTACTTCACTATGACGTCACATCAAAACAATATTCAACAATCTATTGTTTAAACGCAAAGGATCATGGTCGTCGGACGGGGTCAAATTAACGCAAACTAACCAAAAATTATTCTAAATCCCGTATCATTCCACGAAGAGAAGTAGAATAGACAGCAAACGCTCAGAATATTTCTTAGTATATATCAACACATATTATATCTGAAAACCAGGCCATTTTAGATTAAACTGTTTCGCTAGGAGCAAATATAGTTGAATTTTCTATTGGATTTGGCGATCCTATCCCCGACAAAAAACAAGCGGTGACGTCATAGTGAATTAGGTCAATTTGCCTTGAATCATTTCTATCATTAAAAAAAAATAGTTGTCGTGGCCGAGAAACGTTTTTAGCCAAGGTCTTTCCAATATTTGTGCTTATGGCATCTTGTTTCTTTATAAACAAAAACATTATTAATAACATATGAGGTCGGGAAATATGATATTTGAAATTATTATTAAACAAAAGGCTTAAAAAGACGTTAAAAATAATACAATGAAATAATAGGCAAAACTACAAAGAAAAGACGACATCCATTAATTAAACCAACTAAAGCATGCGAGAGATATTGCACGTTTCATCATTTAACTATATCCGTTTTGAAATCACTGGCGATTTCTGTAATCTGATTGACTCTCAGCACTGCGATTTTTTAACTCACGAATTGCACCTTTTTGAATTTTAAATTGCACTCTTTGAAGAGCCAATGAAATTACAGAAAGCAAAGCATTTGACCAATCAGATCATAGAAAAAAAGAAGCCCCCTCCTCCCAAAAAAGAGAGTGAGAAAAAAAAAATTAAGGAACTTCTAGGTGATAGAACGGTTTTTTGACTAAATTTTACATTAAAATTGAATTTTAAATCTGGTTTATATTATTGCAGAAGATTTCAAAACAGATGTAATTAAGTGGTAATTAAACTTTCGTCCTGTCGTGCAATTTTGTAAAAACACTAAACAAAATTATTCGATTCTGATTGGACAAGAGGAGTACGAGTAAATGTACTATGTAGAGTCTATGTAAATTGCTCAATTTTGTTGAGTTTTGAGATCATAAAACAAAAATCGCACAATCTTCTCGTACAATTGATAGACACTTGTGATGTTTGAAAGTTCTCAAATTAGAATCGCCTAAAGACTCACACCCAATTTTAAAAACTTTCAAAACATCACTCGTACCTATCAATTCCGAATTGAATTCGAGATGATTTTTTAATTAAAGCAATTTTTTAATTCAAAAATTGCACACCTGGAGGTCGTTTTGATTTCAGAAATAGCACCGTCCAATCAGTTCAATTCAACTATCATAAACATTGCATAATTATTGCTAAATTAATCAATTGTTGAACATAACAAAAAGCTATAGTATAAGAAATAGATGTGTAGAGTGTAATGAGGGTGTAGTGACCGGATACTGTAAGGCACGGCACTGCACGACACGGCATGACATGACATGGCTAGTCGAATTCAATTTTTTAGTGCTCTCTTTTGTTTCGCTCGCTTTGAATAAAATTTACATGACGTGTAAACACTAGCAGACTTCACTATTTTGTAAGCATAGTGAGACAGCTTGGCTCTCAATGCGAATGAAAATTAATAAATATAAACTGAAAATAAGAATAATAAGAATAAAATATTTATCATGAAGAACATGCCTGATATGAGGCCGTATCAGCAGTCCTCATCTGCTCGCACTGGGTAGAATAGAGTTTAGAGAGAGTTTGAGCATTTCTTTGCAGAATTAAATGATAAACAACTTATCAGTAGGTTAAGCATCTGATAAGACTTTGCATTTTTGCGCGTCAATTGTACTCCGTGACTCGTAAAAATACACAGCTGTATCAGATGCTTAGCCGACTGATAACCTCTATATATCAAATGAAATATGTTATAAAAAATATACATCAAAATACTAAGAGACAGAGTGTTCTTAAGAATAACTGTATCCCTTGTTCTGATGTTATTTATGCAAGATCTGGATCCCCTGTTTTCGCGGTAATGGTTGGGCCATCATTTGAAGGCGATTGTTCATTAACCCTCATCAACTCTAGTTCTCCTGTCGCTTCATTTGCACATACTTCAAGGTGACTCTTGAAAGAACTTTTGGCAAAGGTATTGGAGCATGATAAACACTTCTTGGGTCTTTCATCTCCACAAAACTCTGCTATCTCAATCACCCCCAGGACGATTGCCAAAGCATTCTTTGCTAGTAAAACTGAAATGTCCAGGTGGTACGAATGCCATAATATTAGACGAATGACCAGAAATGGTACATTAACAAAAAATAAAAAGGAACAGATGTAAAAGATCTTGAAAGACAAAGGAGACACTTGACCGTTGGCGTGAAATTTATTGTGCTTCAACTCGTAGAGAGCGAAAACTGGCAGGAAGAAATTTATGCACGAGAATATCAAAATGGCTATGTTCACTGAATCAGGGACTGCATCCTTTTCGAACAAGTACTCGAGCATTTCAACGCTGTCGAATAAATCGAGAGTAACGGCGCCGGAAAGTTTTTCCAAGTAGAATTTTCTGGATGTGCGGGGTTTGGAGTCGTGGTGAGCGAAGAGAAGGAAAAGAAACAACGCTGGAGTTATACAAAGGCACATCTTTAGCATATTCGGACCAAAGACCATTGTTTTCTCGTCAAGCTTACTTGCCTTTGTTCTAAAAAGCGTGGCGACCTGAGGAACAAGATGTAATGCATACACAAGCCAAGCAATGTAGGCAAAAGCAAGTTCATCGTTGAAAAATCCAACCCCTTGATCTAAACTGTATCTTTGTTTTCGGCTGCTTAGACGACGATACGATATTAGCATAGCTGCAATCCACGTCGCCAGAACCACTCCATCGGTTAAAAGCCATGCAAACCATCGAGAACTCTCTCCTTGGATCAAATAATAATCAATAATTGCTCCTTGGAACACAAGCAAAAGGACACCCAGAATTCTTGCAACATGACGACGCCAGATTGCTGTGTTCTTGCCCATATTTATGTGACTTGTTCAATACAGGAGATTATAGATTTACAACTGCTGGAAAGCGTGACCGAATTGAGCTGTTGACAGTCTTGGCTTTTGTTATTCATTGACAGAGTATATATCAATCAAGATGATTATATGAGCTCCAATCGAAATGGTTTAGTAATTTGAATACCAAATTACGAACTTTGATAAAAGCAACGGAAATAGCGTTTGGATTGGCTAATAATTTGTCATTGCTTTGTGTTTGTTGATTCTTTGACGTCATATTATATGGACCCCTGTCAAGTTTGGTGGATTGCATGTATATCCAGAAACAATACAGTATTATGTTCGAAGAAAGAACTAAAATATTAAAGTAACAGTAACAGACTTGAAGTTATGCTATTAGCTAGATAGCTAGATAGTTTTATCAGCACATTAAAACCAATTATAAAATCATTATGAAAAGATATTATTTTGATCGGCCAGATTGATAGTGTTTTAGTGTGCAGTTTAAAATAATGTTGTCATCCAGATCGGACGTCGTCTCAGGTGAATGGTAAGTGTTGTAACAATAAAAAAATAGAATGAAAAATAAAAATAAAAATAAATTGAAACCAAATATAATGTATACACAGATTTATGCTGGACGCCGGGCAATGTTATCCGTTCACCGGAAGGCTGATAATGATATTTTTGAGAATCATTTACCAGCTATACTGTTATTGACACATCTCCAGGTGCTGCTCCATCTGACGGTTCTCCCGAGTTAAGCGATTGATAAAGCGGAAAAGAATTATTTTTAAGAAGATCTTGGTAGATATCAAGATCCCGAGATTGAAGGTCAGTGCTTTCTACTTGCCGTGGCGTTACCGGAAATAACTCTAAGCTATTGGAGTATTCAGGATGTCGATCACTTTGTTCCGGTGAGGTGCGTGCTACAGGTACAGTTCTTGGGTTATTGGTATGGACTGGATTGGCATTCTCACGACATTGTGACATTGTGGCACCTGCAACGTAGTCATATGTATCCGTTTCCTCGTAGGTACCTTCCTGGACAGCTGATGTTGGTCCTTGGTTTGGAATCCTGGTGGCGGATCCATTCTCAAAATCTGTGTTCTGAAAAAAAGAGACAACAATGAGTTACATTTGGATGCGTCACTTCAAGGAGGAAACAGTCAATAGGAAGTGAATAGCACTTGGCGAGAGTCCTTTTTCATCAATACCCGGGTTCACAAAACAAATCCATTACTAAATACTGACAATATTTCACGAGAGGATACGAATACCTGAGGAAATCCCTCTTGTGAAGACGACAACGAATCAACGATAACATTTCCATTTGAACTTTCTTTTCTACAAATAAATGATAAAGAAACAAACATGTATACCAAAAACAAGCAAATGTGAATATTGGAAGAGAATCACTGTACCTCGTGTCTTGTTTTCTTTGTAAAATTTTAACTATAACAAGAAAAGAGCATGCGTAAATATTATTGTCCGTCGTGTGATCAGGCCCACTAAGGTTTATTTCATTTGATATAAACTGGAAATATATAATTAATCAAGCAGATGTGTACATCTATCATATTTTTCATATTAAAATACTCACCTTCCTTCTGTCGTTTAAGGCAAATATAAGCAACTAGGACTGCGACTGCCAATACTAACAGCACAACAATTACAGCGAGACCAATTACCGTAGATTTGCCTGGAATTCCATTATCAGATTCGTTAGTAAGTGGGAAATGTGAAAGTACTTGCTTCATGATTTATATACGTTCCATATGGACAATACAGTAGCTCTAATACACTGGTTTCCAAGTTCTTTGTACTTATTCTATTTGGAGTACTTACTTGATTCGGCTGCAATATATTGTCGTTGATCCCCTACAAATACAGGAATGATACAGGAATATTTATATTCGTTTCGTAGGCGTTAAAATTTGGAATTCAGCTCGAGTTGACTTTAAACTGGAGAGTCGTAATGGTTTCAAGAGGCTCTTAAAAGATTCTGCTATGAACAACTATCAAACTTAGAGCTAATATTGATGCTTTTTAATTTATGCCCTTCTTCTTTTCTTTTTGTATATGTTTAATAGATTATAGTATTAGGTATTTTTTTGTGTGTGTTTGCAGTTTAATATTTTTTTATTAGTGCTGTTACGTTTGATCTAGCTACTTAGCTCGATTAGCTCTCTCTCTCTCTGCTATTTCTAAGTGGCTTGTGCTTTTCTCCTGCAATTATCTAATGATTTAATGATTTATGATTTATATAGCGCCCTTTCTATATGGATATCATCCAAGACGCTTTACATTGAGTTGTGAATGTCAGATTGTTTTTTATGCAATTTACAAACATGAGATGATTAGCATAAGGCGTAGGCACTGAGGGCGGTCACTGTCAGATTTTCTTTACTTCCTTAGTGGTTTTTGTACATGGCCCTCCAATATAAAGTGTGGAGAGCCCGACATTCGAAAGTCTAACAATTTGTAGATGTAATTACAAAGGCAGCACTTTCTGATCATTTATTTTAAGACCCTGAGCGTTGGTCCGGCCGGGACTAGAACCCCGAACTCCCACACGAAAGTCCGATGCTCAACCAACTGAGCCTATCTAATGATCAGAGTGCTTATAAAGATGTTGTTGTTGTAAACAGTTAAATATGGAAACTAACAGTTGAAAGTAAAAAAGAAACGAAAGGGAGGAGGAACGTACGAACGCACTTAATGACTTACAAATGAATAATTGAAAGAGGAAACAAACGAACTGAGGAATCGGTAGATGGATGGGTGAAGGAATTGCTTGGCAATTGAATGAGGGAGTGATTTATCTCGACAGACAATATGCAATAGCTTAACAACTTACAATTGACAATAACATTCGTTTTTGCTGTGACAGGCATCTCGTTTGGGTTGTTGTTTTCTTGACATTCAAATGTCCCATTCTGGTCCCTTTTGATCTTGGGTATACTCAAAGAAGCTTTTCCTAGACCTTGACTTTTTAACACCCTCGCGGCACCTAAGTTCTGATACCACGTAACCATGGGTACTGGAGGTCCCTGTGCTTCACATTGTATGTAAAGATCCTGACCTTCATTGATGTACATCACTAGTGGTGGGCGAATAGTGAACTGAGGGTGAGCTATGTATACATTTAGAGAGAAAAACAGTCGTAAGAAATTGATACAATTAATAAATATTGGCGGGCAAATACCCTATCAGACATATCAGAGCTCGGAAACCTTACAAAAATGAAAAAATACACAAATAAATTTGGACGTATATACCTATTTACATCAATTATTGGAAAATATTGTTTGATATAATTTGTTGTTTGAAGTTACCTGTAACGACGAGTCTCACTAAAGTAGTAGTCGTTAAATTCTTCATCCGAATCGTGCAACCATATTGCCCACCGTCAGCTCTTGTCACAATGAAAATAAAGAACGTTGCAGGGTTGGCTTTACTCACTCGAGTAGGGTTTTGTAATCTTTTTGGACAAGTTGAGCTCAACTTGAATTCCCAGTTGGAATTTGCATGTGCAGTAGCAATCTCTGTTCGTGAACCATTTTTGCTATAAAAATCCCACTGAAGGGATAAAGAATTTTGATCCTCTTTCTTCTTCGGATGTTCATATTCCCAGACAAGTTTGGCACTACCACCTTCCACAACATGCAGGTCACTTGAAGGAATTTTAGTGAATTTTGGTGCTCCTTGTCGAATCAATCAGAAATAAAACATAGGTTTAGTGACAAACTAAAAATAGCCCAACCCTCTTATATTATGCTCTCTTGATAAGATTCTAAGTAATAATGATATTATAAATATTAGTAGATAAGATAAATAATATTGACATTTCTAGCTAACATTGAAAAATATTAAGTCTAGAAAGTAGGAAAAATTGCATCAAGCTAGCAACATCATAAATATGTGAATCCTTACCTCTTGAGATTTTGTGAATTATTTCTTCTGCCAACAAATAGCTAACACCACCAGATGGAACGTGAATGACGTTTTCTTTAATGACCGTATAATCAAACAGTCCATGCAAAGTAACTTGTGAACCTATACCGACTGCAACTATAGAAGCATTGATTTGATCGAGACCCATCCTTGCTTTTTCCAGTTCCGATGGACTATTACTCGATGGTTTATCCGTGATGACTACTAGTACCTTCCTTGCTTCTTTTCTCGTTGGTTTTGTTGTGAAAATGTCCCGTGCCTGATCAAACGCAAGTTTGTCATTAGCTTGCGTCGCTAGGTCATATCTTTTTATGTTCATAATTGCGTCCAGGATAGATTGTTTGTCTGGTAAGATGCTTCCAAAGTCAAAAGCAGTGTCAATACCACTTCCATAGACGATGACACTGTAGTGGAATCGGTAGATGCCATATCGCATGACAATTTGACGAATGATGTTCGTCGTCAAGGCCGTCGTTTGGTCAATATTACCAGACAGTGAAACTGCAAAGACAAAGTCGATTTTTTGAACTCCATCTGAAAAGAAACAAGGCAGCACAAAATAAGCTAGGGCTGTTGAGAAAGTTCTTCAGAATTACATCTCGGATCATTATCCGAGTATGCTCAACATTCAGCTTGAAAATGGCAACACATTTGCTGAACTTGAAACATGCAAAACTATATTGACAGCTGTTCGCATATCAGGGAGAATATAATCCGGAAACTGATTAGTTTTGCATTAACAAAACATTACCATTTCTTACCGTAACCGTAACCGTAAGCGCTGTGCGATTCAACAATAGGCCTTTTGCAACAAAACAGTCACTTGCTGATATATTACTTTGTGACGAATCAATTCAGCTTGGATGGCAAACAAATTTTAAACTGCTTTGTATCATGAAACCAAAAGTATCTTCTGAGGGGAAAAAAGTATTTTCTAAGAATTTTTGTAGACAACATTAGTAAACCAGCAACAATTCTTTAAATAAAGGAAGTCCACTTTTTGCCATCCAGTAACAATCACGTGTCTATTGCAAAAAGCCAATTCAAACGAAATATAAGGTTCGCACTTGAACATTTAGCCGCATCTTGTACTGTGTAGGTGTTGGGAGAACAGTAGGGGTCCCACTTAGGGAAAGCCGCTCCAATACAGGGATACTTTTCCCTGAAAAAAAATTATTTAGTCAATCACTAGAAAAAAACTTAATTCTATACCTTTTATATTCTTGGCAATGATATTGTCCCCGAAAAGAGCTGCGGAATAATTACTCGTCACCTGCATTACATCATTGTTGCTAATTGTTAGAGCTCGCAATTCGCTGAAGGGCGGACTCCCATCAACGCTAGATGCTATTATGATAACACCATTGTCATGAAGAGGTTTGGCAGCATTTTGTAAATCAACGGCACTTTGGCCTGAGGATTTGTCCATAATTACTGCTAAGCCTCTGATAGAGCCAGAATCTAGACCGCTGAATATTGTGTTTGCTGCTCCCATAGCAGTAATGATAGCTGAAGACCCGCTCTGACTAACCAAGCCATTGACAATGTTAATCAAAGCATCTCTGTATGGAAAATTGGTGTTAAACTCCACATGTTTCGTGAATGAAGAACCATATATGATAACAGAATATCGAAATCTGTAAACTCCATATTTCCTGATCATCTTCAGCATGCAATTTTTCATCAATTGATAAGTGACATTTGAGTTGACGGAGCCTGCGTTGATCACGAACATCATGTGTACGTATTCAACTTTGGAGAAAAAAAGAACCACAAACATTATATATGCGCCACAATGGCTATTGTTATAGTTTAGCAGTCAATTTTTTTTATGGCTTTGATGTTATACAGGCAAAACTAAAGAGTCAATGCATCGCAAAATTTACGAAATCATGACAAATTAAAAAAAAGAAATAATATACTATCATTTCAACTTCATATTAAGACAAAAGGCAAAAACCTAATAGTCACGATATAAACCGTTAGAATCGGGCAAATCCCGCCCGGTACGCTATTTTAATGAAAAAATCATTCACCATAGACTAGGCAAAGAACACAGCTCATTCATTCACTATTTAAAACATAAAACACACACACACAAAAATCAAATAACTTACATCGGACGACACGGCTCATGATATTTTCCCCAATGTTCAAGTATGAAATGGACGTGTAATCCGATGAAAATGTGACAAAGTCTCTGTAGGCAGTGAAGTAGTAGTACTCTACTATGTCTATTTCACGACCCATTCCTACTGGTATGATAAACACTCCCATCTCTTCTAAAGATGTGGTCATACTGCGCAGTGTTGCCTCATTCATTCCAGTTTTCCTGTCCATCATTAACACCAGAACCTTCCAAGCAACTGATCGGGAATCGCTTTGGGAATTAGCCTTGGCATGTTCAAATGCGTGCGATAAATTAGTTGCAGATCCTCCAATTGCTCTAGGAATCCTGGCAAAGGCTCTCAGCAACATTTCCAAGTTTGGGAATGCCTTACTGTCGAACCTGTAATACATTACAGAAGATCCTCCGTAGACAATAAACGTGTATCGACATCGCCCATAACCATATCTTTGTATTATTGTTCGTATGACATTCTGCATGTAAGAGTAGTAACTACTCGATTGACAAGAAAAGGCGTACATGATGAACGTCATGTCGTAGTTCAGCATGTAAAATGTGAAGAAAACCAGATGTTGGTTATTATTTTGGATGCTTTTCATAATCAAAAAATTATTATTTTATGTGTTGAATTTAATTTCTTATCAAAAAAATGTGGAACCAAGTGTTAAACCTAGAGTAAAAAAGTTTATCAGTCGTCACTATTAGGAACTGAAGTCTTGGATTTCTCGTGGTTATAGCCATAAAAAGAAAATAACTTCAACGAGCAATAACTGGAAACCAGACAGCAACTGTAATACAAAAAATAATTGTAGGAAACACAGGGACTCAATATATACAGTATAATTATATATAGTTGCTTACGTCGATATACGTTGTGCATGACTTTCAATTCCAGGGCATTTACTGTCTCTACCTCAATTACATGGATAACATCTTCACTATTGCTGCTCATGGCTAGTAACTGATTTCTGTCGATGTTATTTCCAATACCGACGGGAATGATTCTTAATCCTGAGGCCCCTAGTGTGTACGACAAGGATCTTAAAGTCGCAGCACTGATCGATGAACTCTTGTCAGTCATCAGAACAATTAAGGAATGGATCATAAGTAGCGTGCATCCATCGAGTTATGGATGCACGCGGGAGGTTGCTAAGCACGAAGAAAAGCGTAAGAGTTGCACGACGCGAAGCGGAGTGCAACTCTAGCTTTTTTGAGTGCTTAAGCAACCTCCCAAGTGCATCCATAACTCGATGGACGCACAGCTACTTATGATCCATTGCTTTTATAATATAGTCAAGTCAACAAACAAGAAATAAATACAAATTATAGACTGTATTTGTTGATCATGCCCTAAATTCTCCTTACGCACCTTGAGTGAATGAAAAGCACAAAGGCGCCAAAAATAGAAAAACAGTCGTTTTGAAAATGGCAGCTTTACACTGAAGACAGTTATGACTACAATAATGGCAAAAATTTAGCTTACAAGTGAATCAAAGATGTCCAAAACTACGGAGAAAGTGATTTTCAACTGTAAGAAGTACATTTCAAATGTTGACATATCTTAGTACAGTAATGCCCGAGAAAATCAGTGAAAAACAAAGTGGCTGTCTTTGTTGTTGTTGACGATGTTCAAGTTTGTTATCGTACAATGACTTAGCAATGGAAATAATCTCGTACACGGATCAAAACTAACTGACTGAACTGGATTAATTTTCTCTGGGTAGTACGCTTTGTCGGCTTTCCCTCCCATGTAGAGCTTCAGAAAGTACTTCACTGCAGTTGTGAAGCTGCGAAGTAGATGGTGAGCAAGATATTTATAGTTAATTACTTTGGAAATACTTTTGTTGAATAAATACACGATAACAATATTTTTGTATTTATTTAATCATTGCTTAAAATCCTTTGAATGTAGACACCGACCGATCGATTTGTGGTTTGCTTTGTCTTTTTGGAGTGACGCTCTGACACAATCTTGTCCAGCTCACTGTTTGAAAGTGATGCAAATCTTGACGTATTATTACTAGGCTGATCAAATGACAACTCTATACTAAATGTCGGAGATTGATGAGTATTTTCGCTAGTTTTTTTCAATCATTTTCAGTTATCTTTTCTAGATAAATTGTCAGCAAAAAGATACAAAAAGTTTTTTTTTTCGCCGAAGCTAAAAAAGCTGACGTGAGCGTGCAACCCATGGGCAAATGGTTCATGCTTTTCAACCAATCAGATCGCGCGGATTTACTTGACTATATTATAACGTCTCTTTCAGCACTTCTTCGAACGCTTGGATCATTGAAGCTACTTTGACACCTGTTCAGTGCAGCGTCTGTTGCAATGGTCCCAGAACCCCCTGGGTAAGTGAGACTATCTATTGCATTTTTGAGATCTGAAGACGAAAGCGATCCAGTCGAGGTGAACGAACGTACCACGGACGCTGAGGCTGAACCAAGTCCATATGTAACAATGCTGTAGTGGATGGTTCTCATCCCGTATTTGAGAACGATTGCTCCCATGGTGTCTTTCATCAGCTTAAAAAGTGCTGCAGAATTAGTGGAACCAGCACCGATAGCAAATGTGATGTCGAATTCTGGAAAATGGAAACAGAAAGGTATTGGATTATCATAATAACATTTTTGAACAGGCAATCAAATACGTGTTATGAGTTAATTGTAGCTAGTGGGTCGGGACAAAAAAGTTTGAACAGGAAAGTGATCACGTAGGTGAGCGGATGATTGTTATGTGAATGAAGAATTCCTTTTCAGTGGGGTTGGGTAATAAATGAAGAGTACATATTTTAAATATCAAGTACGATTTCAGTGCTTCTCCTTAATCCATACCTTTAAAGCATCTTGCAGCAATATCAAAGCAAAGATGACGATAGCTTCCTGTCCATGGAAACATCATGACGTAATACCTATTTAGAGTTATCCACTCAAGCTGTTGTACTGGAATCTGTCTTCCAATGCCAATAACGATCACAAGTGCTTCGATATCTCTGAGGTTTTTGCAGCAAGTTCCAATTCATTCTGAGACTGTAATGTACGCTTGTCCAGCATTACAACAACAATCTTTCTTGCGTTTGGTCGCGAACCGGGTCCTTGTAACATTGCTTTTGCATTTCCAAGCGCGGCTTTCAGATCAGGTGAACCAAGGATGTTGTTGGAACCATCGATTGACGTCTTCAAACTAGCTTTATTCATACTCGCAGTAGTCTGGAAGTTAAAGACATCGTTGACAGTACTACCAAAGACGATCAGGCCGTACCTGATATACGTATTACCATATTGCGTCACAAATTCTTTAGATGTGTTTTTCATGAAGGTAAAAGCTGCAGTTGCGTCTCCTAAGATAGTAGAAGTTGAACTGAACAGAAACACAATATCGATATCGGGAATACCTGAAAATATTTGAATTGTTAGCACATCAACGATAAAATAATCTAGAGCCTTGTGTAAGATTTAAAATCGTACTCGGGCAGCTATCCTGTAACAAGGATTTATATAACCTTATTTACTTAAAAAATATATGTTTCAAACTTAGACAGGAAAAAAAACACATCCCAACCTCATATAAATCATCTATAATAGATACATGTCTAAAAGCTGGTCTTTTTTCAATTTGTACATAATTTTGTACATGATGAGTTTTTGGTAGAATTCCTGTTTTACTGCGCATGATTAGAAAGAACTGACATCAAATACGCATGTTAAGGTAGAAAAATTCCTTCACAAACGTCGAGGTTTGAAATAAAAAAAAGGTGCTCCAATTGCAAATAGTTTCTATTTCATCGAAAATTTATATAATGATTTAGTTTGAGAAGCAGAAAGTAAATAAATACAACCAGGAAAAAGCATGATTTGGGGGTTTATTAGTTAACATGAATTAACGGGTTACCTTTAACACATCCATTCACGTCAATTCTTAAATTGTTTGAACCAGGCTTTACTCCTGGATCTGGTTCAATTGGAATAAATCTGAAGTAACGTGCAGTTATGACGCTTCCAAGATTAACCACGTTAATTGCCTGACTTGGTGCAGGTGGCGGGTAATTCCCATAGTATGGCTGTGAACATTGATAGGATTGTAAGTGCATTCGTACTTTCATTTAAAAACCCTCATTATTTCCTTGATCTATAAGGCCAAGTTAGCAAATTACATGACACAAGTAAGATGAAGATGCTTACATTGCAGGATGCAGGGGCTAGTGGTTTCCTTCTACAATCGTATGTTATTCCATCGTAGCTGTACTGAATTATCATCTGATTTGTTTGTTCTGATGCTGCAGGGTCTCCGGACCACACCATCTGACTGACACTGTAGTTTGCACCTAAAAAAATACGAGACAAAATCATGGACAATTTATCAGAATAACGTTTTGTATAATCCTCATTCAAATTTGATTCCCCTTTTACCGCATGGTTAAAAATCGTAACAAAACAAAGTTTTAAAAAACCAGTAAAACATATTCAAAAATTATAAAAGATATAGCGAAATTAAACAAAGCTTTAGAAAATGTTGAATAATAAAGAAAACAATAGAATTTGTAAGAATGGATACTTGTGTGGATAACTGGGGATATATCTATAGTATATGGATGTATTCCTGGTTATCTATATAAATATCTATATATCTATACTTATGTACTTTTTTTCACTTTTCACAAGTACAATTAGAAATAATGAGCTTAGCTATTCTATATGTATCACTATTTAATAATAATACTAATAATAATACTAATAATAATTTTATCCTAGCGCATTACATAAATATCTCAATGCTCTTACAATATAGAATAAATAAATAAATAATGCAAAATGAAAATACATATATATATATACATTGCAATAATATTAATAATTAGCTATTAGAAATACAATTTTTAATTAACTATTAAAAATATAATTATTTATGAGTCAAATAGGAATGTCTTAAGTTTTCCTTTAAAAGATTCAAGGGATGGAGCGTTTCTTATGGATAGCGGCAGATCGTTCCACAATATAGACGCACATGTGGTGTGTAATCTGGGTATCATGTTGGACAAACATCTGGTCATGACTAAGCAAATTAATGATGTATGTAAATCGTCCTATCTTTCACTACGTAACCTTGGAAAAATCAGGAACTATCTAGATCAAATTACCACTGAAAAACTAGTTCATGCTTTTGTGTGCTCCAAAATTGATTTCTGTAATAGCCTCCTTTTTGGTATTCCGATGAAGCAACTTAGTTGACAAATTGCAACGTTTATTAAATGCAGCTGCTCGCATTACCATCAGAGCAAAGAAATTTCGACACATAACACCTATACTCAATCGTCTTCATTGGTTGAACGTTGCCAAAATCACATACAAAGCTATAAACGGTATCGTTCCATCCTATATAAGTGATACTCTCAAAAATACACCAACCTACTCGTAAGCTAAGGAATGCCACACAAGAAGTAATTTTAAAACAACCTCCATATCGTACTAAGTCATATGGTGCGCGTAGCTTTGAAGCGCCCAAACTATGGAACCGTTTACCACCAGATATAAAAACGTCGCAGTCTTTGGAAATATTCAAGAGAAAACTAAAAACATTTTTGTTCAATTTGTAACTTTAATCTATTTTTTCACTTAACATTTCATCGTTATAATTGTAAAGCGCATTGAGAATCTATAATGCGCTATATAAGAACGTATTTATTATTATTATCATTATTATGTGGAAAAAGCTCGAGATCGGTAGTTCTTAATTCTAAACTTTGGTCTTAATTCAATAATAAAAAATTTAATAGATATATGAATAAAATAAAATATATATAGGTTAAACTCATCACACGTAGATGAGCTTGGCGTTGGTGCTTGGGTGGGAGGAGCCTCGGGAACTCGGCGGAGGTCAGCGGTTACTATGGCAACCCTATCACCTCCCACCTAGCACCGTCACACTGACTTGGCAGTGGAATACTTACCTATACTTACCTTAGTGGAGGGTGGGTGGGAAAACAAATAGCGTTGGTGTAGCGTACAAACTGCGTAAGCTAGCGTTAGCGATATGAGATAGCGCATAGCGTTAGCGAAATCGGATAGCACGTGGCGTTAGCGAAATTGGATAGCACCCGATGCAAGCTTCGTCCCCAGATACCATCTGTTCATCATTCATCTCATTGCGTGAGACATTAATTTGCTTATCAGATGGCCGCGAAGCTGTAGCCTTTTGATGACAGGTACTTGCGATAACAGGCAACTTAGTTCAAGTCTAACTTTGCTTAAATATTTTATTTAACCACATTTAACAATCGGTTTTTTTAAAAATCTTTTCAACCTCCAGTCGCGGAGCAGCCATACATGTCAGTAAGAAAATATGAACTTGATGTTTCTTGATCCCATATATAATCACTTTTATACAAGATAAAGTCATCTTCATTAGAAATCTTTATGTAAAGATTGAATCCTGCTCGTTTATTTAGCACTATGTTATAGAACTGTGTTAAGGTGTTCTTAGAGTTGGACTAATTAAGCAGAAAAACATTGGCCATCTCCCAGGATTAGGTAAAAGAGTATTAAAGTTGGTTCAGCCTTACTGACTTTACTTACCTAGGTCAACCGTCAAGGAGGTCTTAAAGCTAATGTTGGTCGGCTTCCATGGTTCTCAGAAATTAAGGGACGTCCCGGATCCCCGGATGTAGCACTGAATGAAATACTGGAGTAGTCCAACAAGTAATTGTCCACCAAGGAACCACAACCAACTGGAATGAATTAAAAAATACAAAATATTTCTAGATCTTGGCTCCAAAACTTAAGACCACTTGGGAGGATGCCCGTCAGTTACATGGAACTACTAAAATAATGACGAGGAAGGGACTGAAGCAAAGTTCGCTCGCCAAATGCCATGGGTTTGCATTGCATACACCTATTTCAATAAACGTTGTCTTTGCCAAAGGCGATAGTCAATAGCCGATAGGTCATTCCAAGATCCAAGAATAGCTGGAATGACTTGTGTTTCTGCTTCTTAATCTCGTCAAGAACATGGACCTTAGAGTTGAGACTGATTCGTTGTTCTTTGTATTCAACGAAACCATTTCGATATCCAAATGACCTATCGCCTACCGCCTTTGGTGATGACCACGTTTATTGAAATAGGTGAATACAAAATAACGCTATCAGAGAACACTAAAGCGGTTCAACTCAAACATACACTTTGCCAAAAGTGTGTCTACCAGCACTAGTCTTTTTAAATATATTAAATATGCCATATAATTGCTTGACTAACCCCCCGACCTCCCTTGCCTGGCTTGATAACACAATGACACTAGTTATCCTATAATGGCGTACCTATGTGCCATTCTAAAGCTCCACATCGCTAAACATACTGTAGCCATCCCAAGCACTATAACTTTTCTATATTTCTATATCTTCCACTCCAACTTAGACAACTCCAATATAACGGGTCGGTCATTGAAATGAGAGTTTTTTATTTATTGCACTTGTCATGAGCAGTGTTGCATTCACAGGAAATTGTTTGAGTTACTTCCTCATGCATATGGACTGATCTAGCTTGTGTTCGTTTACTTCAAGCTCCCTTTCAATTTTTATTAAATTAACCACGTACTTTATCCAAACCAAGATGGTAGCAAAAAATATCAAAGTTTGTAGATCCTTTTTTCCCCCAGAAATAAAAATTGTGAAGAGACTAAACGAACACGATCGATCTAAGAACACATTAAGAAGAAATGTTTTTCAATCAGTAGCGAGCAATAATGGCAAAAACCGTCAAAAACTAGACCTTTGTATGAGTTTTGATCCCAATTTTCGTTTTGGGTTAACACTCAAGACCTTTTTTAACAGTTAGAAAAAGCTTGTTTGAAGCGGTATTTTCAATTGTACAAAGAATGTAGCTTTGTCAGTTTTTTTTGTAGAAAACATATGGGAAATAAGCAAATAAAGGCCTAAACCTCATTTTCGATTCAAATTTTGGCTTTGGGTTAACACTTTGATTCCACTTTCATCGGTTATCTCCACTTCCAACAAGTTAAGCTTTCTGAATAACAAGATTTTAGCCTTGTACAACAGCCTTTCTTCAAGAAAATAGCCAGTTTTTGGCGCTCACCGCTTGAACACGAAAATAATTCTCTCTTAATCTTAAGCATGAAATTCATCAAAATTTCATTTAAATAAAAGATTTCGTTAATATTTCTACAGTTTTAGTATATATCCTATCATTTCTATCGTGATGCGAATTACTTTCCAGGTCACTGATGACAAAATTTAGATAATCTTATAGGTTAACCGTATGTGAGAATACCCGAAATATTAGAACAAAATTGAAATAATTTCGCATGTTTCGTATAGAAATTAAAAGATTAAGTATAACAAACCTTCATTGAGATCAAATTCGGTGCTGACAGTATGAAGGAGAAACACATTCACAATGAAAATCCTGATCAGCTTCATTCTCGTATATTTGCACTTAGTGGAAACAAAATACCACCTTTTGAACAAATTCTAACGATGATCTAGTTTAATAAAAATATGATATTGTGATCTCTTCAATACAAATAAAACTACGTCATTCTGATGTAAAGGGTGGAATCTGATTGGTTATAACTATTCAATTAAAATTAACATTCCAGTTTATGCGTCATTCACTTTCCCATCGTGCTAATGATGATATTAACTAAGTGCGCTTAAAAACCTATAAGGTGGCTGGCTACTTTGGACAAAAAATAAACAGAAAATTGAAAACCGAAACTTTTTTCAACTGAAATTTAATGCTGACTCCAAATATGAAATGAAAAATTGGGTATGTCCCAAGCTTGTTTTCGAGATAATCAGCATTTAATGGATGCCTACGCGCGAGTTTTTGGAGCAAAAAATGCGCCACCGTAAGTGATCAGAAAAAAATATAAGATTCATTATTTAAATGATAGTTCTTTGCATACTCTTAGATTGCACGAATGACGGCTAGTGTATTATTTTACAATAATACGCGGATATTTTTGACAAAACGACAAAGAAACACATCGATTTGTCATATTTTGTCCTTTCAGTGCTTTCAAAAACTCTCATAAACTCGATCAAAAATATAATAACATAGAAATTGATGTGTGATGATAAGCCGGAACTATAAGGTTGCCGGGGGTTATTAGGGTTAAGGTTCCCACAAATTAACTAAATACCTTGTCAATAATAGCTATTAATATTTTGGAAATATAAACCTTCATAATTTAATTAAAGACATGTCCCTCAAATGACGAAATATTTTCACAATCAGCTATTCACTGTCTAAAAAATCAATTGAGAAGGTATTTTATAAATGCTTATGGGCAAATTTAAGGCAAATATGAGCAACTACGACTGCAACTGCCAATATTAACAGAACAACAATTACATGAAGATATATTTCTGCAGATTCGGCTAAAATCATTTTGAGATGCGTTAGCTAGCATAATTGGTTGACCAGCAAAACGTTCATCATTTGCATAGATGATCAATAGCTGTAATAGTATCCCCGTGAAAAAAAGCAGACATATTTTAGTATAATATTCAATATTTAATTTCTTCTTAGAATAGTACCTGTAACGATGAGTCAGCTTGAGTCATACTGCAGTGGTGGCTGTTAAACGGTTTATCCGAAATGTACACCCATATTGTCCGGTTGTCCGGCCGAGTACACTTTTGTAACTTTTTTGGACAAGCTAAGATCAGCTTGGATACCCAGTAAGATTTTGCATCTGCAGTAGCGATCTCTGTTCGAGAACCATTTTTGCTATATTCCACTGGAGACAAAGGATTTTTGATCTTCTTTCTCCTCCGGAGAGTCATATTCCAACAAATAGGTACGTAAGAAGATAGGCGGGTAGGCGGGTAGGCGGGTAGGCGGGTAGGCGGGTAGGCGGGTAGGCGGGTAGGCGGGTAGGCGGGTAGGCGGGTAGGCGGGTAGGCGGGTAGGCGGGTAGGCGGGTAGGCGGGTAGGCGGGTAGGCGGGTAGGCGGGTAGGCGGGTAGGCGGGTAGGCGGGTAGGCGGGTAGGCGGGTAGGCGGGTAGGCGGGTAGGCGGGTAGGCGGGTAGGCGGGTAGGCGGGTAGGCGGGTAGGCGGGTAGGCGGGTAGGCGGGTAGGCGGGTAGGCGGGTAGGCGGGTAGGCGGGTAGGCGGGTAGGCGGGTAGGCGGGTAGGCGGGTAGGCGGGTAGGCGGGTAGGCGGGTAGGCGGGTAGGCGGGTAGGCGGGTAGGCGGGTAGGCGGGTAGGCGGGTAGGCGGGTAGGCGGGTAGGCGGGTAGGTGGGTAAGTGGGGTAAGTGGGTAGGTGGATAGGTAGATAGGTAGATAGGTAGGTAGATAGGTAGGTAGGTAGATAGGTAGGTAGATAGGTAGGTAGGTAGATAGGTAGGGAGGTAGGGATGTAGGGAGGGAAGTAGGTTCAATGGAGGGAAGGAGGGAGGAATGGAGGGAGGGAGGGAGGGAGGTAGATTCAAATGCTACTGGAAATGATATGATTAGTATAAAATAACTCACAAAAATGTAAAACAAATTAAAAAAATGGATTAAATACATTATATTGTAACACTCCATCTCGATCGTAGATGAATGAAGTCATTATTTCGTCAAAAGTTATGGATATCTTCCCTAATATTTTTTTTCAGAAAGCCCTTGAGATGGACAATTCAAAAAAATATCAGGGATGATATCCCATAAATTTTGATATACTTTTGATATACTTGTATATATATACACAAAAGAGTCAAAGTTTATGCAAACCGCATATATATACACATGATTGCAGGAAGGTTGTAATATATATCTAGACAAATATCTAATGAGATGCAAGATATACAATGAGATGCAGAATTTAAAACATGCATAAATACGTAAATATATATATGCTTTACTTACCGATACGAATGGGCCTAAATGTCTAAAAATCCCAACTCAATAAGAGCCTTCTTTTTGAGTGGTTCAAATCTATAATGTCATTTCTTTCTTTGAAGTTATAACGTTCCAAAGAAAGATAATGTATACATTCAGCTGATCGTGCTTGTCGCAATAATTCATTTGAAATAGAGATCCCAAGGAAAATATGGCGACCATTATCGTAAACAAATAGAAAGAACAACCAAATAATGAAAAAAAGATCAATTATTCACTCATGATTGCCATATTAATTTCCTTAAGATCAGCTTTAATTTACAAACCATTTATTGCACATCACATGGCCAAAAATACCTCATTTTTATGGAGCTTACCAGTTGCTCAGAGAATACTGTGCCATCCATTTTTATAAGATAAACACTTACATTATCTTAGATTAGAAAAAGGTAAGTAGAGGTAGTCTTTTCTTACCAACAGCATTCTCGCAGTAGCTCCCAAAGAATGCACTTTTACAGAAACAAGCGTTTTGAAAGCAAGTTCCACCATTCTTGCATGGGTTCACTTCGCAATAAACTGCAATTTTGAATACAAATATAAGTTTTACTCCTGTATCGACCAGAAACAACCATGAGCGCTTGCATGCGCAATTTATAAAGAGTACGTAGCAAATACAAAGTAAATTTGTTGCATTATTGTTTGATACCGTAACCATAACAACTGCGATTCAACAATCCATACAAAACAAAAGTTTCACACTTCAACATTGAGACATGTCGTACTGTCGTACGTGCTTTGATGCAGTAGTTGTCCCACTTAGGAAAAGCCACTCCAATATAGGGATACTTTATTTCTAAAAAATATCATTTAGTCAATCACTAGGGAATTCTTCATTTAATTCTACCTTTTAAAGGGGGACTAGCACGTAAATCGTCCGAATTTTAATAACCCTTAAAGATCTGGTTAAAGATTTTTCCTGATATTCGGATAGGAAGTATTATCGCCACCAAATACAGGGACTTCATCAATTGCTAATTGTTAGAGCCTGCAATTCTTAAAAGGGTTGACTTCTATCTATACTAGATGCTATCATGCAAATGTGAAAAACACATATGATTATTTTCGTAACTCTTACCTTTGTGACAATTTCTGCCATAGTATTCCGGCAAACATGATTAATATAGTTCCTCAAACTCTAGTTACCTTTCAATATTACATCCATTATTCTTTCGGCGTCGTCTACAGGATTATCCCCAACGGAGGGTGGAACTACATGGTCATTATTCGTACATATATTGTTGCCCTTAGGATTATTTGGGCTATTGTACTCGTCGGCCTCTGCTCCAAAAATGCTAACCAAATAGTTGACCCATAATTCCTTTCGGGGAATACTGTCAACTAAGTTGACCTTAATAGATATCGAGGTCGTTAATACTACTTACTTGAATCACATCCATAGACAGCTGCCTGCATACATGGAGAACCATTCGAAGAAATTGGATGAATTCTAAGGTATCGTGCTTTAACAAAAGATGTAAAGTTGTTGGCAGTTGGAGAGCGGCCGCTGGTAAACTGCAAGAAAAGTATTACAAAAGCATTAAATGGATTGCCAGAAAGAGAAACCTAGAGATTTTGGCGCAAATTATTTATGAAAACTTAGCATCGTTCATTTACGAGGAAGATTTTTTTATATTGTCAACAGATAATTGATTTAGATTTTTAAAAGAATTTTTGCTGTAGTTCATAAAGTAACTTACAATGTGCTTCTTGCCATCCTTCTGGTACTCTGTCCAGTTTCCATTCGTATCGTTAGAATAGCTCACATAGAAAGATTTTATGTACGAGTCGCCCACAGTATTATCCGTAATTCCTTTTGTCTTCAATGTTGTAAAAGTAGTATTTAGTTCTATAAGAGGAAATACAGATATACGTTCATAGACAATACTTGCAAAAAATGAAATATCAATAGTCTATTGGAATGACGCTAGTTGCAATTTATATCAGCAATATATATATTGAAGAAATAGAAAAAGCGCGCGCGTGCTGTGTGCAGTTATAAAGCGCGCGGAGGTTTGCAGAACACGAGAGAGGTGTCAGGAGAATCACGACGCGTAGCGGAGTGCTTCTCAACACTTCTCCAGTGTTCTGTTAATCCCCAAGAGCTTTATAACTGAACACAGCACAGCAAGCAAGTTTTTTATTTCTTTTATAAAATATGAATTACAATAGACTTTATTTTTGTTAGTCATGATGCGTCATGATGCAACTGAAAGTGCGCTCCCGTGCTGTGTGCTCTCATAAAGCACGCGCTCCCAACCAATCAGAACGCAAGATTTATAGCAGTTTTTTTATAATTATCTATACTCACCAAAGTCAATCTGAAGATGTGGCGCAAAATCGCTTGGATTGGCGCACCATCCGCTACGATATAGTGGCGGGATCTCTCTCATGTTGAGCCTGCCTCTGTGAGGAGCATAGCTTGGGTCACGCTGCGAAGATGCAGTTATTTGGCTATCAGAGAGACGTGGATGTTCCTTGCCGTCATTTCCTGGTACCATGACGCCCAGTTCTTTTTGGACACAGCCTACACAAGTGGCAAGAGTAGCATTCATTAGCATGTCTTAGTTGTTAGTCATCATTTATTTATAATTAGAAATCAATATTCCTCATATGTGTGCAGTTAGCCTAGATTTCAATTTCATTATTTGCAAATGCCACCATAATGAGTTGGAATTAAGATAACCAACTACTTTTAGTTGCGTAAGGTTATACACGACTTTCAAGAATGGCCGCCAACCTCGGCTGGGACTAAGGACAATTGAATGGAAGCGAGGTAAGTAAGTCCTCATTAGTAAACAAAGTCTACTCAGTACGATATTTTGTGTCAAAGTCATTCATTAAGCGTCTTTTGAAGTAAGGGTGAATGACTTTGACACAAAATATGAGTGCGAAGTCTGGGAACGCAAAGAATGACATGCTTATAAGATGAAATTCATTATTAGCCTAGGCAAGTAAGTAGGTAAGTAAAAGTTGTTATTTGTCACTAGCTGAAAGGAGCTCAGAAAAATATCAGACTCCCTAATAGGTATGCCTAGTTGTATAATTTACCTATTTGACAGTTTCTGCCAAAATATCCCGGCAAACAGTTGCAAGTATACCCAACATTGCTCACACATGTTCCACCGTTAAGACATGGGTTAACACTGCATGAAGCTGAAATACAAGAGGAAAAATTCTAATTACCGATTCATATGATAATGAATTGATATAATCATAGCTACAGTGCAACTACACCAACGAAGACCACTCAGACAAATTTTTATACAAATTAGCCAATCACGATTGAGTATTTAAACGATAGATTCTGCTCCAATTTTAAATTATGTATGATCAGTAGTGAACAAAAAAAAGTTTAAAATCCAGAATTCACTTAATTTATTCGGCGTCAAAAAAGTGTCTGTGAATTTGATTTAAAATTTGTTTGGGAGGCCTTGGTTAATGCAGTTGCACTGTAATATAGCTTCTCAAACTCTAGTTACCTTTCAATATTACATCCATTATTCTTTCGGCGTCGTCTACAGGATTATTGCCAACGGAGGATGGAACTACATGCTCATTATTCGTAGATATGTCGTTCGTCTTAGAATTATTTGGACTAAATGGAATAGGGATAACGAGAATCTTTTCTTTTTCCAGGCGTTTTGTTGCCTCGCTTAGTATTTCAGGTTCTTGATCTGGTGTGTGGTCATACATGATAACGGCAACCTTATTTGCGTCTTTTCTTGCCTTTGACCCGTTTAGCATTTCACTTGCGGCGTTAGTCACTTTAGTGATGTTCAGACTGCCTTTAGTCGCGTTAACAGAATCAATGGTTGCTTCAAGCTCTTGCTTGGTTGAAACATCTGAAGATAAGTCTATTCTTTTAGAGGCGGTATTTCCAAAGGTAACAAACCCGTAATGGATTTTCGTGTTGCCATATCGAATGATGATATTCTTGATGATGTCTTTGATACGATTCACGATTTCGGTGCTGTTTACCGAAGAAACACTGATTGCAAAGACGATATCAGTTTTGGGGACGCCATCTAGAAAAAAAATTGTAACGGATTATTTTTCAAAATATAATTCTATGATATAATGATAGAAGATCACACCTACCGCCAATAATTCTTTTCATGATTTCATCCACCACTTGTCTTGGTCCATCGTTATTTGCAGGCCTGATCACCTTTCTATCTGTTCTTGCAATTTCTTCCATCTCTTCAGAACTTGGAGCATTTCCAATGCCAACGACGAGCGGAATAATTTCTTTTTTGTTGAGAGGTTTCAAAGCATCTTTAATAACTATTTCGTTAGCACCAATTGTCTTGTGTACCATAATCACCAAAGCTTTCTTTGATTCTGGTTTTATTGGTGTTTTATCAAAGACTCTCTCCACCTCTTTCATCGTTGCATCGAAATTTAAAGGAGCATCGGACTTTGGGAGCTTGTCGACTTCCTTAGCCAAAGTTTCTTTATCAGGTAAAGTTTGCTCAAAATCAAATAAGGTCTTTGGTGGGTCTCCAAACGTTACAATGCTGTAGTGGATTTTCTTTATTCCATATTTATCTCCCATTAGTTTGACAGTGTCGGTCATCAGCTGGTACGTTTTGCTATCCACGGCCGCTTCAGTTGTGATGGCGAATGTCAAGAAAATCTCGGGCACTAGGAAATAAAAGTTTGAAACGGACTTTAGCACGAAAAAAATATGAAATACTCGGAAACTAAACACTTCAAGTCAGAATGCGACGGAAAAAGTCTCTCAACGTGAATTCAATATTTGCTTTGGTAATGGATGGTGTACCATATACGTATGCATTTTTGTTGGTTTTGGAAGTCAAAATATTTACAAGATAAACTATGAATAATCCTTCCATATACTTACGACCAATAATTTTAGAGATGATTTCCTCTCCTATTTCCCAGGATGGTGTATTAGCAGGAGTCTTGATTACATTGTCTTTGAAGATGGTGATTGATTCAATCTGATTGTTAGGCACGTCGTTACCGATAACAATAGGGATTTGCGTAATTCCAATATTCTGTAGCTCTCTTGTAGAATTTTTTAGCACCTCCTCGGTGGAGTCAGAAGGTCTATCAATAATGGTGACTAATACTTTTCGAGAGTTTGGACGAACTGGTACCTCTTGGAATAATTGTCGAACACCATCCAAAGCCTTCTGCAGATTTGGGGTCTGTGTTGTTTCATCAGTAGTAAGATTTTCAATCGTATCAAGAATTTCTTTTTCGTTAGGGAAATCATAACCAAAGTGGAATATTGTTTTTGGTGTTGGACCAAACACGACAATACTTGTTCGGACTCGGTCGTCCCCATAACGATAGATGATAGATTTGATAATGTCTTTCATTAGTTTTGTGACGTTTCGTTTCTCCGCCGATGCACTGATGGCAAACATGATATCAATTTCTGGAATACTATCTGGAAAAAAGTCGTTTTTCGAAATAATTAAAACTGGGATGATATTTTAGCATTTTAACATCAACTGATTTGCCTGAGCAGAAATCAATCAATTAATTAATCAAAATGATTTTGTTTATGCAAGGTTTTATTTGCTTAATAATTATGCCTTACCTTTAAGGATTCTTGCAACAATTCTGTCACCAAGGTAACCACTAGTATCGCTATTAGTAACCTGAATTACGTTATCTTTTCTGGTTGTCAATGCTTGTAGTTCTTCTCTTGGTGGAGCATCACCAATGGACGAGACAACAACGATTATTCCTTGGTCGTGAAGTGGCCTTGCTGCTGATTCAAGAGCAGGTACAGTTTGACCAGACGATTTGTCTGAGATCACAACGATTGCTTTTCGAGAAATTGGACGGACGTTTGAGTTAGTGTCCAGTATCTTTTTGGCTTCGTTAAGACCGTCTATCAACTTTGATGAACCAGGAATGATAGCAACTTTATCAACGTTGGTAAGGAGTTCTTTTTCAAAAGGATTTTTACTGTCAAAGTCAAATTCCTTCTTGATGTTGGCGTCACCGTACACAACAACGCTATAGTGGAACCGATCAACTCCAAATTTGTCAGAAATCTGTTTGATTGCGTTTTTCATTGTCTGGAATGTCGTGTCCTTATTAACAGAGTTAGCATTAATGACAAACACAACGTCGACAAATGGAACTGTAAAAAAATAAAGGAATGTTGATATAAATGCAAGGTCAATAATACTCACTGAGTGTAGTCATTATATATTATTAATATTAGACTTACGTCCAAGGAATTTCCTCATGATCTCCTCTCCAGTTTCTACAGGATTTCTGCTTCTAGTCACAGTCAGAGGATAGTCTTCAAAAGCAGTGATCGTCTCCATTTCTCGGTAGCTTACATCACTGCCGATTCCAACAGGAATAATACGAACCCCAATTTCACGGAGAGGTGAAGATACGTTTTTCAAGACGTTTTCAGTAAGGCCAGATCTTTGATCGAACAGAATCACTACAATTTTCCAGGAATTGGATCTTACATGGTTTGTTTGGTAGATTCGCTTAGCTTCTTCCAAAGCCTTGTCAAGTGAGGTTCCTGGGTCATTTTGGGAAGTTTTGAAAATACTCTTAAAAGGACTTCTTTATTCGGGAACTGATTGCCAAAGTCATACTTAGTCGTAGGCACGCTTCCATAGAAGATAAAGCTGTAGTAAATTCTGCCATAGCTGTACCTCTGTATTATTGATCGAATGACATTCTGTATGAAAGTGTACGTTGCATCAGATTCAGCTGCGACGGCATTGATGATGAAAGTTAGGTCGATATCCGGCATGTCAACTGTGAAAGCAATGGCAACAGAAAAACAACATTTAATTTCGCCATATTAATCATTGTTAGTATGATGAAGTACGGTCACGTGATATCAGCCACGTTTCCAAAAAAAATGTATGTATTCGTATTTGTATTCGTATTCGTATGTATTTTTTTCATAGTTTCGTCTATGTTCCCCTTTTTACGTCTTGATACCACTTATACCAGAATCATCCAGTATACACTTTTCTTTTGTTTCTTTAAATAACACCATTATCTTATGACTACCAATCGAATCAAAGCATTTAAATGAGAGTAAAGAATAGGCCCTTTGCAGCTAAGCAATTACGTGCTGATTAATTCACTGAGAGCAAATGAATGAACATCTTGATTCCCATGGGTGAATTTACTGGAATGCAAACAAACTTTCTACAACCTATTTCGAGAGATCGTAATAAAACTACATTTCGTAACACACTGGATACACATGTTTTCATTCAGTTCTTTACAATTAGCTAGATAGAGTCACCAATTTAATATAAAAACAAAAATTTTGCATTCCAGTACAGACACGTGACCGTTAACTGCAAAGGGCCTATTACAAGAGGATTCAGTTGCTAGTAGTATGTTATAGTAACGTAGTAGGGGGAATTGTGTTATTTTAAATTGTGTTTTCAAAATCTTAAAATCTTTGTTATTAATTGCATTGGAATTGGGTATATAATGCTGGATGTCACTTTTGTCGGAAATTTATGATACATATGAGATAAAAGTAGGTAGCCAAACGAAATACCACTAAAAAGAGTTGAGATCAAGTTTAGTAAACTTACGTCGATAAACCTTGTGCATGATTCTTTGTTGAAGATCATTTTTAGTAATTCCTTTGTAAACATGGATTACGTCATAATCATTAGACGTCAGCCCTTGGAGTTCTTTTGTTGTCACTTCATTTTCAATACCAACTGGGATTATTCTTATGCCTTTATTTTCCATTGTATTTACACGAGGTTTCAAGTTCAGATCTTTCGCAGTATCTTTATCAGTGATAATCACAACAACATGGTCGGCATTTTTTCGTACTTTCGGGTCATTGAAGCCATCTTCAGCCAGTTTCAAAGCCTCGTCGAGAGCGTTTGGAGTTCTTCCATCTGATATCTTATCAAGATTGTCAAAAAATTTGCCAAAGGCGTTCTTGTCAAGAAACTGGGATGTAACCTGGGTGAAGGTCCTGACTACTATTGCCGGTGGACTTGCTGCTTTGGAACCGAATATAATAATGCTGTAATAAATGGTCTTTATCCCATACGTGGTGGCTATATCTTTCAGCGTTTCTCTCATGAGCGGATAGATACGTGCCGTCCCAGAAGAAGTTGAGCTGATAACGAATGTAATGTCAAACTCTAAAAAAATAATCAAAAATCAAAAAATCAAAAAAAGCAAAAAAAGCAAACTTTAAGCACTGAGGGACGTATTTACATTAGAAAGACGATCTGCTTTCTTTGAGGCAGTTGGAGTAATCCTCTTTGCCTCGAGTGTGTCAAAAGACACATAACCTATCTAGCTACTTGGTACAGATTTATCTATAGTGTATATAGGGCATCCTAGTTTATCTACCTTTAATGGCTCTGGTCATGATACCCTGTCCAAAATGCCGAGGTTGTTCCTTACTGGCAACGTGCATGACGTAAAACTTGTTAAGCGTTATCCAGTCCAGTTGATTTCTGTCTATTTCCATACCGACTCCTGCACCAATAATCTTAATCTCTTTGTCTGTGAGTTCCTTTACTTTGCTCTCAACGTTTGCCTTGGTAGTACTGGTATCCTTATCTGTCATGACGATCAATACTTTCCTAGCATTTGGACGTAGAGGATTTGCATTGTCAAACATTGTCTTTGCTTCGTTAAAAGCATTTTCCATGTTAACGGTTCCGCTTCCTGAAGTTGCCCCATCGATTCTAGAGGACACATATTCTTTGGAAACTGAAGAATTAGTAAAATCAAAAACAGTGGTTGCAGTTGCTCCAAAAGTCATGGTTGCATATCTTATCCGATGTACACCATACAGAGTGACTATGTCTTTCGCCGTCTTTCTCATTAGATCGAGATTCTGTGAAGCGTTTGTAGGAGATGTGGCACTCATGGCAAACAGGATATCCATGTCAGGGTACGCTGTAATAGAAATGGCTATTTAGTATTGATATGTTTGGTATATACGGTCAGTCAGTCAGTCAGTCAGTCATGCACAGTCAGTCAGTCAGTCAGACATGCACAGTCAGTCAGTCAGTCAGTAACAGTCATGCAAGAACACATGTCCGTTAACTTACCGTCTATGCATCCATATGCTTCAACTCTAAGAGAAGATCCCCCTGGTTTCAAGGAAGCATCAGGCTTTACTGGCATGTATCTGATATAGCGAGTATTGACTGGGTCACCCTTATTAACCTCAACATACGAGACATGAGTTCCAGGCACTGGTGGTTTTTTAGTACTATAGTATCTCTAAAAACCAAAGTTGCAAGAAATAATAAATATCATGCTTCTGGTGGTCAAACAATCTACAAACTGCATCATCAGCCATAAAGAAATCAAATCAACCATAGCCATAATCAACCATTAGACCTTATTAGACCATATTAGACCTTATTAGACCTTATTAGACCTTATCCCGTTTCAATCTATCTTTAAAATTCATTCAATTCATATGTGTGTCAAATGGTACTTTTCAAAGATATGTTTTTATCTCGCATTTTGATTGGTTGGAGGCACGTGTTTTATAAGAGCCAAGCACTCAGCGTGCGTTTTCTCTTTCTTTTTTTCAAAGTGATGACCGATTTATTTGTATATGAAGACTGATTATTTGAAGTAATTTTTCTTACCATGCAGGCGAGGCCAGTTTTCTTGCATGTGTAATTGCTGTTGTCAATACTAAACTCTAGAGTGAGTTGGCTTGGTGAATTAGATCGAGCTTTGTTCCCACCAAAACCGACCCTTGTGACCTGGACATTCTCCCCTGTAAATGAACATTAACGTCAAAGAAAGGAAAAACTTCCAAATAAAAGAATTAATTAATGGGTTTCAAGATAGATGGATAATAGAGGCTTTGCATCATCACGTGATGGCACCTATGACAAGAGACAAGAACAATTTAATCTGGTCTCATCTGATTTACACGAGAAAGAATTCAGTGATGGTCCGTGCAAAGCCTCATGCGTGATAACTTGAGTGTGGAAAGCATGAGTGTTGCGTGGGAAGAAGATGCGACGTCCTCTAAAAACAAAACGCACGAAACAAGAAAGAAAGTTGGCGATAAAAATTAAGAGTTTTAAGGCAGTTTTAAGCAAACATATGATGAAAACACTCACCAAGATCCACAGTCAAATGTTGTGGTTGGTTTGATATTATAGGATCCCAGGCAGTATTTGCTAGAAGAGGAATTCCAGGATTTCCTGACGTGGCTTTGAATGAGGACGAAGTGATTTCAAGCAAGTAGTTATCCAACAATGGACCACAACCAACTATTAAAGTCAACAATATACATATTTATTTGGTAAAAATAAAAATAAACAATATCTAAAAAACTATAAAATTTTCTTCGCGTAATTAATATTTTAAAATCATCAAGCCATCACCATTATCAAGCCATCATGAACCTGCAGCAATCTTAATTTAAGTAATGCATATTAAGAAAATTAGAATAGCGACTCAATTTTAAGGGCATGCGCAAACGACGGGAGAAAGATTGCCCCTTTGTTTCGGAAGTAATGAGGACTCGATAACCGCCTTTTATCGGCTCAGTTATTAAGTAAAATAGCATGGTAAGATACATCTATAAGATCTCCGGGTTCTACTCTTCGCGAATCGAACATTTCAAAACTTTGAGGAAACAGCTGTGAAATTAATCCTTAATTTTACTCTGACCCATACGATTATCTATACAAATCATGGTATGATTCATGAATAACAAGTGGTGGGAAAAAATTAACGACTCAGTTATTTTTGAAATAAGGTAGAATACAATTCCAGGAATAAGTAGTTGCAGGTGGGCTGATTCGTGCATGCGTAGCTAGTAGTAGTAACAGCGCCCCTACTGAAGAGGCCTTCTGCTTAGTTTATCTTTTTTCGCACTTATGTCTTGAATGACTAACTGGAACGACAAGAAAAATCTCGGGGGAATTGCACGGAAACGAAACAGAAGAAGATTTCTTTGAATATCACTGGACATACTCCATATACGATGCATTTACGCTTATAATAGGAGTTCTTATTTGTGTTCTCAATGCCGAGGAGATTTTTATAATTTTCTTTAAGCCATCGTTAAGAACTGTTTCCAACTATCTTCTTGCCAGCCTTGCCTTTGCGGACTTATTTACTGGATTGGTAAGGATTCCTCTTATCTATGTATGCACATTTCTTCTCTATGGGTCCGTATGTATACTGTCATCGATTTTCTTTCGTTTCATTTCTATTTCGACCAGTTTACACATTCTTGCTGTAACAGGAGACAAATATATTGCTATTGTGCATACTATGCGCTACGAACACTTTTTTACCGCCTTTACGGGAAATGGACTCCCGTAGTCCTCTGGTTTGCACCTCTTGTCTCATCGGTTGTACAACTTCCTTGGTTAAAGCTACACGCATCGCCACTAGACGAAGATGATCCCTTTACTGTACGTATTAACCTTATCTACCATCTTATCTGCATCATAGTATTCTATTCTGGGCCTTTTTTAGGGATGCTATATGCGTATTTAAGAATATTTAAAGAAGTTAAAAGACAATGTGGTGAAGCGTTGGAGGCGACTTTATTGCCGTTTTTATTGAATTCAACAAAACTAAATTTGGCTCAAGTTTATAATAGCTTAAGCTGCTGTAGTACTATCTATATATAAACCAAGAGAATATGAAGTAAGAGAGCATATCCCTGTGACCCATGAAAGTTTCTTGAAAATCTATTTTTAGCTCCGCGCGCTAGTCTGAGCTATTTTAGCATGCGAATCTTGATTGGTCGGAGTTGTAGTGATGTCATAGGTACACAAGAGATCGGCAGTGACAAAGCAAGCTTCACGCAGTTGACAACCAAACTTTATTCAATTTGACGAGAAAATATGTTTAGAGGAATTCCTTGAGAAATTCTGAAAGGTTTTTGAAAGAATCCATAAACAGCATATGCAAAAAATAATCAGCTGAGACAACATCATTCAAGCTTGTTTTTAAATCAAAACAATGGTCGCTCGATTGAGACTCAATCATTTTGGAGTTGATTGCAGTTATAGATGAGACTGTAAGTTATTCCACAATTCTCCACCTAAACTGAAATACAGTTAATATTGCTGCATCCCAAGAACACGTACTTCTGACCTGAACTCTAGTGTTTTCAAAATGACAAGTTATCTAATGGACATCTAAAATGAAGGTAGATTGGAGCCGGTCTTACTCAGATAAAGGATCGCATGTTAAAAATAGCTCAGGCTTGCGCGCGCAGCTAAAAATAGATTTTCAAGAAACTTTCATGGTTACAGACCCATGTATGGGAGATGTGCTCTCTTACTTAATATTCTCTTGATATAAACATATACGTATGTGTGTGCGTATTTGACCCAAAATCATTAGGTTTCACGTTTTGGACTTTTATGAATCTACTGAATGATATTCCATTTGATCTTATCAAGCTGTAACAGTTTTAAAATATACTCACCTTATTTGTTTTCTTATATGTAGAATTATAGATTTCTGCATATAATTAACACAATCGGAGGATCTAAACCTCTTTCCAATAATTTTTAATTCGTTTACTACAAAATGGCATAAAAATTTCTGTGCCATTTTGTAGTGTTAATCATTTTAAGGCCTGGATGTGTATGCCAAGGTTTGATCAATTTTTGGCGTAGGAATTTCTGTGCAAGGCATTATCGATTTGTGTGCTAGCATTAACTGTAGTTTACTCTGACAATATGATGGGGGGGGGGGGGGGGAGGAAATAAACTTGATTCAATTCTAATAAAATCATTATTCTGTCTTAAGATAACAAAATAAAATGACAAGTCCTTTATAAATCAAATATATTTAATAAACAACTTGTTTTTAGTCGTTTTTTTTCTCCAATTCTAAGCCTTAGTTTACGAAAGAGCCATATTTACACATTTCATGAATCAAAAAAACCGACAAAAATGTAAAACTTTGAAATATCCTGGGTAGTTCTGTAACGTGTTAATTGTAATATCGGCTATTAACTGACTATTTTCTTACCATCATATGAGTCAACTTTTTCACAGTAGGTACCAGAGAATCCTTGTTTACAGATGCAAGTGTTTTGAAAGCACGTTCCACCGTTGTTACATGGGTTCGTTTCACAAGGGACTGAAATAATATAGTGTGTAAAAGTATGAGTTTTTGGAAATGCATATTTTTTATTCATATACACAACCGACTTTGTATAATTTTGTCTTTATTTCTTTCTTCCTTGTAATTTCTTATCTTTCTTTTTATTTTATTCTTTTTCTATTTGCTCCTTCACTTTCGTTAACTTACGATACACATTTACGTCGTTTTGATGATATTTTAAAGTGATATTTTCACTCCCCTTACCTGAAAGTATGACGTCCACGATCTCCTCACAAACAAGCGCAGGATCCGCTTGAAGGGAATTTGGTATAACCTTTTCTTCTGCTGGATTCGCCGCATAAGCTGCGCTTTGTGGATCTGGAATCATTGGTACAGAGATGATACGAATGCCACTACTGGTTATATTTTTTGCTGTGGCTTTAATATCTGCAGCATTTTCCGTTGAGTTTTTATCCCATATAAGAACAATGACTTTATCGGTTTTTCCAGTAAAGACAGCATCTTGAATAGTTGTTCAGAGTGAGTGAGAGCATTGATCAATGAAGGATCACCAGCCCCTGGGGATATGCTATCCAGCTGTCCTGCTAAAGCATCCTGATTGACGTTGTCTGGGTTGAACTTGAAAGCTGTACTTGCAGTTGCCCCAAACACTACTACGCTATACTTGAACTTTTTGGGATCGTATCTTCTCACTATTGCTTTAATATTTTCCTTCATTGTCTGGAGTGTTTGCGCAGCTTGAGGACTAGCTGCGCTGACTGCAAATGTCACGTACTTTTCAGGGATTCCATCTGTTGAGAAATGAAAGATATTCAGAATATAAGCAAGCATTTAGAAATTGCAAAGTCGTGCATATCTTTATACATTGAATTGTTTCCTTTATAGTATAGTTTAAGACGCGGGAGGTGTGGGAAGAGAGGCGGCGGGACACCTATTCAGTTTTCCATTTTGTATTCTGTTTCTATGTTGCCGAGCCCATGACGGGATATTAGAGAAGACTTTCGCGATGCAATGCCTATCTCCGTAGCTTATATTGCCGATAACGCGCTCCCAAAACGTGTGCTTTTGCCCAACTACTGTACGTATTCCTTCCGAGCATCCAATACCATACAATATGAATTTGAATTCGACATTCAATTTTTTAAAACCAGTATATTGTCAATACTGACCATTCAAAATGACCTTGAGTATTTCATCAACCACTTGTTTGCCTCCATCATTACTGACTGGTCGTATGACGGCTCTCTCAGTGCGAGTGAGATTTGTCAGTTCACTTTGCTCGGGATCGTTGCCCAAACCAACAGTAACGATACGAACACCTTTATCATCAAGAGGTTTAACGGCATTTCTAATGTCACTTTCACCAAGATTGAATTTTCGATGAGTTATGACTGTTAAAACCTTCTTTGCATCAGGTCGAACGGGAGAATAATCGAAGATTTCCTGTGCCTTTTTAATAGCAGCTGGTAAATCAGGGTTGGAATTGAGCTTCGTCACCTTTGCAAGTTCTTTAGCCAGCGATTCTTTGTCTGGGATGGTGGTATTGAAATCAAAGACTACTACGGGTGGAGTTCCAAAAGTGACCAGACTTACGCGAACTTTTCGTGTGCCGTACTTGTCACCGATAGCCTGTACTATTTGTTGCATGATATTGAATATCTCATTTGTTGTGGTAGAATCTGCTGTAGTTGTGAATACTAAATCGATGGTAGGAACTGCAAAATAGAAATAAACAAAGACCAATTTAATACTTAAACAAACAATATGTAGTGAGCTATTGAATTAAGTAAAGGACTAGGAATGCAAGATTTTGCTCCAATGCAATGAAATGAATTGAACCAGCAATAAAAACTTTTCCCTAGTTCGTTTTTTTATTCCCATAAAACTTATAATGGCTTTAACCAATTAAATTTCCTTACGTGGTACTTTTCGGATGATCTCTTCAGCAGCTTCTGCAGGAGCAGAGCCAACAGGTACTTGCGTCACGTGATCTCTAAACACCGTTGCATTGTACAGTTTTTCTGGATCCACGTTTGGACCAACAGCGGCAGGAATGATAGTAACGCGTTGGTCTTGCAAACTCCTTTTGACTATTTCTAGCTCTGCTTTACTAGATGTTGTATCCTTGTCCATGAGAATAACCAATACTCTTCTCACATTTTCTCGAACAGGACCATTTTCAAACAGTTCTTTAGCTTTGTCCATGGCTAATTTTAAGTTAGGATTTGTGCTCTCGTCAACTTTTTGAAGTGCCTTGACTGCATTAACGATCGATGTCTGATCAGGAAGAATGCTGCCAAAATCAAACTTGTCTACGGCTGTGTCGCCGAAAAGGATGACACCATAGCGAATGCGATCGATTCCAAATCTTTTGATAACGGATGTGGAGATGTCTTTCATGAGACTTTGAGTGTTTGTATTGACTGCAGAAAGACTGATGGCAAACAGCAGATCAAGTTCAGGGTAACCATCTAAAATGGAAAGAATATATATTGGATATAATCTTTTGTTTTTGGCAAATTATTAAATTGATTCACTGCATCCATTAAATACATCACTTATTTCTTATATATGATCTATATGATATGTGTTTCCCTGGTCTACCAACACCCTATCATAAAGGATTCCATGTCAGTCTAGGCCTCACCTTCAAGTATTCTTGCCACAATTTTGTCTCCTAATGCACCCTCCGGCTCATTATTACCAACACTGATAGCGTCTTCATTTCTGGTTGTTAGGGCGCGTAGCTCTTCCTTTGGCACCCCTGATCCAATACCTGAAGCAATCACTATTATTCCATCGGAGAAAAGAGGTTTTGCCATATTTTGTAAATCGCTCACGCTTGAGCCAGTACTCTTGTCTTGAATGACGACAATTGCTTTCCTTGCGTTAGGACGAGCTTTGCTTCCATTAAGAACATTCGCTGCTTCTGTCAAGGCGTCAGAAAGTCTAGATACTCCAGAGATTTTAGAAATGCTATTGATCTTTTCAATCAGAGCAGCTCGGTAAGGAATGTTCTCGGTAAAGTCAAATGCTTTTGTGAGTGTATTTCCATAAACAACCACAGCGTATTGGAACCGGGAAACTCCAAACTTTTCTCCGATCATTTTTGTAGCATTTTGCATCAAGCCAAAGGTGGTGTCAGAGCTGGCGGAGTCAGCATTTAGTACAAAAACGACATCAACTTCGGGAACTGAAAATCATTAATTATTGTTGATATTGGTTAGTGGACATATTTCATATGTGCTTAAGAAGAAAGATGTAATAAAAAGTTCCAGTCTAGCCTTTTCAAACCTAAATAGATTCAGAATTCACTTACTTCGTACAATCCTGTCCATCACTTCTTCCCCATTGTACACATAGGATTTGTCAGGCGACATAAGAACAACTTGATCCTTATATGCTGTAATATAGTTCATTTCTAATACGTCCACCTCGCTGCCTATTCCTACAGGTATCACACGTACTCCTGCGTTCTGAAGAGATGAGAATGAACCACGTAAAACAGCTTCAATAATACCTGATCGCTTATCTGTGATGAGTACTACAAACTTCAGAGCAAAAGAACGCACGTTAGGCGAATCGTAATTTGTCTTGGCCAATTGAAGAGCTTTGTCAAGTGACGAACCCCCAAGGTCGTCCACTTTTATTTTCTTTAGTGCTATAGCGACGATTTCTTTGTTTGGAAAAACGATTCCAAATTTGTAGACAGTTGATGGTGTACTTCCATTGACAATGATGACGCTGTAGCGGATTCTACCTACGCTGTATCGAGCAGTTATAGATAGCATTACATTCTGCATGTAAGTGAAGACAGCATTAGCACTGGTAGATGCTACATTGAGGATGTACGTCAAGTCAACTTCTGGCATGTAAACTGCGGGGGAAAGGAGAGTTATTTTAAAAATCACGAGAAAAAAGAATATTCATTTTTAGATGATTTTTTTTTCATTGTTTTGACATTGCTGCACTAAAAATGAACTAGTGGTTTCAATTTAGTGCACTCTGGTCTGAAACTGGAGCAATCCGCGATGCATTAAAAGTATTGCATAAATAAATATACTAAAAATGAAATGCCTAACAAATATAGAAATGATAAGATAGGTTTCTTACTTTTATAAACATTATTCATGATTGTTTCTTGCAGGGCAGGATTTGTGTTGCTGTCTTCAACGTGGATTATGTCATAGTCACTGGTAGTAATCGTCATCAATTGCTTCCTCGTGACTTCTTTCCCAATTCCAACAGGGATGATTCTTGCTCCTGTCTTTTCTATTGAATCAGCAAGTGTTCGTAAAGAAGCCATATTCTCAGTCGAATCATCATCAATCATAATAACAATGGTCTTATCAGCAGTTGGTCGAACCTTTGGATCATTAAAAGAGTCTTTACTCTTACTGAGTGCATTGTTCAAGGAAGGAGCGCCAGTGTCTGGTCTAGGACTAATAGTATCGATGTAATTACTGAATGATGATGTTGTGGAATACGTAAGGAAGTTTGTATAGGATTTCTCGATGACTCCACTTGATGACCCGTAGTTTACGACGCTGTAATGGACAGTCTTGATTCCATACTTGTTGATGATGTCTTTCATGGTATTTTTCATCAAGGGAAAAGTGCTTGCTTTGTTAGCAGAATTTGCGCCTACTGCAAACGTCAGGTCGATTTCTGGAATTTAAAGCAATTTAAAAGACATCATAAACATATTCTGAGGAGAAATTTGAGTTTTGTTTTATATATTATGTTTTTGTTAGAGCATTTAATGAGAGTTTCCAATAATAATCTAAAAAGTCTGGGGATAATCTATGTAGATAGCTGACTAATGATATTATACATACCTTTCAGAGCTCTAGACATGATGCCAACGCCCAAATGTCGAGGGTTTTCATTGGATGGCGCCATCATTACGTAATACTTATTCAAAGTCATCCATTCCAGATTCTGAGCAGGAATTTGTTTTCCAACCCCCAGCGTCACTATGAGTACATTTCCAGATCGCATGTCTGCTGCTGCAGATTTGACAGCGTTTTCCACCTGGGATGGACTCATATCCATCATGACCACTAGTACTCGAATGGCACCTGGACGACTTTTACTGTCAAAAATGGCCTTTATTTTCGTAAATGCATCTGTTATTGATGGAGTACCCGTTTGACGAGGTGCACTATCGATAGCTGTAATTACGGCAGCTTTATTTGCAAATGTCGTGCTAAAGTCGAACACGTTTACAAAGTTGGCAGAAGAACCAAACACCACTGTAGAATACTTGATATCAGTTATTCCGTAGAGATTGACAATGTTCTTGGCAGTATTTTTCATTGTTGTGAATACTTGCACTGCATCAGGGGACGTGGCGCTCATTGCAAACATGATGTCCATAATTGGAGTGACTAATAATTAAATTAAAGAGGTTAATCGTTATTTAGTGTCTTTACCAAAAAAGCAAAATTTTCTTTCTTTCGAATTCATATCAAATATACAGTATACATTCAGCGTTACCTTTGATACATCCATGAAGCTCCACACGAAGAGATGCTGTTTCAGCTCCTTGTACCGATGGATCTGGTTCAATTGGGTTGAACCTGAAATAACGAGCTTCTACTATTTTCCCAAGGTCAACAGTGCTGACATGAGAACCTGGAACTGAGGGTGGTACTGTAGATGCATACCTCTGCATAAGAAAAAAGATAACAAGTATGCATGAGATAGATAGTAGCGTTCTGTAGGTTGATTTTAAATTCCATCCGCGCATATCCTCTAAAATGACGCATTTCCTGAGTGTACCACGCTAACCCTCGGTAGATAATTCCTAATAATATTTATTTATACCGCACAAATTAAGGAAGCATTTTTAAATGCGCCTGCTAACACATACAAAATCAATAACAGTCCTTCACTGAGTTGTGAGTGAGTTTTTTGAATATTCAAGCATAGTTTCGTCATCAGCACTTGGAGGATGGGAGATAACACCTTTTTAATAATGCTTAGGATACCAAACGAGAATCCTAGGTTGAAGATGCTCCCAGAGGGCTTCAACTATCGTAATCGTCGTATTTGGTTCAGTGTTCTAAATTATTATCAACTCCTTGCTTACCTTGCACATGTTTATCTTCAATATGCAGGTGAATGTAACACCATCGTTACTGAAATAAATCTCCATCTGACTAGGTGATTTGGCTTTCGTTGGGTCACCACCAAAACTAAATCTGGAGACACGTACTAAACGACCTGTTTATAGGGTGAAATAACAAACACGAAATTATAGATCCAAAAGGGAGTCACATGGTATAGCCTTGATTTTAAACTCAAAGTAAGTTACCTGCATCGATAGTTAGATTTTGTGAGAGATCCGCTGTACTTGGAATCCAAGGTTGGCTAGATATTAAGGGGGTTCCAGGCGTCCCGGATGATGCACTGAATGCTGCACTTGTAATGTCCAACAAGTAGTTGTCAAGCAGTGGGCCACAACCGACTGAAGATATCAAACAAGATGGATGAGTCAGCCAAAATATTCACGATTCTTCTTTTGCCCAAATAACGAGTAATGGCAATATCATCATTTATAACATGAATATTTTATGTTTTTTACCGCGGAATTCTAAAAAGAATCTAATATGTATCAGTATACGTAAAGTTAGAAAGGAATAAACAAACAGACAACATACCTTCATTATTTAAGTCTTGTACTTCTTCGTTTGAAATGACTGTAAGCAAGAAAACACATAATGTAAAACAAAATCATAAAAAATGTAACAAGAACGTGGAGAAGTATGCAAAAAAATCTGCTTGCTCGACAACTAGAAGATTTAACTTCATTTTGATGAGAAAATATCTTATTTGTCCGGTATTTCTGCCAATGGCCTAGACAATGATACATCCCCAGATAACTGATCTACTGCATGGCAAAAACTATTGAGAATTTGCTTTATCATTGAAGCTATTCTGAAAAGGTCTAAAGCTAAAGAGCGCATCAATAATCAGCTATATTTGTGACATCTTACCAACTTCTGACATAACTTCTTCAGCAGCTGCAACAGGACTATTACTTGGCGTCACACTAACCGTGGGTTCTTCTTCCCCACTTAATATTTTACTATCTTGAGCAGCTTCAGGTGTTAAGGGAGCCGTGTTGATCTTGATTCCTGCTTGTTTTAACGATTCTACCGCCGTTTCCAATGCAGCTGGAGTATCAGAAGCTTTTTTGTCAGTGACAATAATGATTTCTTTATTGGAATCTTCTGGTATGTCTGGAGCTGATTTGTTATACAGATTTTTGACTTCATCAAGAAGATTAGCTATTGAAGGATCTCCTGATGGGATGGTAATGTTATCTATAGCAGCAAGAATAGCCTCTTCATTGGGAAACTTAGACGCATCAAGTGTGATTGGTGAAGAAGCAGTAGGACCAAAGGGAATAATATTGATTTTGACAACGTCATCAGGACCAAATCGGCGAATTGCAGCCTTCAGGACATCTTTGATGAATTCTTCATTTTGAGGAGTAGTTGCAGATACACCAAATGTCAAAACTGTGTCCTCGGCATCATCTATCAATTGCAAGAATAAAATAAAATAGGTAAAAACTTCTATCTATTAATTGTTTTATTGCTTCATCTTCTTAGTTGCATTGCTACTTTGTTCATGTTTCTACCGTCTAATATTAATCATTGAAATCTGTATTTGGATGAAAAGGTTTACAAGTTTGATTCATCGTTAATAGCTGTTATTTTTTTATCATTCCATCCATTAAATTCGTTAAGCTGTTAATTTTCTATCATTCCATCCCTTAAGTTCGTTCGTTTGCATAATTGTTTGTTGTTTGATTGTCAGTACTTGGATGGATGAATTGATTGAAACCGTAAATAAAGATTTCATTTTTTATTCCTATGAGCAATTTAGTTAAATCTAATATTTCGATTACCATCCAAAATAATTTTCATCACTTCATCTCCTGCTTGTGCTGGTGTTGTTTTGTCATCGTCTAGCAGTACAACTGCTCTTTCAGAACGCGTTATTGTTGTGAGCTCCCATTTACTTGGTTTCGGTCCAAATCCAACGGCTATATTCATGACCCCTAGCTTATCCAATGGTTTCATGGCATTTGTGATATCGCTTAACGAATCATTAAATGGTCGATCGGTCAAGATTAAATTAATCTTCCGGGCATTTGGCCGAGGAGAAGATTCATTGAACAATTTTTCCACTTCCACAAGAGCTGGTTTGAGGCTGGGATTTCCAGAAACTGGAGAGATTTTGTCAACTTCTTTTTGAACTGATTCTTTGTCTGGCAATGCAACACCAAAATCAAACACCCTAGTTGGTGTTGGTCCTACGTTGACCAGACTGAATCGGAATTTGACTGGACCATAGGTGTCTGATATGTATTTGATTGCATTTTTCATGACATCTTTAACTTTTGGAGAAGTTGTATCAACATAGGTGGCCATGATGGTCATGTCGATTTCTGGCACTGTAAAACAGCAAAAGCAACATTATATTTTAAAAAACACACAGATAATTGATAAAAGGCTGAAATATATGATATGCGCAATGGAAACTGAATTTCTCGCATAGTGCATGTCACATTTTCATTTCGAATTTAATCCGGCATGCTTATAAATTACGTTGAAGAAAAAAGTCAACAAAATTAAATTCTTTTCATTTGTTTTACCTCTGGTGACTTTCTCGACTATCCTTCTTGCCACATCGAAGCTGTTCACAGGTAGCGAGGGTAGAAAGATCACATTCTTTCTGAAGATGGTGTATTGCCTCAATTGATCCAAATTTGGTCTACTCCCCATCCCAACATTAATAATAGTAACACCAATATCTTGAAGGCTCCTTCTGGCTGTATCCAACTCTGATGGGGAGTTAGATGAAGCTTTGTCATTCATGATTACGAAGACCTTTCTGGCTTCCTCTCTGGTTGGTCTTGATGTAAAAATAACCCTTGCCTGTTCAAACACGTCTTTATCATCTGTTTCCTTTGCCAGGTCAAATCGTAAGAGACCATTAATCGCGTTAAGGATAGCCTCTTTGTTTGGTAAAATGCTTCCAAAGTCAAACGTAACTGACTGATCACTACCATATCTAATGATACTATAGCGAAAACGATAAATGCCGTAGCGCAAGACCATCTGACGCAAAGTGTTTCTCATCAAAAGAGTAGTAGCATCAGCAGCTCCAGACAAAGAAACGGCAAAGACGATGTCGGCCTTTTCAACGCCATCTAAAAAAGAAACAGCAGTTTTAAAGCTGGACCAAGTGACACCTGTTTATGAGCATTTTTACTGTCTGCTTACGTATAGCTTACCGTTAACGACTCTTGAAGCAAAATTATTAGATAACATAAATGGAAAGTAGCTAGAAGACACTTGAAGGACATAGCTCTTGTAGATGGTTAGTGCTCGTAGCTCTTGGTAAGTAACTTCACCAGCAACACCAGCTGCTAATATAAGTACACCATTTTCATGAAGAGGTTTGGCAGCATTTTGTAAATTAACGGCACTTTGGCCTGAGGATTTGTCCATAATTACTGCTAAGCCTCTGAAAGAGCGAAAATCTAGACCGCTGAATATTGTGTTTGCTGCTCCCATAGCAGTAATGATAGCTGAAAACCCGCTCTGACTAACCAAGTCATTGACAATGTTAATCAAAGCATCTCTGTATGGAAAAGTAGTGCTAAACTCCACATGTTTTGTGAATGATGAACCATATATGATAACAGAATATCGAAATCTGTAAACTCCAAATTTCCTGATCATCTTCAGCATGCAATTTTTCATCAATTGATAAGTGACAGCAGAGTTAACGGAGCCTGCGTTGATCACGAACATCATGTCTACGTATTCAACTTTGGAGGAAAAAAAGAACCATATAAATATCATAGGCGTCAAAATGACTATCGTTATTATTGATCCTGTGGTTAATCTTGTCGTTTTGTTGTCATACAAGCAAAACTAACAAGTCAATACATTGCAAAATTCACCAATCCCCAAGAACCGAAATACTACAATGTCAGCTAAGTAGAAGCACAACCTAAACCAGGGATTAGAATTGGGAGTTTAGAAACAGGCTTTTTTTTCAATGAAAAAAGCATTCAGCATAAACTAGAAAAAGACACAGGGAGCTCTCATTAATGTTCTTCTTAAATATAACACAAAAAATCAAATGACTTACATCGGACGACACGGTTCATGATATTTTCCCCAATGTTCAAGTATGAAATGGACGTGTAATCCGATGAAAATGTGACAAAGTCTCTGTAGGCAGTGAAGTAGTAGTACTCTACTATGTCTATTTCACGACCCATTCCTACTGGTATGATAAACACTCCCATCTCTTCTAAAGATGTTGTCATACTGCGCAGTGTTGCCTCATTCATTCCAGTTTTCCTGTCCATCATTAACACCAGAACCTTCCAAGCATCTGATCGGGAATCGCTTTGGAAATTAGCCTTGGCATGTTCAAATGCGTGCGATAAATTAGTTGCAGATCCTCCAATTGCTCTAGGAATCCTGGCAAAGGCTCTCAGCAACATTTCCAAGTTTGGGAATGCCTTACTGTCGAACCTGTAATACATTACAGAAGATCCTCCATAGACAATAAACGTGTATCGACATCGCCCATAACCATATCTTTGAAGTATTGTTCGTATGACATTCTGCATGTAAGAGTAGTAACTACTCGATTGAGAAGAAAAGGCGTACATGATGAACGTCATGTCGTAGTTCAGCATGTAAACTGTAAAGAAAACCAGATGTTGGTTATTATATTGGATGCTTTTAGTATAATCAAAAAAATATTATTCTATCTGTTGGATTTAATTTCTTATTTAAAAAATGTGGAACCAAGTGTTAAAACTAGGGTAAAAAAGTTTATCAGTCGTCACTATTAGGAACTGAAGTCTTGGATTTCTCGTGGTTATAGTAGCCATAAAAAGAAAATAACTTCAACGAGCAATAACTGGAAACCAGACAGCAACTGTAATACAAAAAAAAGTTTTAGAGAACACAAGTACTCAACATATACAGGGTAATTATATATAGCTGCTTACGTCGATATACGTTGTGCATGACTTTCAATTCCAGGGCATTTGCTGTCTCTACCTCAGTTACATGGATAACATCTTCACTATTGCTGCTCATGGCTAGTAACTGATTTCTGTCGATGTTATTTCCAATACCGACGGGAATGATTCTTAATCCTGAGGCCCCTAGTGTGTACGACAAGGATCTTAAAGTCGCAGCACTGATCGATGAACTCTTGTCAGTCATCAGAACAACGTCTCTTTCAGCACTTCTTCGAACGCTTGGATCATTGAAGCTACTTTGACACCTGTTCAGTGCAGCGTCTGTTGCAATGGTCCCAGACCCCCCTGGGTAAGTGAGACTATCTATTGCATTCTTCAGATCTGAAGAAGAAAGCGATCCAGTCGAGGTGAACGAACGTACCACGGACGCTGAGGCTGAACCAAGTCCATATGTAACAATGCTGTAGTGGATGGTTCTCATCCCGTATTTGAGAACGATTGCTCCCATGGTGTCTTTCATCAGTTTAAAAAGTGCTGCAGAATTAGTGGAACCAGCACCGATAGCGAATGTTATGTCGAATTCTGGAAAATGGAAACAGAAAGGTATTGGATTATCATAATGACATTTTTGAACAGGCAATAATCAAATACGTTTTATGAGATTGTCAACTTTGTAGCTAGTGGGTCGTGACAAAGAAACGTTCTTAAACTGGAAGGTGCCCGCGTGCAGGTGAGAAGACTATTATGGAAGTAAAGGATTCCTTTTCGGTTTGGGGGTCGGGCAATAAATGAAGAGTACATATTTTAAATATCAAGTACGATTTCAGTGCTTCTCCTTAATCCATACCTTTAAAGCATCTTGCAGCAATACCAAAGCAAAGATGACGAAAGCTTCCTGTCCATGGAAACAGCATGACGTAATACCTATTTAGAGTTATCCACTCAAGCTGTTGTACTGGAATCTGTCTTCCAATGCCAATACCGATCACAAGTGCTTTGATATCTCTGAGGTTTTTTGCAGCAAGTTCCAATTCATTCTGAGACTGTGCTGAACCCGAGTCCATCATTACAACAACAATCTTTCTTGCGTTTGGTCGTGAACCTGGTCCTTGTAACATTGCTTTTGCATTTCCAAGCGCGGCTTTCAGATCAGATGAACCAGCGATTTTGTTGGAACCATCGATTAACGCCTTCAAAGTAGCTTTATTCATACTGGCAGTAGTCTGGAAGTTAAAGACATCGTTGACAGTACTGCCAAAGACGATCAGGCCGTACCTGATATACGTCTTACCATATTGCGTCACAAATTCTTTGGCTGTGTTTTTCATGAAAGTAAAAGCTGCAGTTGCGTCTACTAAGATAGTAGAAGTTGAACTGAACAGAAACACAAGATCGATATCGGGAATACCTGAAAGTATATGAATTGTTAGCATATCAATGGGGAAATAATCTAGAGCCTTGTGTAAGATTTAAAATCGTACTCGGGCAGCTATCCTGTAACAAGGATTTATATAACCTTATTTACTTAAAAACATATGTTTCAAACTTAAGCCGGAAAAAAAACACCCCAACCTCATATGAATCATCTAGAATAACTACTTTTCTAAAAGCTGGTATTTTCTTCGATTTGTACACACAATTTTTATCTAAATATATATCTAAGTTTAGAATTCCTGTTTTACTGCGCATGATTAGAAAGAACTAACATCAAATATGACGCATGTTGAAAATCCGCTGTTCACAAACGTCGAGGTTTTAAATAAAAAAAGGTGCTCCAATTGCAAATAATTGCAATTTATATAATGATTTAGTTTGAGAAAAAGAAAGTAAACAAATAAAACCAGGAAAAAGCATGATTTGGGGGTTTAAATATTTACATGAATTAATGGATTACCTTTAACACATCCATTCACATCAATTCTTAAATTGTTTGAGCCATTCTTTACTCCTGGATCTGGTTCAATTGGAATAAATCTGAAGTAACGTGCAGTTATGACGCTTCCAAGATTAACCACGTTAATTGCCTGACTTGGTGCAGGTGGGGGGTAATTCCCACTGTATGGCTGAGAAAATAAATATGATAGGGTTGTAAGTGCATTCGGTACTTTCATATTCAGAAACCCTCATTATTTCCTTGATCTTGGCCGTTAGCAAATTGCATGACACAAGTAAGATGAAGATGCTTACATTGCAGGATGCAGGGTTTAGTGGATTCTTTCTACAGTCGTATGTTATTCCATCGTAGCTGTACTGAATTGCCATCTGATTTGTTTGTTCTACTGCTGCAGGGTCTCCTGACCACACCACCTGACTGACACTGTAGTTTGCACCTAAAAAAAAAACACGAGACAACATCTTTTTTTAATTCATCAAAGTGCGTTTTGCATAATCGTTTTGAAACTTATTGTTGAAAAATAAAGTTTAAGAAATCATCAAATAAATATTTCTTAAACCTTTGTTATCCAGTTTGACCACCATAGACGCCACGTATAAAAACCTTCATTAGAGAATTATCATATATAAAGATCGAATCCTGCTTGTCTATTCAGCACTACGTCATCAAACAGATCAAAGACATGGGCCACCTCCAAGGATTAGGCAAATTAGCATTTAAGGTGATTCAAACTTACTGACTTTACTTACCTAAATCAACCGTCAAGGAGTTCCTAAAGCTAAGGTTGGTCGGCTTCCATGGTTCTCCAGAAATTAAGGGACGTCCCGGGTCCCCGGATGTAGCATTGAATGAAATACTGGAGTTTTCCAACAAGTAATTGTCCACCAAGGAACCACAACCAACTGCAAGAAAAATAATAATTCCCTTAAAACATAATTTAAAAGATTGGAGATAGAAGGGATATTAGATTAGTAATAATACTTATGATGTCTAGTTCTGATAATCCTCCTTTTAAGTACAAAAGGATAATAGCTAGTGGCTGACGAAGCTGTGGCCCTCATTCCATCGTTAGAATTTTAGAGGAGAACCTGGCCCAAAATATCAAAGCACAGGAGAGAACCAGCAATGAATCAGCTCAACTTATTTTTTATTTCAAAGTTTTAATAACAAGTAATATTTAATGCGCAACACGGTTGCGAGTTTTTTTAGGAGGATCAAGATTAGATGCGCACGCAAATGTTTCAAAACACCACTTTCCTTGTTTTGAAGTATATTTGTAAATTTTTCACGAAGTCTCGTTTCTGCTCCATATGCGAAATTGATCTCTATTAATTTATTATTTTTTGTTTCTATTTTCTCTCTTTTAGTAAATTAGTTTAAAACTTAAAAAACGTCTTGTACTTTGAAAACGTCGAACTGAAAGTTATTAAACAATACTGACGTCACACATTCCTTTGACGTAGGTTCTAGTTCGTTCTCGTTATTGACCAAGCTTAAATCTTCCCATTAATCATTGCATAACATGCCAAATCAATATATTAATCAAGTCAATAACGATAAGTGAAGGAAATTTTTTGTAAGTATGCACAATTTTTTTCGGTAGATTATTCTCGAAAGAAGAACCATTTTTTAATTAGACAAATAGTACTGATTTGGCAAAGTGGGAAATTAAACTCTGTGAAATTGTGCATAAACTGGTTATGTAATCATGATACAATTATTACGAATATTTTATGTTGTTTTATCAGTTTTTAGTGAATATCGGAGGTTCTTCTGAGCATTTCATTGTCGTAAACTTCATTGTGGTGAGCCATTATAGATAGCCCTAAAGCGGCGTGAAAACTTGGATAGTTTTACGAGCAACAGCCCGACATCGGCATAAAAACCTAACATCCTCATTACATCAGCTACCGAATGATATCACTAATAGGGAACATTTTTTTAGCAACATAAGAAATTCAAAAAATAATTTATAGTCTTTATATTGAAAAAAATTAGCGCATTGTTCAGTATTTTAGATCTGAAAAAAGTTATACTTGGCTACAAGATAGGGTTAAATATGTTGGAAAAACCCAAATTTGGACTCTAAAAAGTTTGACTGCTGGGTGACTTCTTTTATGCAATATTATACGCAGGAATTGAATTCAGCTGTCGTAGGACAACCCTTTTTGATAATTTTTCGGAAAAAAATCAATATTGGGAACTCTTTATTACAAAAAAACTTAATTTGGCCTACAGTCTCTCGGTTACCTGTTTCCTGTCACTAACCATAGGCAATATATTTTCACAGCTTTTTGAAATTTTAAAAATTTTATACCTAATACATGAAAATCAAATTTTGCTTGAGAAAACTTTGCCAGAAGATTTGGAACTATTTCAGTTCTGTTTAAATTGCCAGAGGCTGCACAAAGTATGTTAGAAAAAGGAAAATTTTTATTGTTATTCGCTTCGATGCCGTGGACTAATAAATTAATTGGTTTTACATCGATTGCAATACTTTGAGCCATTTCTAACGACCTTGGCCGATATGGCGAAAGACGAAAATCAAAATTGATTACTGAACAAATTTATGATATCTCTAAATAGCAATGTTTAAGCTGGCGTATTGTGAAAAGAAAAATAGACAAAGAATAAAACCAGCTAATGAAAACGTTGGTACTTACCTTCGTTGAGATCATATTCAGCTTTAACTTTGTTAAATAAAATAATAAATGAAAGAAAAAAGGCTGCGGCAAGCAGCTTCATTTTGGTGTGAGTATGTGGAGGTTTCATTCCTTCACACGACCAAGGAGGTTTCTGAGCTAAACATTACGTTCCTTTGCAATATCAAAGTAACTTAATTAACGTCATTACTGTGAAGTAATGAGCTCTGATTGGTGAATACTGACATTGGAATTAACTCATTTATTAACCCTGTTAGTTGCATGCATGACTGGTCCGGTACGTCTTCACCTAATTTTATTTTGGTTCCTGGGATAGCTATAAAATATCGAAAAATTAGGTTTATTACTTCTCCACGGCTTACAGGCTCCTGTAAAATTAACTAAAGATATATACATGTAGAATTGCCACACCTTGGTGGTGAGGTTTTAAGCTACTAACCTTTTCAGGGCGTTGGATAGCTGTTTTGGAACCAGTGACGTTTGTGACATCAATGCTACGAATCTAGATCATTCGAAGTCTTCTCACGGTGTGCAATTGATCATGTTAAGCTAAACCTTGCTATTAGGACCAGTTTTTTTAAGTAAAAACCCCTAATTAAGCAATAGAACTGAATTGGTTTTAAAGGAACTATTCCTATAAGTGAATGCTAATAAAATTGAGAGTGCAGCTCTTGGTCGGCAAGTATCCAAAATGGGTGCCTAAATGAAGAGGACACATTTCGTTTTTTAAATTAATTCAAATGGTAATCTTTGCAATCGACGAATCATTGCTCTTTAAATTCTGCCAGAGCATTATAGCTAATAAATTAAATAAAAACCTTTAGAAAATGAGACAAGTAACTTAACAGTTTGAATAAAATATCAAATGAACGCAAAAGTTGTGCTCAAAGTCACCGACAATAACCATGACTTTTTTTCAGTCTGTCCAACGTAAGATAAAAAATTCCCATGATTTTGTTCCAGAATTAATTGAAAATAACAGGTTTTATTTCCAATTAATGATTACCATTTCAAACAATTTTAGTTAGTACTGTAGACTTAAATAGATTCACAAGAACTAGATAATAGGCAAATGGCTAATTATGAGCAATAAGTGCCACAATATTGTTTTCAAGTATTTGCGAAAAAAAGAACACCTCTTTTTTTTAAGTTCTTTCCACAAATCATTCGAGATTTTTTTAATAATGGTGTGATTCAGTATATTTATCTTGTGCTTGCCTTTAAAGAGAGTGATTCCTAATCATAAATATCACATTTATAAGACGCCAAAGAATAAAAGTTGACAGCTATTTTTCTTCCAACTTCATTAGATGTTCAGCTTGGTTGAGTCTTCGAGTACTATAATTGTAGTCAATTGATGGAGTTTAAAATCATAATAGGTCATAAATGACATAGATAATTTACGACCTGGATAAGCTAACATTCTGATTTGCTCCGTACGTGCCGAAGCTTCTATGGATTCTGTGCTTACGTTATTCGTCCTTTGCTTGACACATTTGGGGTAGATCTAGAAAAATTTGATACTATATTTTAAAAAAGGCAAATGACTTTGTCCTAGTAATCTGCATACCAAAACTGCTGAGTCATCATGAGAAAAATAAATGATTGCACCATTAAAAGGAAATTTTGTATCGAGGACATGGTCAGTTACTTTGGGCATGTGGAAGTTTATTGAAGACTATTCTTAAAAATTAACATGAATATAAGAATGAACGGACGTATCTACATAAAAAGAAATCTTTTGTTCAATAATGTGGCTATTATTTAAAGCCAATATCTACTGACACTTAATTTAGCTTATGAAAAGTATAAAAACTATCCGCATTTTAGAAAAACACCAAATATCTAACCCACTCACTCTTCGAAGGGATAGTCCTTTTTACCAATGTGATTTTTTGGAATAGCATAATAGTAAAGTTGATTCAGTAAAGTGCAGACAATAAAGTATAAATAGTTAGAGCTAAATAGCACTACTAAAAAACTAAGCAAAGTATTTAGGAATATATATATCGTACTATATAGTTGAAATACCTCTTACGTTTTACTTGTTTACTCTTTATTTTATGAGCACAATATTAAGAAAGAACTGGACTATTTAAAATCAATAAACGCATAAAATTAAATTTATGTTTCCAACTGAAAGCCCCATTCGTGATATTGTTCGTTTTATTCTAGTATTTACGGGAACATTCCATTCTTCTCGACTGGTCTGCCCTAGAAATGAACTGAAAACGGAACTTTTTATCTTCAAATATTACACTTTCCATATAAATACTATTAGGATTTCAACTAAATTATCTATGCATACTCAAGCCACAAATGAAATTAAAAAATAATCTTTGATTCAATGGCCAGTTGACTTAAAGCTTTTTGACCCCTTTTTCTCACGGAGGTTAGAATCCTTCGAGCCGGAACTAATTCAGCGCCTTTAGGGGATTTATGCTCAAGAGCTTGATCCGCATCATAAAAATAATTATATTTCGATTATATAGTTCAGCCTAATCATTATTGACGGTAGGATGTCTACAAAAAAACTTCAAATCTTTTGTAAAGGTTTTTTCCTTCTATTTTTCAATGGCCAATTACGGTAAAAAAAAGTGTTAGTAAAGGTCCAGTATACGTTTTCAAATACTGTGACAACGTTTTAACGCTTTGTGGAACACCTCTTTCCTTTCGTGGTGGTGGTTGCAGAAGAGGGTCATTACTCGATACAGCTCTTCCTAGGATGACGTTCGTGCACTCAGCAACGACTTAGCACTTCTCTCTCTTCGGCCTCATGCTTTTGTGATCCAGATAAGTAATCAATTATCTATAAATAGAGATTGTATAGCGAGTAAATACCATACATATATGGCTCTCCTAGGACCACTAGTTTATCCGTTTGTACACTTCTTTTTGGTTACTTCAACAAATAAACTTAGTGATACGTTTACTGAATATTTTAATGACTTATGCCACTGCCTCAATTGCTTCATTGATCCTTCTCCTTCTTCCTCTGGTCCTTTTCCTCTTGTCCTCTTCGTATTTTCTCTTGCTCTTCCGGGAAAACTATTTTTGCCGTTGATTTCCGCAGGCTGCAAAAAAAAATCATACTCCAGCCCATAAAGTGTTAGCTATGTATTGATGGTATAACTATCGCCGTCCCCTTGTTAAAGCGCTTTCCGTGTGTGGTATTGTATAGAACTAATTGCTGAATGAGCTCTGTAAGATATAGTTCCTTATGTATTGTTCAAGGAAGCCTCAGCTGACAATCTTAGATTGTATTTCGCGGTGGTTGTTGTTTTACAGCTTAATACACAGCCTCATTGGTAACATCTCCTCCTTTTCATTCTTCCACCTGACTCCTGCTTATCCTTCTTCGCCTCTTCTCTGACAATCTTGGATAGTGTATTTCGCGGTGGTTGTCGTTTTACTGCTTATACACAACCTCATTGGTAACATCTCCTCCTCCTCATTCCTCCACCTGACTCCTCTGCTTATCCTTCTTTGCCTCTTCTCTGACAATCTTGCATAGTGTATCATTTCGCGGTGGTTGTTTTACAGCTTCATACACAGCTTCATTGTTAACATCTCCTCCTTCCCTCCTACTCATTCCTCTACCTGACTCTCCTGCTTATCCTTCATCGTCTTTCCTCTCTTCCCCTCAACCCAACCCACCCGCCGCCCACCATTTCCCTTCTCCTCTTCTCTCTTTTTTTTTCTTTTTTTGCTCCCCCATCTAGATCTCCGCTACTTGTATTGCTCTTATTACTCTTCTCCTCCATTTGCTCTAGCTACGATGCAGCTCATTAAATATCTCGTCCTTCCCAACTCAAAAGCAACACTATAAGTAACACTGTATAAATTATACTAATCGTACGACTTACCATCATACGGCAAATGAACAAATTAAAGAATGAAAAAAAAACAAGATGTGATTTCTGAATAGGAGTAAGCTAGAGGTAAAAGTTACCCATCCAATTACTAGCCAGCCCAACTTTAATTGGACCGACTCATCGTCTTCGAAAACAAAGTTCATTCTTTAAGCCACAGTTTTATTAAATTGAAACAATAGTGCATCGGATAGACTAGATTATTTTCCCACTCTGCATGGCAGGAATTGGAGTCTATTAGTCGCACATACTAAGAAAAAACGCTATATCTAACGGCTCGCGTTGTGCGGAGGGTAACTACTAAAGTATTTTGTTGCCTGGAAAGTTACACCGAAGAAAAGTTTGCGTTGTCCAACTTTTAAACATTTGATCCGCCGGACGTGTAAAGTTTATTTTCCCTGTATCATCCATGTTACCATTTTCTGTCATTTTCTTACAATAGATTAAATGTATAGCTCGAACAAAAATATTTTTTGTTGCTCATGCAGGATATGCCTTGACTTTTTGTAGAATATTCATGAGTTAATTCCAGTGTAGCTTTCTTTAGAGCTTCAAAGTCATTTTGTATTGTTGATATTGTGCACTTTAACTTTACCGTTAATACTTTTGAATATTTGACGCTGAAATAAAACTAAACCTGAGTAAATGATTCTGCAAGTAACGAACACAAAGGTTATTGTACAAATACGAAAAGTGTCTTTTGGCGCATCAGTAACAGCAAACTTCGCCTCAGAATTGTACCGCTAAAAAAAGAACACTTGACATGCACATGGTTTTTCCATATAACGTTAGTCTTTATTTTATACGGTATACTTCTATTAATAGAATATGTATGTATATGTCATTAATACTATGTAATACAATATTCGATTTATAAATATTTCCATTTACACCATAAATATTTTTTTGTCACCTATTAACAAACACCTCCATAATATAGAGTGTAATATTATTTATATTCACCAGAATCAATTCAGCAGGGGTAGGGAGGGGAGATCCCCACCCTACCACCCGGAGGAGCTAGAATTAAATATTTAATGTTTCTGGAATTAATGTAAAGATCGATAAAATTATTTGCAAGTTTTCGAAATCAATTTCAAAATAATTTATACCTCATAATCATTTTTTTCCTTTAGAATGTTTCTTATAACCGGTGAATACGGACACTGATGTTATAAACTCTATACAAATTGATAGGACGTTGAGAATTTTCTATATACGATATTTACACTAAATTCATCGCACCTATGTACATTTTGGGCGTATCAAAAATGTCTTAAATTTTGATTTGTTTGGGGGAAAATTATTAAAATAAACGAATGTAGTTTTCCTGCCCTACTTGTCTAAGGTATCCTGATTCTTACCTCTAATCTCCGGTACAAAAGAAAAAGAGGAAAACTCTGGCAAACAGGGAAAGTTTTTTGCAATTTTTTCCAACTCACAGACAGGAAGAAATCACTTTATCTGTTTGGATTTTATAACATGACCAGACCTCGCGTTAATCTCTTGATTATTGTATTTTTGTATATCAATACACTTTATAAGATGCATTAATGTGGATAAAACTTAATTGTCCAAAAGAAATGACACGTGGTATAGCATGGGAAAATGTTACACCTAAGTTGAATGGGTCTTTTCTTGATTTCAGACCACAGTTTCATATTTCACCCACGACCGGTTTTGATTGGTGGTAATTAGCTTCATTAAGTTAGATTTATCCAGTAAAGTAATCGACTTGCACCATGTCCAATGCAACATGCACCTGCGTGCATCAAAAAGCTATTATATTGAGTTAGATTAAAAGAAACTTTGGGTTTGTGAGGGAGTCGGTGCAATAAGGATTTTTGACGATACCACCTTTGGAGGACAAACTCTCAAACTCATCATAGCTGAAAAGTCATCTGATTAAAATATGACTCTCAGAGAGTTGTGGAGTTAGCACGCGCGCGTGTGCTATATGCAGTTGCAACAAACCATGCAGGGATTGGCAAACATACGTTACAGTAAGCAAAGTCTGATAGCTAGTGGAGTGTTTCTCAACACTTCTCGAGCTGTTCTGGCTACCAATCCGCTAGTGCTTTATAACTGCTTACAACACAGCGGCATGGGCTTTATTCACCCTTTTCCTACTTTAAAAGACTTCAAGAATGTTCTATTATCCAACGGGGAGGTAGTTGAAGAGGAAAGGAGAAGGAGAGGAATGAGTCAACTCTTTTCACTTTCCCATTCCCATTTTCATTTCCTTGCTACCACTACCACTTCTGACCCTCTTGACTTGGAGCGGAAGTCTCTTATCTCGCCGATACGAAAAACCCTTGCTAGTAATTTTCTAGTAATTTTAAATCAAATCTGTAATAGAGATACAGTGATAATATAGCCTAAACAGAAAAGATCCGTTTTAGTAAAAGTTCGATCCCACTGATTTGAACGGGAAATAGACGATAAACTACTAATATTGGGATTGAGAAGAGATGCGCATTGCACAAACAACAAAAGTATATGCGTATAGAACTGTACTCCTAACTATTAAAACTGTTCATTTTGTGATACCATCGAAATAATATCTATCTATAGCTCTTTATCTTGTTAAATACTCACCCGCCTCGCCCTTGGATTGACAGTAAGCATCATGATAATATTATATATTTTTGTAATAAATTATTGTTTTTACATTTGAGTTGTGTCTGTGCGGTTGATCTGGGCCGTGAATCCTCCACTCGTTCCTCTGAATCTATGGTGCCTTTTTAAACCAAGTGTCCTTCGCAAAGAAACAATGACGGCTCTTCTCAATGTCCTGTGACTGAGAGTATACATGATGGGATTGCTTAAAGACGTAATTATTCTGATGTACATGATCAGGTATTCTACTGTGCTCGGTAAAGAGCCCCAGTGTTGCCATAAATCGTACAAGAAATATGGTAGCCAGCAAATGATAAATGTGACAACTACAATGATATAAACAATCACAGCCCTTCGCTCTCGATTCTTCGTTTTCATTGTCTGTCCCTGCCGTGCGTGGAGAAGATTGTTCTGAAGGATCTTACGAACCTGTCGTTTAAGGACAAAAAGAAGTTCTGCGTCCAGTATGACTGTGATTATAAGAGGGATGAAGAAAAAGGCAACCAAACAGAACCAATTGAAAATTCGTTCTTTACGATTCAGTTCAATCTCTTTTTCTGTGTTGTCTTCTTTGCCATAAACATCGGCTTCGACAGCCCAATCGAGTCGTATGGCCGTCACAATGATACTCATCGACCATATTCCAAGTAGCAGGAACATAATACGATTCTTGCGCACGAGATCGTAGTATTTATTGGCACAGACAATAAAAATATAGCGATCAAGTGTGAGCAAGAGGATGTGCACAGCACTCAGGATCGAAATAAAGCGAACAAAGACAGCACTTGAAATACAGACATCATTAGTCTCAGTGATTGTACAGGTCATCACTAGAGGAACAGTTACTAGTCCTGTAAGTCCATCGGAAATAGTAAGACTCGCTAGAATTAAGTTACTTGGAGTACGAAGGTCTCGCCTGCCTGAAATGAGCAGCGTGATGTAACCATTTACCACAATGATAAGAATGGCAACCATGACAAGAGGGACATCTGACGAGGCATGAAAACCCTGGCTTTCATACATTTCTTCCTCCATTAACTCACTGTAGTTTGTTAATGTTCCTTCGTTGTTAGAATTTCCCAACATGATTAGTGATAGTCAAATTGCCAAGCGACTCCGATTGATGACGTTAAAGAGTTTTTTTAAATCGATAATTCGACGATTTCCTGTTTTGTTGATGATCTCTTTGTCTCCCTTTTGAAGGTCGCCAGTTAAAAAGAACAATTATTTTCTTCGTCAGTGAGTGTTGTGAGGTCCTTCGATGTTTTTTTCGTCTTGCTTAAGCCAAGACCAATGTTGCTTGTTGTATCGTGCTCTGTCCTCAAATCTATCCAAATATTCAAGCTGTAAAAAAGTGAATGAAAAAAACAGTTAGACTTCGTGAGTTTGTTAGCATCAAAACACAGAGTTAACCATGCTTACCACTTCAAAAATTGTAATCAGAAAAGTCCGTATTAATAGTTTATAATCTCTTATTGTTTCCCTAGCTTGCCGTCAGCCAAATTAAAGACATTTTAATTTAAAGATTTAACCAGAAAAAAAAAAGAGATTAGACTCGCTTGATTTTTCTGAGTGGGAAAGGGTGCAGATGTCGATTTTGCATGGTTAGCCGGAAACAAGTAACGATGAAAGATGAAAAATTCAGGTTTTTTTAAAGAAATGGTCAGGTGTTATTATTATTTGTGTCGTTGGCGCTTGCACGCATGATTGAAATGATCGTGCTTGACTGTCTGCTTACCAGCGATATCTATATCAAGAAATCTCAAGCAACAGTAAATCTCACTTCAATGAGAACAGAAAAACGTCCAGATATCTGAAGTCCATATTCAAAAGCATCGAATGGCAAGGTTAATTGCTTTAGAATATGAGGAATTGTACTTCAATTGACGAGTGGATAGTCTTGATAAAGTTTCTGGTAAGAGGGATACTTGACGGAACATAAATTCAGTGATTGTAATCAAAATATATCCTAGTCTGATGTCGACATCAGGCGCCAAGAAGATAAATTAGAGTGGATTGAACATGAGTGCAAGATAGCTCGAAGAGATTATTTTGCTTTTCATAAGACATTCTGCAATATGAACCGCAAGAGTCCTCAACCGACCTTAAAAATCAACGTCAAAATTCTAATTCCATCTATCGGTAGCCTTATCAAGTGGGTCACAGAACCTGTTAGGCTTTCTGTCCGGCACCATGGAGTGTGAATCTGATACTATTTTAGTCTTTAATGATAGTGTGAAAACGAGGAGAAAATTTAAGGTTTTTTTAAAATCTTCTGAAGTAAAAACCATTCGTAGCTCAGGAAAATGAAAATCCATACTATTGTCTAAGAAACCCCAAACTAAATCAATCACCATGGGGGGCATTAGATTGAAAAAACAGACTCCATTTAACAAACGTATACGTTTTCGTGATAAGACATAACGGATTGCCAGCCCTGGGACACAATACATTTTCACCCAGTTTTTATTTAAAAGGAAATAACTTGTTGTTACCCACATCAGCCGACCAAAATTAGAATCGTTGAAAAAAAGTCATTCAAAAAGGGATTCTTAAATTAAACTGAATACGTAAACACAGCACAAAACAAAGAGAGGATATTATGATATTAAAAATCTGGCAAAAAGGATTTACATTTCAATTAAATAAAGCCTTTGACAACAATCATATTTTATTTTTGTCATACATAAAAAAATTAAAAATTTAGAGTGGTAATTTGCTTGATTATTTTATATTGTTTTTTTTTTTTTTTGTTTTTTTTTTTTCCTTCTTCTTTTTTTTTTCCTTCTTCTTTTTTTTTTAGTCTTTAGTTTTGTTGTTGTTGTTTTTGTTATTTGGGTTTTTTTGCAAAAAAAGTGAAAACAGCTATCATCCTTAAACAGTGCACTTCAGTTATTGATCATGGAAAAACAAATTAACTGTAAACAGCAACAAACTAACTTTATATCTTTAATTAAGTAAAAAAACATGATATGTTGATGTTAATTAAGTCTGTATTGTTCTGCTCTTCAAAACAATAGTATAGCCATATACACCTATTTCGAAAATCGTTGTCACACCAAGAGCCTCAAGTAACAAGCCAAGGCTCCAGAGAACGTCGGTACTTTTAATTATAATTGATTTATTCATGGTTCATGCAAGCGGCTATAGCTCTACACTAATTATCATCTCAAGCAGTCATAGGTGTGTATGTTATATACAGGCAGAATAGCATTGCAGATTAAGATGCTCAATATTGTATTCAACAGGCAGCTCGTTGAGAGCATCAAGGAACGATTCAGATTTAAATTATAACTGCCTCGCTGGCAAAACGCGCGGAAAGAGTTGGTAAAAGGGAGTCTACAAGAGGGCACAAAGTCGTATCAATTCTTAAGAATAAGATTGATCTGGATCTCGTTTAAAATAATAAAAGTAAAGAAATAATAAACAAATAAGTGCATGGCTGACCGTTTGAATCGTTGATGTCCAAGTTGTTCTTGATGATCACTGGTCAAACGTTCAATGACAAGAAGGACGGATCATATAACTAGCGTGATCACAAAGAGTGCCTCTTTTGTTGAGAATAAGCAAGTATAGGACTGAGTACTTTATCGAGTGGTCTGTTATTCTACTGGTTACAAAAGTGCGTGATGACGAAAAACTGAATTTAGTGCAAAAGATTATCAGTCAATACTCCAGTTTCGAGTTCTCTTTGCTCAGTCTCGTTTGTTTTTTGAAATAATAAGGCTATTCAACCAAAACCCGTGGCATTATAATCAACTCGTATTGTTCCGAAGTGCGTACATTCCTTACTATACAATGGACCTTAATGAAAGAAAAGAAGGACACATTTGTACACAATCGAGGCACAGACTGAGCTAAGGCGATTCACAATGGGAGTAATTAATGGTTTGTTTGTCTATGAATAATTCATGATCAGTAGCCAATTTGTTTATTTGATGAGCATTCTCGAACGAGCCAACATCAACTCCAAGGAGATCCAACAAAAGGACACGGAGTCCCTAAATAGGTTATAATATCCAATGGACAAGAGCAGAAAAAACAGAGAGAAATATCTGAGAGAGAGAGAGAGAGAGAGAGAGAGAGATACTAAACAGAGATAATTTCTGCACTCATAGAACAAAACAGAATATTTACACCATAGAAAGAAAAAACGAACAAATTATTAATCTATAAGGAAGTTTAGAATTTTTCACAAGTTATGATATGATTGATTATTATGTAGGCTATCTTCATTTACGGGTGAACATTATTACTGAATATTCAGAGCAAGATTAAATCTGCGACAAAAAAATGTCGAATTCTTTCTACGTACGTTACAAGATTATTTCTAGCACTCGTTAACACAGCCCGTTCTATCTATGCTTTCAGATGAACGTTAAAAGTCAACATTAGTATTAAGTTTTAAAACAAGTAAAGGAAACAGTAAAGGGTTGAAACGTTAAAACGAGTCAAGGGAACAGCTGCAATCTAAAATTATGAATATTTAATAAATCCTAATATTAAAAAAACGAATTTTCTTATTTAAAATAAATCGTTTATATATTATCACAAGTCACCGTGTTGTCTATAGATAAAAAGTTGGTCAACCTATTCTACAACCCAAACTTCAGTAATAAGTTATCTTTTGAGTGATCGCTGTTACGATTAGTCTCGGAAAGGCTTAAAATTATCTTCCACTACACACAAAATTTTGATTTACGGAGTAATATAAATAAATGAGAGTAATAACTTTGAAGATTTTGCTTTATACTGCTGATGATAAAGATTATTCGGTACGACATAACGGCTGTATCTAAACCTGATTGTTGTAGTCGCTGCTGTTGAACATCATAGTTATCGTCCCTAGGATCCGTGCTATCTATTCAGTCCCAGATATTCCCAGTAAATCCAATCGCAAATATGTGTTTTAAGGATTAAGTTTGGTCTAGTGTCGTTAAGGTATCTAAATTTGACGTTTTTAGTGACATACCTGCTAAAGAAACGCTTCCGATGATTCTACGCAGACAATAGTTTTACTCATTCAGTTTTGCTTTCTCTGGCTCACGGCAGAGGGCTTTTATAATTAACGGACAGGTATACCACGCCCTTAATTTAAAAAAAAAGAAACTTCGGCATGACTTTGAAAAAGCAAGAAAATAATTAAAGTCGATAATACTTATTTCCAAAAAAAGTAATCTGATTTCAAAATAGTTTACTGGTTTTACAGAGACGTGATGAAGGTCGAACGCCGATAGCCTAAGCCTTACGAAACCTTTTTATTGAGTGCGTCATTGGATAGAGGAGTGGTGATCTGACTTGGAGTAGCTAGAGCACCCATCAGGATGCCTCCCGAAATTTTAAAGTTCAAATTTTCTGGATACTCTAAAACAAACACTGGTCCATGTTAAAATCTGTCATAGTTCGGAAATTTCTAGCTTAGCAAAAGTCTCTGTCATAGCAAGACAATGTACAATTTTCCCGCCAATACAGACGCGTACGCGTTTCATCTTTTCCCGCCATATCCACAGGTTCAGTAAAACTCCTTTTTGGAGACCCCCATATCGCTAGGCCCCTGTAAAAGACTGTATGGTAGAAGCATAACAAACCTTTCATATCAATATTAAATCTTTTTATCTAGTGAATGATCATAAATTAAAACTCATGATGATATTTTGATCGGCGGAATCTTTGTCTGTTTATGAGAAAATAAAATGGTAAAAACCACACCTTATATCGAGCATTCAACTACGCACACTCCACTGATTACTATCTTCCTGTAAAAAAAGTATGAATAAATAAATAAATAATAAATCTTCCTGTGCAGCAAATGATTGACGTGTAAAATCTGTTCGATATAAAAAAATCCGTAGTTATTCACAAATGATAAATGTTATTGCAAATGATAAATGTCCAATAATAAATCTAAGAGCGATAACTGAAAGCATTTTCTAAAGGGTATTATTTTCGTAACACTGCATAATGCAAAAGATACTTGTGAGTTAATTGACTTTTAAGGTGTCAACTTGCCGCAATCTGTCTCCATGGAAACCTAATCTCTTGATAAGATGACGGTGGTAAGTTGTTAAAAGGAGCTAGCTAGTTTTTCGGCTTTCCTAAGACATTCTAACAAATCGATAATCAGTCTGTAAAATTACTTAGGTAATATCTTGTGCAAAGTTGGGCCCGGGTGCCGAGTCACGTCCAACACGAAATAACTTATTTTCTTCCCAAATACGCGTTTAGCTACGGAAAACCGCCGACGTGGTTCATAACGATCAGAACTAACAAGCAGTAAATCAAATAAATACGTGATCATTCACGATACTCTTAGAAATACCATAAATTTCGTTATTTTTAAGAGTAGTGAATAAGTGCTATTTTTGTCTAACTAGTCCAAAGGGGGAGATATTAGATTTTTAATTAACTTTGATTAAAGTTGGAATTTAGATGGTCCACTTGTCTTGTTGTTATTTCCCTTAACTAGTTTTTAACTTGTTCGCTAGTATTCACCCATAAATGACATTAGTAATTAATAACATAATTAGTAGAGGGGGTCCCCTTGCGCTCACTAAGTTTTAAAAAACTGGGACACTTGTCATGTCGTTCTTTCCCTCAACTGTTTTTTTTTTTTGTTTTTTTTTTGTTTGTTTGTATTCACCCATAACTGATATTACTAGTTGTACAGATAATAAATATTAACATAGTTAGTAGAGGGGGTCTGGATGAACTATGGACGCTTGGATGAATGAATAGACGAATAAATGGACGGATCTTGATCTTGATCTTGATTCTTAGCTAGATAGTTAATGCACGTTCGTGTTTCGAACAACCTCTTCCCTCTTTGGACGACATATGATTGAACAAACTTTTATCATCATTATTTATATTAATTTTCTATTAATCATCGATCACGGTTCTTGATTTTGATCTTGAATCTTTTTTTTTTTTTAATTGCTTAGGTATATATCAGCACGTTCGTATTTCGAACAAGCTCTTCATTCTTGGACGACAAAAGATTAAGTAAACTTTTTTTTTTTTAAAAATATAATAAAATGGTTTGTCTACCATTGACGTAACGTATGTAATCCTAATTTCCTGACAAATTACTGAATGTTTGGTCGACAAATAAGCCAATAAAAGCGACTAAGATTATAGACACAATATCAAGACCCATGAACGTGGCATTGAGAGTGGAAAAAGATTGCCGAAATGAACTGATGAATAGAAACACATGTATGCTTATCAAATGCACTCTATCATAAATGTTTTCAACGAAAACTAATGTTCAGCCATTTAATGTAATTATTAAGTTTGAATATTTTCAGCGTTCAATTAGGAAAATGCTATATTTCCTGGATTTCTTTTTTGTCGGCATCGCACGTGAAATAGAGTTGATTGACTTGATTCGAGGGATTTTTTTCGGGGTTCTCCGGATATCCTCCCTCCGTAAAACCTAGCCATGCTAAATTTTATTTCGATCTGAAAATTAGCTGTGCCCTGACTTAGATCAGCCCAGAGCCGGGTTGCTTCAGAGTTCGATCTGTGATTTAGGCATGCCCTGACTTAGATCAGTCCAGAGGTCGTAATAAAGGCTTTACCTGACTTAGGTAGGTCCCAGAGGTTGTTTCAGGGTTTGATATGGCGGGAGTTTTCCCGGCCTGCTCTGACTTTGATCAGCCATTGCAAAAGGTTGTTTATGCAGGGTATCCGTAATATTAGCCGGAGGTTTTTTCTGGACAATATGCCATGGTTTCATATGTTTCACGGAAGTCCTGTGTTTTTGTGCGTACTTTTTATGGCTGTCTGCTATGATCTGAAGCACCGATCCAAAAATACTTGACGACACTTGCTTTCTATGACATAAAGCGTGTCTACTAGCTCAGCAACCTCAATCATTTTTCAAAATTTATCACATTTATCAGTTACCGCCAATTAAGAAGAGGTAAAATTTTTAAAATACATTTTGTCATGAATGAATATAATGTATTTTCGACGATTTATTAGCCATAATTTGTTGCGGTCATAGATAGTGGGTAAAGCCTCCATTTTTATCGCATGGATTTTTTTTAAAACATTCAATCCTATCCAAAAAAAGATAATATTTGGCAGTGAACTATGTTTGGCGTATTTTTGTTCTACTTTGCCAAGTGTCAGGTTGGTAAAGTCATTCTAAGGAAACTATCAGAATTACGAAACAAATTTGAGGAGACAGTTAAATAGGAATAGCACATGATCAGAAAGAGTGTAGCATACATTTTGTAATGAGACAGGTTATTTTTTATTCACATCACAATTCCGTCGCCCTGAACAACCTAACATTCAATCATACCAACAAAATTGAACACACAAAAAAACGCACTTTGGCTAGCTTACACGAGTAACTGGTCGTTAATATTTCATATCTTGATATTAAACCTTTTCAATGCTTCTAATCAGGCGACTTCGCGAATTCAAGGATAAATTTACCTCGCTCTTAAAACCGTCGTTCCCAGGCGATGTTGTTTCTTTTTTTTCTTCTTCTTTTTTTTTTTTTTTTTTTTTTTTTTTTTTTTTCTCTCTTCCTTTTTTTCCTTTTTCTTCTTCTTCTTTGAAAGACGCCGACGATCCGAACTAAATTAGTTTTCAATTGATTTTCGAGGAACTTCTTTCAAGAGGGAATTCTACTCACTCACGAACAAGGTAGCATAGAGTCAGTCAGGGTGTCAAAAAAGAGAAGGCATAATTCATAATTTCTTTAGAGACGACAATTTATTTCCAGTGGTACGTAGATAAGCATATTTTAATCTTAAGTTACTTTAAAATAGAAATTTCATATATTTTTGGCAAGCATCCAGAAGAAATTAGGGCTGTACGAGTAGCAATTAATACGAAAGAGAAATATTACCGAATTGTTATTAATCTATAGAATTCGATTTTTTCATTTCACGATGCAATTCAGTTCGCAATTTGCATACCTCTTTAGCTCAGATATAATTTGCTTAGCAAAACCTTTCTCAGGGGCTAGCTAGGAAAACAAGTGCTTCAAGGCAATGTTCACTGAACGAAGGGATGTGGTTGACATCCCGAAAATTCTGATTCAAGAAATAAAACCTGGACTTAATTCTATCCTTTTTTTTTTTTTTTTTTACTATTGTAGTAGCGGAGGTACTGCAATGTAGAAGTACTGAGTGAAAATAATCAGTTTAATGAAGGCACGATAAAATTGGAAATATTGCAACCCTTATCTATCTTTTAATATTTCCAGTGACTTAGCAATTTACGCGATAACTGAAAGCAGTTTTTTCATGAAGTAAAGAAATTTGAAATTGCTTTTATCTGTTTGCAAAGGGATGTTCCATAAGTATACAATCTGCATCAGAAAAATTGTTGACAAATTGTTCAAGCCTTCCGAGAAAGAGTTACTTTTTCGGCGAGCGAATATAATAATCTTTAATATAGTTCCTTACAGCAATGCATAATCTGTGGTATTATGCCAAAAGTCCTTTAGTTACAATCTGGAATCGCTAGATTATTGATATTACTCACTTTAAATACAAAATCAAGACAGTTTTGCGTCTTTATAAAAATAAGATTTTGAACTAACACTTACGTGAGTAAAAAATCGGTCTTCATCAGTGATCATCCATGATTATCCGTTTCCTACACGTGAAAATCCCAGGTAAATGAAAGCTTTAATTTTTTACCGACAACTCCAATGTGTTGCTTTTACTTATATATTACTAAACCTGAAGTGAGGACCGAAAACTCAACCTTGTTAATACTCCTTATAAGTGGGCGTCCGCTATGAATATAATGAATAATATACGGTACAAAATGGTTTTATTTTGTCTTGTCTGAGGTTGGCAAAGTATTGTGGGTTATATGGGCTTTCATCTAGTTTGGAGCTTAGCTCTGTTGTAATTGTCCCACGCTGTGATACAACAGCCAAAGCACAATAGATTTACGAATTTTCAAATATGTTGCCTAAATATTTTTTTTCCTTTTTCTTGTTTGTTTTTTCTTTTTTTCTTTTTTTTTTTTTTTTTTTTAGTTAATCTCATCTTAATTTGATTTTCCTTCCCTTTACTCCGGTATGCCAAAGTTATAAATACTTTTTTTTTTTTTCAGAAACATTTTGAACAATACATGGACATGAGTATGTTAATTCACTAAAAAAATTAATTAGTTAATTAATTAATTTAGAAAAATTTTAAATTAAAAAAAAAAAACACTTTGCTAATACCGTATAGCTGCGCAAATCTATTACGTCTGTTTGTCTAAAATACTAAAATATAGCTGATTATATTCACTAGTTACCTCTTCTGGACCTCTAACTATGCCATCCTTCTTTCAGGCGGTTTGGTCCATTGTGTAGTAAGCTGCCAAAATTAATCTCTTAATCCCTTTACTTATTTTCATATAAAATCTATACTCAGTCAGCAATTATTTCATAAATGCAAAACAAATTTTCTTTGATGTTAGTGTTTCCATAGTGACCGGTAGTATCCTTGACAACAGATTACGTGGGTAAAAAAAAGATGAAAATAATTGTTATTTTTTTCTCTGTGCTCATAATTTTTACACCAATTAAAACATCGCTCTTAGAGCAAAACTTAAGAAGGAAAGAAATCGAAGAATTTTGTTTTGGTTCTGATAATATTTTTTTCTATAATAATCTACGATTTTTTTCTTATTTTCCATGAAAATACAGAACTTCTATGTCGTTAGACACATTGTATTTCAAACGGAAGAGATTAGGTAACCGTTCGTAGTTCCTTCCGTTTAGATTGATTTTTCTTGTGATATTTTGGTAAGTTTGCAGATAATCCCTTATACTCGTCAATTTGCTAAATGGTAGTGTCTAAGCTGTACCACGAAACTTTCAAAGATATTCATTCTTTATTTGATTAGAAAATTATGAGTATAGGAGAAAAAGTAATTAACAGCGCCAAGAATATATAAATTGTTTTATTTCGTTCAACTAAGAGTTTGCCTCCTCTCTTTAATTCTGTATCTCTCTGGCTCTTTGCCTCTCCTCTCCTCTCCTCTCCTTTCTTCTCTTCCCTCTATTCTCACTCTTTCAGATTGACTACGTAATCCAAGGAACTAGTTTCCAGATAAATCATATATTTTGTACCTTTACAAACCAAACGTCCATCAATATCCAGATTACATTTCAAAGTTAACAACATTACTCAGTATTTATTAAAGTATTGATACTTTGTCATTTTTATGAAACGGACTTTCATCACCAAATTAAATCAATGCATCTACTTCGAAAAATACCGAAACACGGCTATTTCCTTTTCTAGTTTGAAGTCGACAGAACATTAATCAAAGGACATTGTTATACTTAAAATAATGCAGTTAGTTACATACATGCCTAAAGGGCCTTCATAGCCTGCAGAAACAAAGCGTTCTTTGACGGTTATTTTTAGTTTAAATTCGCAACGGAAGATGCTGGCCGGAACATATCAACAATTCTGAGTGATTTGAATCATCTTCTACTACCGACTCTTTGTTCGAGATAAAAACCACAGTTAATTGTAAAACAAGTAAATCAACTAAGTCCTCCGGTAGAGTTGTGTTGGATTCTTTTTGAACGGTTCAACATCATTACGGATAACTAAAGCTGTAAAAGTTATGGGGTGCGGTCTGTGTCCGGCATTAAAAGGTTTTAATAGGAAGTACGATGAATGAAAGACAGTTCTTCTGTTATTTGAGGGCCTGTTTTCCTTACATCAAATCAGTTGTTTGAGATGCTAAATGTGCATTGAAGTGAGCTTTGTCGCAGTCTTAATCTTGTTTGATTAAAGAAAAACCGGAATATCGACTTATCGGACCGCAATATACATATAACCCAATAACACGAAAATCCATTGCAATCCACTTTGGTGTTTACAATTCTACATGAGAGTTGTTTAGTATTTGTCGTAGAAGAAGAATCTATTTTTGGGAAACATATCTGATAAAAACAAATATTCAAATATACCGCTTTTTTATCAGACGAGACTTATTAGACGATAATATCAATAACTGTTAGTCGATCAGTCCAGGTACAATATACTTTGAGGGAATTACCCACAGACTCTATTGAACCCTTTAACAGCAATATTCATAAATAAATGATGAGTAATTAGGAATCCAATGAATTTTCCTGGCACCTTTTTTTAGATAAAAATAGATTAGATTTTTCAAATATGTAAATTGGTAAGAAGTTTTTCACTGCATTATATTTCCAAATAGAACAAAAATTCGCGTTAACATTTCATTTTCCCCCCTCAGGGAATAATATTCCAAATGACTGTATATAGGTAATACAAAAAACCTTGCATAAACCAACTTCAATTGTTCGATCTGGTTGGCGTTTTTCGTTCGATTTGAATTCTTTCCTTTCTCGTTCGAATTTCATTTTTCTCGTTTCCCTTTTTCTTTCCTTCTTTCCTCCCTTTCTTTCTTTCTTTCTTTCTTTCATTCATTCATTTTTTCTTTCTTTCTTCCTTCTTTTCTTTCTTTTTCCAATAAATGCATATACCTTGTCATATATTCACCCATCAAAATCACTGAGATTTGAGAGTATTTTTTGTAAACATGATGGCAAGACAGAAATTGCGAAAAAAAAAAAAAAAAAAAAAAAAAAAAGCAAGAAATTTTGCACAAAAGAAAAAAGATTACTGAAAGAAATGTTGCAAATATATATATATTTACATATGTCAATAAGTTAAGAATTTTTCAATAAAAAATGCTGAAGCTACCATAGCTTTGTTGTTGGCGGAAAATCTTCATTAAATCAAAAAATATCAGTGCAACATTAGCGCCTTGTTGTGGTTTGCCCTTGAGAGCTCCAAAGAACGATCTTTACCATCAGCCTTACTTTTTTTAAACAGTACTGAGACTAAATATCCCCAATATCTGCCCAAAAATCACCATTATAGGTACTGTAATATGTTTTGAGCAAACAAACAGTAAAGAGACATACCGTTCAATACAAATTGTACACGATACTGATCACAAAGCAACAGGATTGCGTGCGTCCAGTTCTAGAGGGGAAACCGCGGATTTCGAGTAAACATGCAGGCTAAACAGACAATGTATTTTTGATTTAGAACCTGGACTTCATGAATATGGTATGCAGCGACAATTAATAAACTCGCGCAGAGAAAAATAGGAACGTATAACCGGATAAAGAATAATAATAAAAATAATAAAAAGGACAAACCTTTCTATTTTTTCCGCACCCTGCTCTTCTTCAGTGTTCTGTTAAATCGTTCTGTATTTACTGCCTTGGTGTCCTGTTCAATTTCACTTACAATAACTTATTACTCCTAGCCGTTCTTTAGAATCGGTTCCTGATCAGCGGTCAAAAATATCTCTGATGCACCACCGACACCACAGCCTTTAAAACTGAATGAAAGCTAATGGATTATAGCAGTCACTTTTAAAACCCTTTGAATGGATGGATTAAGTTAAGTAATTATTGCAGGCTGTCATATGAAAGTCTAAGCCAGGCACAAATGATAAGTCGGGCCACGTACACGACCAAGGATTTGTTAGTGCTACTAAAAAGAGTTTTAGGAATAGACGAACTCCATCGAAGATGCTAAAAGGTGTTTTAGTAGCTTCCTTTCTGTCTTCAAGACGCTTATTTTTTCTTCGCTTTGTGGTGTGACGATATGAAAGTGAAAAGCTGCTTGTCAATGAGAATCAGCAATGTCACTTTTTGCGAGACTTCTTTTACTGCTCAATGACAATGATTTTTTTTTTTTTTTTTTTTTTTTCACGTATTTTTTCTTACTGATTCATTATCTTTTTCATCTGTATGTTTTCCGTGCAAATAAAAAAGCGTGGAAATTAAAGCTGTAATTTTATCTTGTTTGATCCTATTTTTTTATTGCCACGCTATCATCAGTTTCACTAAAGCGGATTACGTTAAGCACTCATAGATTATGCGGTTTTTACAGTAGTGAAGTCAAAAACATACTAGCTTACGACTGAGGTGGAAACTCAAATACCTTTACTTTCCTCTTTGCAGGGATATTCATCTCAGCCAACATGAACGAATTTTGCCCATTTCTTCTTGAAGAAATATTTTTGACCATGAATTTTGAATACACGTCGCCGTCTTTTGATTTAAGAAATGTGTCTTCTATTGTCTCTTCATTAAAAATCAACATCACCAACTTTGTCAAATGGTTTAATGAAACTGAACTATGCCGCTGAAAAGGAAATATATACAAATATCTTTTCGAGATTCCGTTTCCCATTTCAATTCCGTTTCCCATTCACGATTCCATTTCATTAAGTTAAATTTTCCCAGGGCTAAAATAGGGGAAACATAATTCCGCAATCAAAGGATTTTTTCCAAAGCTATTAAAAATTTATTGAATTTGTATCAGATCAAAGTATTTGCACGACTTAAGTTCATTGCTTATTAATAGATTTCTTAAAACTGACCTTGAGTGATCGGCAAAAATATTTTTGCAATTCCTCGTTAGAATTCACTTTTTTAAAATTAAAGCACACTGTCCCAGCAATGGTCGTAATTTCTTTAGTATTAATAAGTATATTCATAAGAATTAGGAATCCCCAATTGATATCGAGTCCAAGTTAAAGTTACATGTTTGTGAATTAGATAAGCACAATTCAACGATCTGTACTTTTGAACAGGATCGAAAACTAAACATGTTTCATTCAACATTAATGGTAAATATATACTACTATATATCATTATCATCTTAGCTTCCGTTAGTAGATAAATACGATATGATATATAAAAGGATTAATGTCGTGTTTACTCGTTTTAGCAATGAAAGATAATCTTTTTAAACAAGTCTTTTTAAACTTCTTGCCGTTAAAACGTAGGGAGGCTCTTTATTTAATCTGGGTTATGGTATTAGTTTCAGTAAAACTTGTAGTGTTGACTCAGTGCGTTCCTTGCATTAATTGATCTCAATTTTGCCCTGAGAATCGAATTGCAGTAAATTGAGAATATCTACAGGGCTTATATGCACTTACGAAGCGTCTATCATCGATCATAATTTTATTGAACCTTTGGGCTGATCAAAGTCAGGACACGGCTAGCTCACAGATCAAACCTTGAAAGGACGGTCTCTGCACTGATCAAAGTAAGGACACAGCTAACTCACTCATCGAATTGGGATTTAGAACATTTTGAAAGGGGTGCAGAACAAAACAAAAAAAACAAAAACAAAAAAAACCCTCGAATCAAATGAAAGACCGACCGAACAAATCTACACACATGTGATGGGTCTGGGAATGGAATCTCGAGACCCCAGAAGTAGAAGGCGAGTGCAGACCACTTTTCATTCGAATTATTCCGTGAATCTCGATGGGTAATCGAAAGGTTTTGTTTTATGGACATATCCCATTAAAAAAGCTTTTATAAAAGTGATTATAATTTGAATTGCAATAACATAAGCATTTTCCAATAATTTTTAAGTCTTATTAATATTATTATTATTATCATCATCATCATCATCATCATCATCATTATTATTATTATCATTATTACAGGAAAAAAGAGTGATTATTACAGTGCAAAAGATTCATCCTTGCTGGAACGGGAGTCATGGATCATAATCAAATAGTCAATCACTAGATAGAACAATGGATTCCAAAGAGTGGGTCTTCTTCCACATGATTCCAATTGGAATTTTTATGTTGATTTTTTACGGAGAGGGAAACAGGACTACCCGGAGAAAAACCCTCGGAACAAAGGAGAGAACCAACAAGTAATTCTACTCACATATGACATCGAATCTGCGGAACTTCGGGATCCTGCGGTATCCAATTTTTGACAGGAAATGTCGAACTTCCAAATAGCATTGAATTAATAATGGCATCTATATTTGTTGTTTTTATCTTGGTTGACAGTTCTTGCATCAGACCCTTTTAATGCAAGATAAATGACCAAAATGCATTTGGATCAGGAAAGAGCCAACATTGTAGGTCAAAAGAGCTAATATTCTAGGTCAAGTTTTCAGTGACATCGTACGCGTGCTAAAATGCAAGCGTTTTAGTGCCTACTTTTCGTATTCCCTTTGAACTTCACCTTGTCAGGTGTAATGCACATGTGCACTCTCAACAGTCCTCGTTAGACACTTAAGATGCTTTTGCATTGGACAGTTATAATTACAACAATCGGTACATTCTGACACTGTAGGTGTGCAAAAAAAACACGACGTTTCAGTCCATAACGCTACGACTCCTACTACCTTTCAAACCTCCGCATATCGTAATTCTCAAAAGCCTTCATTTGCATGACACTTAAAATACGTTTGAATCGGACAGCTACCAATATTTAATGTTGTCACACAAAAAAAGTACGTGTACAAAAACAAACCTTCCACTACATTGCACGACTTCCACCACTACTATTGAACCTGACCTTAGCCGACAGACATGCGCATCAGATCGACTCAGTCAAAACTGTCCTTTTTTAATTGGAGACTGAATATTAGCAATATCATATTGTGCAAAATCGCAAACGCGTCAAAAGGCTTACTTATACTGGAAAGTAGCCAATATCCTATGTTTCGTTCTGGGTTTTTTTTTTCTTCGCGCAAGGGAAAAAATGCTACACACACTTTAATGTGATTAAAGAGTGACATGGATCTTCTAGTTTGACATTCAAAAATCATGATTTTTTCCCCAAGCATTGTTGTATTCTATCGTATGCTTTTTACTATACCTTACACTGGCTAACTGCCAGTTGCATTAGATTTGAATTCTCATTAGCTAACCTATAGCTACTATTATGTTTTGACATCACATGACTTTATTGGCCTGTCTTTATATGGGCACGGGGTTCACTTACTCATCCGCCCAAAAATCAAATAGAAAAAAACCTTGACCCTAGGAAACGGTCTCGTGCCCCATCGGAATAATAACCACGGATCGCTCCAGCCAGCTGATGCACATTAGCACTTTAATTTATCACTTGTGTAAAAATTGGTCTTTAAAAAATAGAAAACGCATGCACCTTCCGAAACAGTCAAAGATACTGCCGTTTGTACCACGATTCGGAAATTGCCTGTCATAAGAATAGCTAAATTTTCAGGCGTCAAAAAATGAAAAATGCAATGGCAGACATTGGTTTCTAATGATATATCTATAGCATGTAGCATATATAAAAGGCAGAGCTGTAAAGTCGAATATAGTGGTTGTGAATTCTTTTGCAAAGGCGCCCAGACTTCAGTGAAGCTCCGTTGGGTCTTTGGATAAGCGCTAACAAAGTTGACAAGAACATCCTGCATAAATGGATTGCATAGACAGCCAGCGGGGGATTCGTACTTTCCGAATGATGATACTACTATCTTCATCATCACTATCATCTTCATAAACATCATCATCATTATTATCAGCAGCAACAATGGCATCATCTGTAATCATTTGCAATCATTATCATCATTATCAGCAGTAGCAGTAGCAGTAGCAGTAGCAGTAGCAGTAGCATATATATACATGTGTGTGTGTGTATACACTCGATTGCAGAAACGTTGTAGTATACATTTATACATATATCTAATTTATTCAGTATATTTAATAATATGCAAAACAAAAAAAATCGCTTTATTTCGGCGTACATACCGTCATCATCAGTGGATGTTAATGACGTAATAAATGTATAATCTAGATTATGTATTGTTAATAAGAGCAAATAAGAATTTGGCGCCTAGGGCGAGTATATATATATATGTATATATACACATACATACATACATACAGCGATTTGCAAAAATTCTGCAAATGTCAAGTATATCTATATATCCATATACAAGGCGATTTCCAGATTTCCAGATTAAAAAAATTTAAAAAAAAAAGGATTTTCAACCAAAAGTTAGCCAAATATCTATTATTAATGTTTACAATGTACACTATGATTATATTTCACCGAAAATATTGTATTTAACCTTTATTAAAATATTTTTTTTAAATTGAAAATTACCCATAATGCATAATGCATCATCGAAAATATCTGTTAACATTTAGTCAGCTACGATTTCAAGCCCACGCCCCCTCATGTGAGCCCATACAAATTTAATTTAATTAAATTTGATTTAACATAATATGTCTCAAAACACGGTTTTTGGATCTTTTCTCAAAACAATGACTATCTAAGCAAAAAACAGAAGTGGATTCAGTTAATTCAACTATTCACGGACTGTATTATATGGTTTAGATTGAATTCTATTGAAAAAAACCACCGTACTTTTTGAGTTGAATGTACGCTATTGGACGGAGTTTGCCTAATGGTCGTGGGTCGTGGGTCGTGGGTACGAAGTCGTGGGTCGTGGGTATGAAGTCGTGGGTTCCAATTTTTTTTCCAAATTTATCATTTCTTCACTATACTTCCAAATCGAGATTGTGTGAATTTGTTACTATAAATTCGGTGCAATTGTGGGTTGTGCAAGGTAGTCTGTGTCTATTTGGCCTTTAAATATGGGCAGAAACTAAAGCACGACTTTTAGGGTGCTTTTCAATGCCTTGGTATTACAAAGGACTATTTGACTTTAAATAGAGAATGCGCAGGATTGAAATCAGCGTATATTTCAAGTATTTAGTTCACTAATATGTTGTTCAACGTCACGCAATTCGGACACAAGGTCTTTAATCAAAAAGGTGTTGACAACTCTCAATTTGTTCAAGTAAACACTTGTCGCTGTTTTGGACTGCTTCTTGTCAAGAGCTCTTGCCACTTTAACCAAAACAAAAGACCGACCGAAGACGTCCAAACAGATCTGTTTAGAAGTATACCCGTCTATGAATGGCCTATCGTCTATTAGAATATAGTCATACTCGACCAACTTTAGAGCTCTATATAACATAAAGAAACGAATTAATATTCCCTGTTTGTCATTGGTAGTTGTTAAAAGCAAATATTTTGAGTTTTGGCGTGATAATAGAAAACGAGAGGAGCATCTTATCAGATATTTCCATAAACTTTACACCAACAATCAGAAGCAAAAATAGACTATGTGAAAAGCGATCGAATTAGAAGTGTGTTGAGAATGATTCGAAATTCATCAAATTTTTTGTAGTGTCCCCACATCGTGAGCCATGCAGAGTAAAATATTTCAATCTATGGCATAGCTAGGCTCTTTCTAGACTTTCGCAAAGTCCGCCGCCCGCTTTGTTTTTTTGTTTTTTTTACTGGGCGCACGACGGACTTTTCGACCTTGCTTCCCGCCAAATTTATCGACCCAAAAATCAGTCGGTAAATTATAGCCAATCACAATACTCGAAATCCAAGCTGTCAATCACAATGTAAGATTAGTAAGATTATCTCTACGATTCCCATCGGCATCTGTCAACACAACATCTGTCTGACAACATGAGATCAATATCTGAGGCCATATCATAGGGTAAAAGTAAATTAGGATACGAAACTATAAGAGAATACCAGAAACAAAGAATAGAAGCGTATCTTTCAGGCAGAGATATTTTTATATCTGCACCTACAGGAGCGGGAAAAAGCCTGACATTTGAGATCGCTCCATTCGCCTTAGATTTTGAGAGGTTCGGTGAGAAAAACTTAATCGAGACTGTTGTTGTTATTGTTGTCCCTTTGGTCTCTTTAATGAAAGACCAAGTAACGTCTTTAAAATCAAAGGGGATCTCTGCTTCCTATGTTGGAGACGACTAAACAATTTCCGTCTATAGTTGTTCGGAACTTGACTGGCGCAAAGAAAGCATATTTTTTGTTTGGACGCAGGAGATATCGCTATCCTTTCAACAGTTTTAGTTGGAGTTATAGCATCAACCATTATTATTGATAAAACATGCTTTGCTGCTCCGGATATAACATGAAGAAATAAATAAATGAAAACCACAATTCTTTAGCTCCGCCCCCGAAAGCCGACCCTCCCGTATCAAATTCGGAAATGGCGGGAAACGCAAATGAATATCCTACAAGTTCGACAAGTCGACCTCTCGCGACTTCGTCGCTCGCTCGCTGCGCTCGAATTAAAAAAACGCCGAGAAAACAAGAGAGGTCGACTTGGGGCAAGTCTAGGCTCTTTCCAGTCGCACCCAATACGAAAAGATACTAGATCTCTCGTATACATTAGGACATAAAATTAAAATTTGGTTCCAATAAAACTGAATATAAGGTTTGAGACTGGTGATGAAGATGAAGATGGAGACACGTGTTGTAATCTCCTAAACCGGCGATTATTCATTCCATGTAGTTGGTGGACATGATTTTTTAAAGAGCTGACTCTATTCGAATTTCTACTTTCCTTATAATTTAGGTATGGACCCGCAAAATCAAGAATAAAACATCGTTTTGATTATACTTACATCAAATCGGTTCTTTTCTAAGTTACTGAATATAACTTCTTTGACCTTCTTGGTATTTAAGCCCAACTGATACGCTGCCGCTGCATAAAAGCAGTCCTCATCAAGCTTGGAGTCGTAGGTAACCGTAAACCCCGCACTTTCAAGTCGTTTACTCAGGATTTCCATATTAACACAAAGAGAACTACTAAGAAATAGTGAAACAAGCTTTCTCGCAACGAAACACATAGAACGAGGAGAAACGTAATGCCGAACTAAACGCGAATTTGCAGTCCATCCGACTTCACACGTTTGCAGCGGCTTGTCGCTCCAGTTTCTAGGTAACATCCGGATAAAGTCCATTGAAGACTCCTCGTTTAAGCGAACAAGGTAGACGACTAGTGGTTTTTGTTTGTTTGTTTGTTTTTCCTTCTTTTTTTTTTTTTCCTTCGCTAAATTTATGTTTAAACAGCAAGGCCAATATACTTAAATGAAATGTAAGAAAGTGCTAAAAGGTTTTCCAGGCCACCAATTTTGGTGTATTTTTATAACACTGTCACGCAAATCAGACACAGACTACCTTGCACAACCCACAATTACACCGAATTTATAGGAACAAAGCCACACGATCTTGTTTTAGAAGTATAGTGATAAATTTAAATTTATAAATGATAAATTTGGAAAAAATTGGAACCCACGACTTCATACCCACGACCCACGACTTCATACCCACGACCCACGACTTCGTACCCACGACCCACGACCATTAGGCAAATTCTATTGGACGTATTCTACAAGAGAAAATGCATGACATAACCGGGGTCAAGCTAGAAAATCGTCTCTCCTTGAAATAAAACAGAACCTGTCAAAAAAACAGAAGTGGATTTGAAAACCCCGGGCTTTCCTGAACATTTTGGTATATAATTCATAGGAATTTGTTAAAATTTAGAACCGTATTTTTGCTGATTTTATAATTTCATACTATCTGTTGGCTATACATTCGCCTCTTATGGTTTCTTAGGTTTCGTAGCCTCGAAAGCACGCTAACTGCGGTAGTTAGCGAAAGAACAGAAGATTTACGGGTCATTTAGGATGTTGTGTCACGCAGTTTACTTGTGCTATATCCCCTTATATGTTATACAGTATATATGTATACAGCCATTTGCAAAAATTATGGCCGCTTCCAATATATATATCAAAAGTATATCAAAAATTATGGGATATCATCCCTGATATTTTTTTTCGACTTCTCTTTCACTAGCGCTTTCTGGAAAAAAATATAAGAGTGCATTATTACGCGCACAAGGATGATAAAACAACTTAAATGATTCATGTTTTAACCTCATTATTAGTCGTATTAGTAAAATAATTATCACGAATCAATGCAGAATTTGTGAAAATATAGCATGCATTTAGTACAAAAACCTCTATTATCCATCAAATAGATTCGACTCATCGTCATAATATTCATGATTCAGAGGTGCTCTAGGTAACTAACTACAAATGATCTTTTTATCTCACTTATTATTATTCTTGTACATTATTTTTCAACATTGTTTTTCTGCGTATTATATCAACAGATAACAAAATCTTATATCAAAATGATATGCGCACGGAACCACTTACAGGGCTCAAACAAAACAGACTCAATAATCGCTAAAAGAAAGCTATAAAGCAAAAAAGCTATAGGTTAAAAACCTTATTTAATCTACTAGCAGACAGATAAAATAGTAGTTTGCTGTTCGAGATAAGAAAATTTTGAATATCAAAAGACTTTGGTCGAATATAAGCGGTTCTATCTGGAGCATCAATATTTAATCGCAAAACAAATATTTGCAAGTTTATTACTAATTTATTTCCTATTCTGGCTATCGCGTATCATTTTAAAACACATTTCTTCTTGTGCGGATTTAATTTCCGATCCTTTAGGGTGTAGTGAAAGCCATTAACCGCGCTTACTACCGAGCAAAATATATATTCCTCACGGGGAAGCCGAGACGGGAGAAGAAACATCAAGCAGGCACAGAAGCAACAAATGTTACAACGTTCTGGATGTTTTCGATTTTGCTGTGCCTTTTTTGAATAGGGAATAGAGATCAAAAGATACTAAGAAAGGGATAGAATATTAAAATGGAAAAAAATAATAACGGAAAGGAATGAACGCAAAACACAAGTACAGAATAAAGGAAGGAAGGGAGGAAAGAAGGAAGGAAGAAAGATTAAATCATTCAGGCAATTTCTTTCATACGGAGGCCGATACTGAACTCAGCTACCACTTAGTTACCAAGATACTTGTTAGCTTTGATATTTCTAAGTCAGCGCTACTGAATATTTTTATGTAATTACTCGTTAACTTTCTTTTTGACATGCCTGACTCAACAGCCTCCTCCCCCTCTCCCACTCGTTATCGATTTCAAAGATCTCTTTGCTCTTCGATAAATAACCTAAATCCCTTACTGATATATTCAAGCCGTTTATTTTTTCTATAATGCGCGCAGACATCACGCAATTACAATACTCGTTTTGGTCAAGCAGCCTGATTACCGATGATAATAAGAATAGAAAATGGCCCAAATATTGATTTTAGACAACAATGTTCGACAGTTTGTTATTCCAAGATAACTAATGCATTCTTACCATCGTATGATAAAACCTGTTGTATAAGTTTACAACTTGAAATGCTAGCACATGATTGGTTAGATTCTTTTCAGCATCATCTGACGACCTAAAATGCTAGAATCTAGAAGTAACAATAAACAGTACCACAGTGGCATGGGTTTATTAGCATTTGTGTCTTGTGATACTATAACAATAGTTGGTTATACCTTGCTTTGTAGTTATGATTGTACAACTCGATAATGCCCTGATTTTCACAGCTAAATCCCCTTCAATATATATTATAAAAACAAAGCTCACAAACTCAATATTAACTTCTATTTTGTTGCCGAAATTAAAACAAACATTCTTGCATGTAAATGGTCAACTAAAGGTTAAATCAATATTTTTGCAGACACTTCACTTTTGACCACTGAAAATCCAACTTTCTTTACTGTTGGCACGCAACACATTACGACAAGTGACGAATACAACTCATGGATTGGCTTTTGAACTTTTTTTTCGGCAGTATTTGATAAATATAATCATCATCATCGCGTCAAGAAAAGTAGTAGTGGAATATATAGATATAGAAAACTGTAATAGTGTTATGAACACATATTATAAATGTTGTTATCAAATTATCAGTGGTAACTGAAATAATCTTCCGCGCTTCATTCTGCGCTAATGATTTTACGCGTTTAAAAATTACAAGAAATTAAATTTCATTGCTAATCACCACTGCAAAGTATAGTTGGGCGCAGCTCAACGTGGTCGAACTGAAAGCATGAAGGGCGAGTGAAAAAAGATTCACAAGGATTCTCTTGTTTAACGATAATGAATTGCTAACCAATATCGTTGGCTAGAGCGAGACAAGCTGAAGCTAGGGCTAACAATTCAAAAATGTGGAATATATCTCGGCTTATAGTTTTAATTTCAAAGCAAATACCAATTTACCAAGTCGAATTTCACTTGCCGACAGGCTTTTTAGAGCAAAGCTAAAAAATGGGTTTGTCCCTCGAAAGAGGATTAAATTGAAGTTCAGTCTTACCATAAATTCAGCCAACCGACTTTCGGAGTAAATCGGTCCTGAACAAAACTAAAAAAAGAAAGTTTATTACCTTTTACTTCCAGTTGATTGTTGATTGTCTTGTCTTATGATTATCTGGATGGCTGCGTTGAATTATGTCAGCTTCGGGCAGCGCTCCCAACTACAACAAAGCCTAAGGAATAAAACCCGGCTTCGAAATAAAAGGTGTACATAGATTTCCCAACTGGTCCAAATACCAATGACAGACGCCTTCAGACAAAGATAAGATCCATCAATACCATCTTTTATCTGATCTTATTCTGGGAACCTACAGCAGACATAGCAAAAGGCATTAGAAAAGCGCTGAGAGCTTTCTAAAGGATTAAAAGCAAGAGCTTTGCTAGACGATGCGCAAAGGAAGGGAAAAAATCGACTACAATTATGCGCGCGTTTATGAGTCATAAAAGATGGCAGACAGGTTTCTCTCACCTCGTGTAGTGTCTAGCAAACCCCTTCTGTACAAACAAACTGAAAACTAGTAAAACGGTGCTTTGCTCCTACAGCCGAATAACACTAAGGTTTCTTTTACACAATCTAATTATCGCGTATTTATATAGAACCTTCTGTATTTTTTCCCTTCTTTTTTTAAGGACAGCTTCCGGTAATTGATCGTTGAGGACAGAGCTCGCTCTAATGGAGTGAAATGTCTACCAAAAAAAATCGTTAAAATGCACTCAAGATAAAAGAATTCCACCGCGATTTCAGTTCTAATGTGCACGTCACACTCTCTAGTACTCTGGAGATCGATCCTTATAAATAACGCACTATCGATAAAATATCGTATCGTGTAAGGCTGTAATCATCGCCATTTTTAGGGATAGCCCAGACAGCTGTAAAATATCGCTCTTATTCAACTCTGCCGCAGTGTACCAATATTATTTTTAAAAATGTGCACTCGTTTTAAAAATAATGAAAACATAAGTACCACTATTCGAGCCCGTATTCAACAAAACACTTAAAAGGCAATATGAATCTGTATTGAGTTCTATTGAGTTGGTGTGTTTGTGCTGATATTTTTGGATTGTAACAAAATTATAAAATTCTGTTCTATAGACATAGCACAAACAACCTCTTGTAAAGGCCTCAGGGCATTGAGTTCAGCTGTTATTCAAATAGGCTTTTCTTTGTTTTTTGTTTGTTTTTTTGCAGAATGCATAGAGTACATTCATTTTCACAATCGCAGACCATTATCTGCTGAATGACCTCAACCCACACTCTTATATCAAAAGCTCACAAATCAAAGTTCCTTGACTTTTTGATTCTAAGAGTAAAACCACACAGTATAGTGACAGACGTAAAGACGAAGTATAGATTAAGAATATTGAAATTGGACTTGAACTTCGACTATTTACGGCGTCATTTTGTCCCTTTTACTTGGATTTTAGTCCAAAAACCCGAAAAAATGGTAAAAACCTTTGGGGCGCAATACCCACCAATTACTTGCTCACGTCACGACTAAAAAAAGCCGGAAATATATAATAAATCCTGTAAGAGAAAAGTAATACTACCATAGGCAGCGAAACCTTAGACCATACAACTTGATTTCTCAGACTGAAGGACGCTGTTAAAATACGTTCATCAAATTTGGCTTAAACTTGACCACGGCAACGTACAGAATTAAAGTGTTTGTTTGCTGATATGTTGTTATTGTGCGGGGTAGTTTTTTTGTTTCTTCAAGGTTTACATTATTCTTTGATTGCCCGGGATTTTTCGTGTGGTTTTTTTTTTTTTTTTTTTTTTTTTTCCCCATGATTGTGCGTGATTTTACGTGATTAGATATTGCTGAACAAACAGTTTTCAAGGTCACTGTTGTTGATTGTTTTTTTTTTCGCAGCCGCATTTTGAATTTTCCCGTCGGCCATTGCAATGTTGAAATCAAGACGTGTACCATTTTCTGTGATTTGTGTCTAGTCAAAACTTTGGCCGAGTCATTCAGTCAATAGAAAATATAAAATTCTATAAGTTCCAAAAAGAATGATCTTTATTTATATTCGAATACATCGGGAGTCAAGGTCGGTGCAGCGGCCCTCACTTTTGGGGACATGCGCCTGATTCCTATAATCGGCATCACATGTGAGTAGAGTTTGTTAGGTCTCTAGCTTGCCGATTATTCAAGTGTTTTTTTCTCCGGGTCGGATCTCCGGTTTTCCTCCCTCCGTAAAACTTAACAAACCATATTCCATTTCGATGCGTGAGTTAGCCGCGCCCTGACTTTAATCAGCACTATAGGCTACTTCAGGTTATCGATACAATTTGAAGGATGCTGAAGGATTTATTTTTAATTGGCACTTCTCAGTCCAGGCTGGATCCGATGGCAATTCACTGACTGGCCCATTCAGTAGAGAGAAAATTCATTATGGCCAAGAGATTGCTGGTTTGACATTAGAAGTATCAATGATCGCCATGTTGGTTTACGTAGTAGTGAATAGAAACCAAAGAAATCTCTTTCGTTAAATAAATGGATCCCACATGTCGGCTTTCACTTAAAAGCCGCGATAAAAGATTAGTGTATAAGTGCCTGCTATGTGATGGATATTTCTTATTTCATGTATTTGGTGGGGGAAGAGGGGGGGTGGGGTAATGTTTGCTTCGGTGGATGGATAGGAGGGTGGATTGCCGGGTTATTTATTTCAGTTTAATCACTAGTTCGTTGATTCGTTAATTGGTTAAAGTTAGTTAAGATTATAGTTGGTTGGTTGGTTCCTTAGATGGTTGGATTGGTAAATTTAATGGTTCTTTCGTTTGTTTTGTCGTTTTATAGGTTGTGAAATTCAAAGGAATCTGGAATTGTGTGTTTGAAATTTATAAGCATGAAATGCTTCTTGTTTTGATAATCCAGAATCATGAATCAATAAATTTCTTCATTTAAGGAATTATGAGCAAGTCGTGTTGAAAAAAATTGTAGGAATCGCGAATCACTGGCATTAAATGATTCTTCATGCTTTGATTTACACCGACGTTATTCGTATGCCTGTGGGGATGTAACATCGAATATTATAGAATTTAGTAGGAGAATTGTTATGTAGAAAAACCCTCAAATTAAGGGATAGACACAACACATTTTAACCACATGTAATGCAGTAGGGTTCACTGAAGAATCAAACTGGAGTCCTCAGAAATGAGAGAGTCTCCAGAAGTGAGAGAGTCTCCAGAAGTGAGAGAGTCTCCAGAAGTGAGAGAGTCTCCAGAAGTGAGAGAGTCTCCAGAAGTGAGAGAGTCTCCAGAAGTGAGAGAGTCTCCAGAAGTGAGAGAGTCTCCAGAAGTGAGAGTCCCCAGAAGTAAGAAGTGCAATACCGCTCGACTATCTTTGATTTTCATTGCATCTCATTGATAAATATAGTACCGATTCTGTTTTCTTCATGACACATATACGGAGTAATTAACAGCTGTTTGGACTGATATCAAAACAGGACCCCTTCCCCCCCCCCCCCCTCCCCCCCCTCCCCCTCAAAGTTTTACTTTGGCAAGATACATTAAACTAAGTGTAGATATGACACTTATTCGAGATAAGTTGTTACAAAGTCATTTTAGACTCCTATAAATACTTATGTAATGTTTATCTACGAATTTTATTCAATTCATTAAGCGAGCTGTTCAATTTAACACGGACAAAACAAGCCACAGCTAGTTATATAATCATTTGTAACAATACTGCCGTGTCTGCCACAGCATGTAACCCAAAGGACATAGGGTTTAGAAGATACTAGAAATGAAATCATTGAGTTTGCTTGTTTCGTGCATGAGGAGTAATTTCATGCTATAAAAAGAAAGGAAGTAAGTAAGTAAGTAAGTATAGTAAGAAATGTAAAAGGAAAACTATTTTTTACATATCCAAGATGTGATCTCTTGAGCGTACTTTGATCCACTTCAGTCACTCAGATAAATTTAAGCCGTATTGATTACAAAACCATTCTTATCAATGACGTTGAATGCAAAAAAAACAAACATTCGTGTTGAATTTAGCAATATAAAATTTCGCTCAAGAACGATCTCTGCTCTTTTTGTTTGAAAATATGATATAATAATGCGATCGATATCCATTTTATTTTAAATTTTACTTCAAAAAAGAAATTTGCCTTGATGTGTCCAGATGTTTTATTGAATGCTTCGAATAAATTTCCTTTTTTTCCCCCATTAGTTCAATCAGTTCAGATGATCGATAGCCATTAAAAGTTTAGTTATATTCTATAGATATGACACCATCGATTGAACTACCACTATTACTATTATCAATATTATTGTAAATACTATAATTATTATTCTAACCACTATTATTGTCATCATCATCAACATCACCCTCATCATCATTATTATGATTATTATTATTTCATTATCGTTATCGCTATACCACCGTTACATTGATTAATGTAGTAATAATCGTTAAATAGTGCATTATTTATACACTTAAACTCAGTTTAAGTTCAGTACGTATAAATTAACATAAATTAAAAACTACCACAAAAAGAAATTATAACTGAATATCAATAAATTACAATAAGTAATCGCCTCGATTTATGTTTCGTTTTTTATAAATTGATCAAATTTTTCGACGAGTAGTCTTTGACTTTAAGCTCTAGGTTTTTGAAATTCTAATTCCTCATTGCACATAAAATAACGAAAGCAAAAACGTTAAAAGTTTTTTACGCTCTAAGTACTAATACGGTGGTAATGACGTCTTCCGTTATTTTTACAAAGCAGCAAACGCCGACACCAGAGAAAAACAACCAGTTGCACATGCGTCGTTTTTATCATATTTCCCAAGAAATCACTAGATTGTTTTAGTAAGGAATATGGCAATATTTAATATTTGATCAAACATATTAAAAGATTAGGCAAAAAATACATGCGGTTTAATTTTGCAAAAAACCCGCAAGAACAGTAAAGGATGCAATTTAAAATCAATATTAATAATTTTATGGACTTTGAGATAGAAATGTGGTTTTTTATATTTTAGCCAGAAATCATGAAGGCACAAAAATAATATCATAAAAATAGTACCATTTCAGATCTCCGGCCGAGAACGTTTCCTTAAAATAGGTGCAGAAAAATCAGGCACATGCAGATTTGAATATAGGTAATATTCTGGTAGATCTAGATAAGGCTACATCGCGCGCTTTTGAAAAAATGATACCATCAACAAAACCTGCCTATACTTGTCGACTTGTTTTGGTCTGAGTTTACTTTAAATTGAAATAATTTTTTTGAAATATTTTCCATTCTTTTTATATATTTCAAGCTGATTTTATTGATCACACTCCAAGAAAACTATTTGCTTTTGTACTTCGGATCCTATTGAAAGGGAGTAATTATGTAATCCTGACTTTTATATAACGCATGTAAGTATACTTACCCGCGGAGTTATGATGATGTTATAATGAGTTACAAGACTCAGTGAGAGGCAACTATCTGGCTTGGTTCTCAGAGGAGATTGAGTATAGATTTGTACCAGTTCAGAAACACGGTTCTGGACACCTGAAATACAATAAAATGGAAATGATTTAAAACTCATCAATAGAACGACTGGTAGTACTATTTAGTCGTAATCCTAATTTGAAAAATGTATATCACAAAAAAAAAAAAAAAAAACAGGGCTAGCCGGTTATTAAGTATTTATTATCTCGGGAGACTTTTCAAAAAAAGTATCTATTCACGCTGTGTTGACTGATGAAGTGCAAGGGAATGAGTTATCAAACAATGGCGACGATCTGACGCGTGCTCGCTCAAACTCTCTGCTTTACTCGACAAAGGGAATGGGTTATCGTGAGGATCTAACCGATTGTGCTCGGTCAACTGAAAAAACAGTACCCTTTAAACCGACGATCGTTACTAAGGGCGTGGTCTTCGATTATCCAATTAAATTTCTTCTTCTTTCGGACTTCAATATTACATACTTAGCCGTAAAGAACCACTGTCATGAATAAGGTGGCTCTTTTAAAAACCAATCTAATTTAATATTTCAATAACTATTTCTTTATCATTCAGGCAAGGGGGAAAATAATATTGACTTTAGAATTGAACATAGTTTTCCTATGATTGATTGATATGAATAAAGATGTAAGCTTGGTTTGTTGCGAGATAAATGAAAACATCCATCATTTTGTGCTGTCTTAGACTGTTTCCATGACTACCTTTACAAACATCTTGTTGAAAGAGAGTGAGAGGAACAAGAAGAGGAAAAAGACGGAGAAAGATGGATGGAAGGAAGAAGGAAAGGAAGGAAATTGAAATCCGTGAATTCGAACCAAATGCATTATGATAAGCATGAAAATATAGAAATATAGATAAGTTATAGTGCTTGGGAACGAGGTTATTCCGGGCGAAAGACCCTTAGAATTAAATTCGGAAAAATTAATTTCCGACCTCGCTGGGAATCGAACCCACGAACTTCGGAATTGTACTACCGATGCCCTACCAGGTAGTACAATTCCGAAGGTCGTGGGTTCGATTCCCAGCGAGGTCGGAAACTAATTTTTCCGAATCTAATTCCAAGGGTCTTTCGCCCGGAATAACCTCGTTCCCAAGCACTATAATTTATCTATATTTCTATATCTTCATGTATTTCATAAGTGCTACGCGGTCCACATATTCTCATCCTTGCATCATGATAAGGTTGAACTATATTAAATTTTAATTTCAATTACTGAGTTTGTGTCTTAATAATTAATTAGTTTTTCGGAGTAAGATATGTGTAATTAAGCTGGTAGCTGTCAAGAAACGTATTGGTTTAATAATAATGAAATTAACAAACTAGACCGCAATTTAACCAAAGACATTAATATTTCAAGGTCATTCATTCTACCACTGCGAACGTTGTTCACGTTGTTTATGAAGAAAGAAGAGAAACAGCATACCAAGAAAAGTTTTGGCAATTTCAACTTTATTGTTTAAAGCCGGACTGTAAATATGTGTTCAACGTCGTAAAAATTTAAATAAAGGCTGTGTATTTTCTAGCCTGCGTGCCTCCGAACGTTTACTCGTAAAGCTTTACGACAGAAAATTCCGGATGCAGTGCAGGCTATGTATTTTCCAAAATAAACTGATTTCTATTTTGCTTCCATATTTAGAATGAGAATCTATTTTCATAATGAATGTACAAACCCACTAAAGTCATATTCATCGATAACTATATATCAACCAGAATATTACATGGCCGGCGCTTATGGCGCGTTTTTCGTGCCAAAATTCAAAGATTCGGTTCAATCATTCAATCCTTCAGTTCAATCATTCAATCCTTTAGTTCAATCGTTCAATCCTTCAGTTCAAACATGCAATCCTTCGGTTCAATCATTCAATCCTTCGGTTCAAACATTCAATCCTCGGTTCAATCATTCAATCCTTCGGTTCAAACATGCAATCCTTCAGTTCAATCATTCAATCCTTCGGTTCAAACATGCAATCCTTCAGTTCAATCATTCAATCCTTCAGTTCAAACATTCAATCCTTCAGTTCAAACATGCAATCCTTCAGTTCAATCATTCAATCCTTCAGTTCAAACATGCAATCCTTCGGTTCAAACATGCAATCCTTCAGTTCAAACATGCAATCCTTCGGTTCAAACATGCAATACTTCAGTCCAAACATGCAATCCTTCAGTTCAAACATGCAATCCTTCGGTTCAAACATGCAATACTTCAGTCCAAACATGCAATCCTTCAGTTCAAACATGCAATCCTTCAGTTCAATCATTCAATCCTTCAGTTCAAACATTCAATCCTTCAGTTCAAACATGCAATCCTTCAGTTCAATCATTCAATCCTTCAGTTCAAACATGCAATCCTTCAGTTCAAACATGCAATCCTTCAGTTCAAACATGCAATCCTTCGGTTCAAACATGCAATCCTTCAGTTCAATCATTCAATCCTTCAGTTCAAACAATACGCTTTCAGTATTCCATGTTTTATCATTTACTTTCGAGATGGTTCGGCACAAATATCGTTGTCTTTTACTACGTCATGCTTCACTTCCGTCCTTTTTCAATTACATCGATATTCACTTCCGTCGTTCTTCACTTTATCGTAATTCGTTTTCGTTGTTCGGCACTTTGGACGTTCTTTGGAGACTGGGCCGAGCACTAACAAATCATGCCGGGAGAGACGCTGGGAGACTGCCCCCTAATCCAAACTTGGGTTGCCTGTTGGTTGCCTGTGATTAGAGGTGACAGCTCTCGTCGAGACGCACGTGCTTTGCTTCCAGGTTTGGACTACTCGTAGAATTCTTCACAAAGTAAGTTCTGTTAATCTTCTTTTAGCATAATGGCAAGAGATATTATCCTATGAAATACCTTGTTTTCGTTTTATTGTAGTTTAAGTTTAATTTCAATAATTATTCAACTTGATATCAAGTAACCTCCCATACATGCCAGACTTGGTTTGAAATCAGGCATTGTCTATCGGTTTTGTTAGGAACACACATTGTTTTGGTTGTATTGGCAACTTAATAAAACATATAATTAGAAGGACTTGTGCACAATCGATCCCTGAAAAGAGTTTGATGAGATAATAAGAAATTAGACCAGATTTTTAATAAATGTAGCCCATAAAGAGCAACGCGCGACGCGACTCGTTGACTTCATCGCGGAAATCACCTTTACGGAAATGTTTTTGTAAATTTTTGTAACCTCCAAACCTTTTATTATTTTAAATATTTATGAAACACTTTCTACCTATTCTTGTGTAGTAAATATGGTGGAAAACGCATCTGAACGATGCAAGGAACTCTTGCAGGAAGTTACAAGGTTGTGTTCCGTGATCGAGTCCAGTTCTCGTAAGTATATGATTAGAGTTTTTTGTCACATGAAATATGTATTACCTAGAGGCTAGATTATCACAAGTTAAGAGCTTGATGTGGTTTATATTCACGAGTTTTCGTATCATATCGCTTGTAAAATCGTAACCGCAAGTGATGCGGACGTTTTATTACTGACCTTTGCCCTTCACAAAATAACACAAAAAGTCAAGAATTGTCTAGTTTCCCTTGAAAATGTTCACATTTTACATTCAACTTTGACATACCGATTATACCGATCATGGTGGATTGATATTTCTTGAACACATAAGATACGATTTTAGATCATACATACATACATGAAATCAAAACAAACGGGTTTGACGTTTAAGGTATTAGGATATGAAAAATAACGATTTGCTCAAATGAAATTTCGTAACTTTAAATTTTTGTCTTTTATATGTTAGTGAAACTTCTTGCAATTTTTGATTGGAAAAGCCAAAATTTTGAGACAAATCAAAATCGTGGCTTTATAAAGACCGGAAATGTCCCGTCGCTTACAATAACATGGAGTCCAAATGCTCCTTTGTCCTTGTAAAATGATCCTACATTGCGATCGTCCAGAACAACAGATAATATGACAAGCGATAACAAAATGGAAGGCTCAAGGTGTTTTGACCAATGGGTGCGTTTCCACTAGGACATTTTAAACTAGTTTAACGAAAAAATACCGGAAACACCAGTGGAAACGACTCCGAACTAACTTAAGCTAGTTTATTTAGTCAACTGTTTACACGCAAAAAAAAGCCGAGTTTAGTTGCTTCAACTCCGGAAATTACACCTTTGATAAGCGACCTAAAAAGATGGCTTAAGTTGGACTACCGCCGGCCGTGACCAATCAGAGCTCACCATTTGACAATTTGCTGTCAAAATGCTTATCTAGACTAACTTGAAAAGCACCAGACGGAAGAACGTGGGCTCTGTCTCTTGGTCTATCCTAACTAATTCTGTGCCTGTGGGTACGTTTGTTTTTGTTTTTTTTAAATATGGACAACGGTAGACCCATGCTCTTGGTCATCTGCGATTACGAACTCCTCTATTTTGGAGTTGATTCGGCAGAAGAATTAATAATTGACGTCTTCTTCTTCTTTGCAAAGCAGCTAGCCTAAGATTGCGAAGAAATCGATTTCGCTTTCTCAAGAATAAAGCAAATGTTAAAAGCAGTGTTGTAAACACAAGCACTTCTTCTCCCGGCACTTTTTGAATCTCACGCTATGTATGGTAATGTGATCTATCTAGTTTAAAATCACCTCAAATTACATAATGGATTTCTTCTTTAAGCTGGTATGTAAACAAACACCTAGAGGAATTTTAAACTACCAAAAAATGTCCTAGTGGAAATGCACCCACCATCGTGGCTCCCTGCAGCTTCCGGCTCCAAACAAAGAAATGCATTTTTCTCGAATCTTAGTTTTGCTGCTAAAACTTCAACTTCAAAAAGCTAAAAGTCCCTTGGATTTCATTCGATTTTTCTAAAATTTGGAGAGTTTATAAAGTAACTCATGATCCAAAAACGAGTTTCTCCGATTTTTGAAATTTAATTTCTTTCCAAAGTTATGACGCTTTTTACTCTAAACAACACTCCAAGAGCAATCGTCGAACTTTGATCAAAAATAATGAGAGATATAAAACAGATATCAAAAATCTGGGACACCGTTTTTGAGCTTATTATCTCCTGAGTATGTTAACACATTTTTCGCAAACATAGCTTAAAATGTACGTGTCCGTTAACGTTTTCACTGAGGCATGGTCAAATTTCGCTTCGAGGACAATAACGTGAACAACAATTTAAAAAATCGTATTTTGAAGATGTCTTCATAAACGGTTTACAGTATGCATTACATTATTAGATAGATAGATAGATGCTTTATTTAGACACGGTAGATTCTTTTATAATTTTTTTAGATGTTTTCCCTTTTTTCATTTTTTTAGGTGGAAGAAGAAATGGTGTGACCCTGGCACATATCCTTAGGTTTACAACTGGAGCTGACGAGGAGCCAGTCTTGGGTTTCATAATTAAACCAAGCATATCATTTTTTGAGGCTGTGACATCGTTCCTTCCAACAGCAAATACATGCATATCATGTCTAAAGCTCCCCCGACCATCTCTTACCCTGCCTTTGCCACCGACAACAAAGTTATTTGATTTGTATGATCTCGCTTTTTCTAATGCTTATTTCGGGAATGTTTAAATGCTTGTTTTGGAAATGATTGGAAAACTGCAATGATTTTTAATTGCCAATATGATCAAATTTTATAGTCATGGCAGTCTTTAAATTATGACATGGGCAATTCAAAATATAATGATTTACAAAAGCTGAAGATGATTAGTTAATTTGCTTTGGTGGCCCTGATTGATGTAGTTACACTTTCAGAGAACAATAAAATTAATATTCAGAAGTTGAATTAATAATTAATTAATAATTGTAATTGTTAGCTCACTTGACCCAAGTGGGCAATGGTCTTTAGGAAAATATCAATCCCATAGTTGCTACTGTGACATAAAGGGTTAATTGTAGCTTCCAATGCATGAACATTTTCAGTACTTAACTGAAATGTTGATTCAGGCACTGTCACGGTTTCCTGGTTGTCAATATTGTCCTCTTCTTCTACTGACAAAGGACCATCATATTCAATGCCATAATCTTGAAAGTTTTCCTGAAATATTAATCATGAAATGTTAATGTTAAATTTGTGACCTACATGCACCTTCTTAATTACTAATGTTGTAAGGGCGAATCCAGCCAACAAATATAGGGGGGCTTGACAAAATTTTGCTAGACACCAGTTAGGGGAGGAGGGACTAGGATTCGAAATCATATAAGATTATTTTAGGCGCCCATGAAATGTGGGTGCAAAGGGAGTAAACGAGGCTGGAAAAGGGGGGGCTACAGCCCCACTTTGCCCCTCCCTCGATCCGCCCTTGTGTTGGACACTGCAGCATCCAAAATAAAATACTACTAGGGAAAATTATGAAAGTTGTTTCTTACCCCATACATTTCCTTTGAAACCTCTAAATGAGCATTGTTCTGCATCCCCATGACCCATAACTGTGGGTGCACCATCCATCAACAAATTCAGATAGTTCTTTAATAATTCGTGGCACAAACACATAATGTAATGCAAACATGTCTAATTCATTTGTGATATCCAATACACCACAATCTTCAAGATGGTAGAAGAGTTGATAGAAGACGGAGGTCTTCTGAAAGAAGAGATCTCTCCAAAGTCTTTCTATTCTTTGATTGTGTACACTTTTACTCACAATCATACTTCCCCGTCCAGGGCCACGGTTTGGGTGTGACAACATGTACATTGACACATCATAATTTTCTCCACCCTTATCTGAACGTACACGTGATGGCAAACCATATTTTGCGACAGCTTGAAGAAAACAGGCTAATACAGTTGATGCTCTCTTATTTGTGGCACAGCTAAGGAAGACTGGGATGCGTGAAAATCCATCAATGCCACCATGAATCACTATCCTCCATCTGTTGGAAACAAACAATCGAAGACTGATACTCAACTTGCAAATCATAACACTACTGAAATGTTAAGCCTTCCAATATTCACTTATAGACTGACAGTTTTAATTGTTTTGTCATATAACAACTGGTTGGACTATGTGGGGTCTGGCAATTAAACCAATAGACCCTTTCAGTTGCATTAAAATGTTTTATCGTTTCAGATCACGTGTCATTCCTAAGAGTATCAATTCTTTGTTTAGCAGTTGCAATCCCTTTTTACATGTGAAGATACATGAATATCCATGGACACAACTTAAACAAAGAACCATATTCTCTAGGGAATGACATGAGGTCTGAAACGATAAAACATTGTAATGCAACTGAAAGGGTCTATTCTTAGGTATTTTTGATACATGGCGCAGAATGCCCGGACATATTGCCTTTGCCGCCTCATTTGCATACGCTCGTAATCACTGAAGCGCGCGGGAAGTTTGAAAATTTTGACTCGATTTACAAAAGAATGAGTCTATTTTGCGACAGACACGTTAATACAAGACAACTTTTCTTGGACTTGCGTTTACAAAATACCGGGCTTGCGGCTTGAAAACTAAAGTTGAAATATCAAAGTAATACTTCGCATTTAAAAAACAGAAATTAGGACGACATAAATAGTATCCATTTGCCTTCGAAAACCGGTAATTTTTAAGAAATTTTATATGTAGGCAACTTTTGAACTAAAATTTACTTGTCTCATATGAAGAAATGTTGACGCTTGCGACCTGAATATTAAAGACTCTCTTGTATATTCAGCAACAAGCCCAAAATCATTATTAAACTATTTTGTTTAATAGTATCCATTTTCATCTAAAGATTTTAATGAGGATTTTGGTGAACATGGTTCATTATTATTCATAGAAAAGAAAACTAAGCTCCGCCTCCTCACTGCCTCAAGTGATCCATATGTACATTTTCGCTAAAGAACCAGCAGAATCATGAGTGCTGTTTGAATTCATTTGTTTATAGTTTCTTGGCAACTAGTAAACTATAAGATGCCGTATTGGAGTATGAATCTAATCTTATAGATTACTAGATAGTATGAATCACTAGAATCATGAGTGTTGTTTGGATTGTTTATAGTTTCTTGGCAACGAATAAACTATGAGATGCCGTATTGGAGTATAAGTTTACTCTTAGTAGATCTATGAATCACTAGAATCATGAGTGCTGTTTGGATTCATTTGTTTATAGTTTCTTGACAACGAATAAACTATAAGATGCCGTATCGGAGTATGAGTCTAATCTTATAGATTACTAGATAGCATGAATCACTAGAATCATGACTCGTGTTGTTTGAATTGTTTATAGTTTCTTGGCAACGAGTATACTATAAGATGCCGTATTCGATACGTATTCGTATTAAGATACCCTATGCCGTAAAAGTACAAGAATCTTGTCAATCATGAGATGATTGACAAGATACTAAATATTCTGTTTGAGTCATATGCAGTTCACGTGACGGCAATAACCAATAACAATGCGCTATTGGGATGCTTTTGTTTCAGCGCGCCTAATTTGAATATGTCCGTAAAACAATAGGCATTCTGCGCCATGATAAAAATGACTCTTGTGGACTCTAAGCAGTCTTTCTATTTCCCTCGGTTACTGTCTATCTTGTGTTTTCTAATGAGTTGAATGTTCCCACTTTCTTACCTGATAAGCTTGTGGTTACCATCAATGTGCCATAATGCATTTGGGCCACTGACAGTATAGACTCTCCTTTTGATAGTCTTTCTCCACCTTTCCACAGTTCCTTCTGGATCAAGGAAACGCATTATACTTCATAGTCGTTGCTGCTGTATCATGATTCCTTTCGCCCTTAAGCAACCTTGCATTATCCTGTATGCACTTCTTGGCCTATTAACTCTGATCTCTGATAATGGTACAAAGGTCATCATCAGATATATCACGGCCTAGAAGACGCAATTCCGAATTCAGACATTCGGCGTCTGATTGTTCGCACAGACACAGAAAGCATAGTTGCAATGTCTGTGCAATTGAACCTCTTCTCAAGTAGGTATTCCAATTGTTCTTGAGTTATTTCGAACTTAGGCCTTCCAGGTTCGCCAGTACGTTTTTGTTGTGTCTGGTACCCTGCTCCGGAAGATATATCTCTTGTTTCACAAATAAATTTGAAGACCTTCTTTAGATTCAAAATGATATTGTGGATAGGCTCATCTTCTTCGGAACCAGAAATATAAATGCTGTGCTGATACAACATATCAATTTGATATTTCAGATAGTCCTCATTGTCATGGTCCGGTCCACTGCCATTATCCACAAATCTTTCCAACTCCTTTGCCAAAGACTTAGCACGATTCAAAATCTGTTGTACGGCCATCTTGACAGAGCATCTCTTCGATGAATTTGTAAGTAAAAACAAGGTGTATTTGAGCAATATCGAGCAAACAATATAATAAGTAACGAACTCGAAACAATCATCAAAACAATCTGCAATCTCGTACCCAGACCCTACTCATTCAATTAGTAGGTTCTGTACCCGTCTCTCCCGGCATGATTTGTTAGTGCTCGGCCCAGTCTCCAAAATGATAAAACATGGAATACTGAAAGCGTATTGTTTGAACCGAAGGATTGCATGTTTGAACTGAAGGATTGCATGTTTGAACCGAAGGATTGCATGTTTGAACTGAAAGATTGCATGTTTGAACTGAAGGATTGAATGTTTGAACCGAAGGATTGCATGTTTGAACTGAAGGATTGAATGATTGAACTGAAGGATTACATGTTTGAACTGAAGGATTGCATGTTTGAACTGAAGGATTGCATGTTTGAACTGAAGGATTGCATGTTTGGACTGAAGGATTGAATGATTGAACTGAAGGATTGCATGTTTGGACTGAAGGATTGAATGATTGAACTGAAGGATTGCATGTTTGGACTGAAGGATTGAACGATTGAACCGATGATTGAATGTTTGAACTGAAGGATTGAATGATTGAACCGAAGGATTGCATATTTGAACTGAAGGATTGAATGATTGAACTGAAGGATTGAATGATTGAACTGAATCTTTGAATTTTGGCACGAAAAACGCGCCATAGGCGCTTGGAGATACGGATTTTATGTTCTCGTGTTGAAAATATCTTTAACTCGTTCGCTGCACTCTTACTCGTAAGATATGGCGTTAACCGCTCGTCAAAGCTAAAAGCCGTGCGACATGTAATATCCTCTATTAGTAGTGACCTTCTGTCAATATCGAGCATTTGAAAATGTAAAAATATGAGTTAGTTAAAAAAAAATTGCCTGAATTCTTAAAAAGCAAGGTTTTCATTAGCGACGCCAACATAAGCACAAGGGCAAACATAAGACTCCATACAATGAGAAACGCACGCACAACCACAAAGATGTAAAAAGTTTGTGCTTGTGGGTGCGTTTGTCAGTGCTTGTGTGGAGTCTTATGCTTGTGCTTGTGCTTATGCTTGTGTCGATAGTGAAAATCAGACTTGATAAAATCTGTACAATGGCCTTTTTCGGAACTTAAGGTTTGACTTCCTCTTTTAGTTAAAATCACAGTGAGGACACTCAAACTGTGAACACTTCGGGAAGCACGGGTGGCGTAGCGGTGAGAGCGCTCGCCTCTCACCAATGCGACCCGAGTTCGAGACCCGACTAGCTCGGTGCTGTATGTGAGTGGAGTTGTTTGTTGGTTCTCTCCTGTGCTTCGAGGGTTTTCCGGGTTCTCCGGCTTTCCTCCCTCCGCAAAAATCAACTGAATAGCTGCTCTGTAGAAATGCCATTGTTAAATCCCATTTATTTATTTTTTTCCCCAGGTTATTATTTCATGGACTTTCTATTGTTTCCAACCCTCTAAAATGAAGCATTGAGTTCAAATACACCGAGTGAGCAAATAGACCTTATTTCCAATCTAAAAGCTCAAGGGATGATTTACAGTTACATTTTTAAAACGTGACAAAAAAACGAAGTGTACACAGTTCGAATGTCCTTACTGTAAAATGGTGGCTTTCACTTCCTAAAACGATGTCAGATTCCAATAAAGTTATACCTTTCCGTGTTATCTATGGGAAATTGATTTGAAGGAGAAAATATAATCTAAAAGTTAAGAGTGTTCTGACTAAAACGTCGGATACAGACAAGCCGAGAATTATTTTATTTTGCTTTCGTTCCTTTATATTGCGGATCACAGCTTTATGTGGTGTAAGAGAAGCTTTGAAATGCCTCCCACTCTAGCTTACCACATCCACCACACCTCATCCCAAAATAAACCAAAATGAAAAACCAGTTTTCAATGAAATTTTTTGTATGTTAAATGGAAAGGTGGACCGCAAGCGGTACCCCTTTTTCCTCCAGACTCAGTAAAGACGAGTGTTTTGGTTGGGATTTCTCTGGACGAACACGGAGACTGGAGGAATGCCCAACCAAAACACTCGTCTTTACTGAGTCTGTAGAGAAACGTTGGACCGCTCGATCGCAGTTTAACGGCAAGGGTAAGAATCGACTCGAACTAAGATGGCAATATAAAGGGCCTGTAATTGATGAAAGGAAAAGTAAACGCAGCCCCATATCTATAATCACGGACGTAGGCCTTGGACACAAATAAATCACTCCTTCATGAGGAGTTATTAGAAAAAAGCAGGCATGAATCCACTGAGCGAAGAGGTGAAATTTTGCAGATGGAAGATGGTTGTCTATATTCTCAGACAAGATCGTGATAATGATTGTAATGGGGCAATGACCTGGGCACCGGAAGGAAAAAGAAGGGCGGGAAGAGCAAGAAAATAAGTAGGCAGGCTGGAGCACATGGGACGAGCTTCGGACTGTGGTTGCTGATATAGAGAGGTGAAAGAGTTCTGTGGAGGCTCTATGTGCCATAAGGTACGAAGAGGATAATTAACACAGGTACATGAGGAAACATGATGAAACATGATTGGGCGTATCGATTTTTATTTTTTGAACCAAATGCTAATTAGCAGACATGATTAATTTTTACTCTCTTAATAAAGCCGAGAACAACAGTACATATCCGGAAAGTTCAGACCAGAAAGTAAATAACATCATATAATCGCAGAACGTTGCTATGTGCCATTTTTAATTCGAATCATTCGTTTTAGACTCTCATCGTGGTTTGTTATCATGTTCATATTCACTATCAGTTGGTAGAAATAAACCTATTTCAACTATAAGTTACAGTGGCGGATCCAGGATTTTTCAAAAGGGGGGTTCCGTTCCTTAAACTGTGTATAATTATCTTTTGTTTAGTCGATGTTTGACAAAAAATTGGCTCTTATCACCTAATTTACTATCTAGTAACGGAACCTAAAGGTAAATTAAACATTATAACAGCAAATATCTATCATTTCGTGTTCAACATTATCCTTGTGGATACTTTTAAGCAAAATTTATATAAGACATATTTCTATTATCTAAAAGATCAAACCTTCAAGGGGGGTTCCGTGGACCCCTTCGACCCCCCCCCCCCCCCCCCCCCTTGGATCCGCCACTGAGTTAATAGCGGAAGATATAGAACGGTTGATCTAGGACCGATAGGAATTGTGGGTCACCAAGTACTCTTCTAGCTAAAATACAAAATTCAACAGTTCGCTGGAACCAAACTTCAATGATGATAGAACGACGGCATTCATTAAAGGTTTTCCTCCGGATTCTTTTCCTCCCCCTTTAAAAGTCTAACCATTAAATTTCAATTTATTCTGGCGTTGAAAGCTTAAGCGTGATCTTCTAGATGGGAGATCAAGCAACCACTCCCTGAAATCAGCGTAGAATTAAATTTACATTTACAAGGCAAAGAAAACCTACGAGAAGCAATACACCAAACTGCAAAACCTTTTTCGGGTTTAAAAACATAAAATAAATGGTAGATAGAAAGTACCACGCTATGGTGGTGATAGTACGATGGCAAAAAAAGAAAAAAAAATCCTATGGTTTAGCGCGACATGTCCTCTTACTTACCACGATATGACGTCTGCAGTTGCTCAAAATGTTATGTACTCACGAGGCGTATTAGAGGAGAATGGAGTGCGTTTTGAAACGAGGCGACTCTCTGATGCGACTCTCCCTGTCAAGAGATTTTCTCTGGTTTCCTCCCTCGACAAAATTCAACTCTGACCTAGATCAGCCCAGAGATCGTTTCTCGACTTGATAAATAATCTAAAATAAACTACTCAAGGAGCTAGCCATGCAGTCTGACATTGGTCAACATCGACAGGCAAACTAGACGGCTTTTTAATAAGAGTACTTCAAGAAGAAAATCAACTGAGACTTTCAAATCTTCAAATGCGATTCAATAATTGGTGTTTTGAGAGAAATTCCAAAAGCACGAACGCGGAACTTCATTGACATGCTATAGATTCAAGATCGACAGGACAAGGGACCGATAACAAACACTGAGTCGATCAATGAGCAACTTCAAATTCTAACTACAAGGTGGATTACGAGAGGCTAAACAAACTTAGATAAACTAAAAATCTGTCAAGTTGGAAATGACATCCTAATTTTGAATATTTATTTATAAAAACCTTTGTCATTAACCAGGCGTTCCCGGTTAGTTCTGATCAGGGATGGGGGAGGACAGGGGCGGGGAGATGGAAGGAGAATGCCTACTCGCAAGGATTGTCGTCAAGTTTCGAAATATACGTTCGTGGACGACGCCTGCAATGCATACTTCCTTTAGTTGACCTTTAGTTGAGTTGACCTTTGAAACGAATTTAAGGTCAACCAATGAGAATTGAGTATAAAACATCGTATTTTGATTAGCAACTTCCATGATTCTGTCAAAGCTAGGAACCCGTGAGGTACGAATTCTTCATACTTTGAATTGATGGTAAATGCTACCTACGTTGTACTCAGTTCCTGCTACGAAACTGCTAACCCAAACTGAAGAGTTGACCAAAAATCCCTTCCTGGGAACGCTGTCAACTCAGCTGGTACTTTGTCATATATTTATCAATGTATGTGGTCCTCTGCCACGTAGGTTTATATGTGGAATGTGTTTAAGGTCCATTAAGGCGGCGGTACACCCAACACTAACATATAATGATATTCATCACAGGACCAAAGACTAAATTGAAATAAACCAATCCAACGTTCTATAGATTAATAAGCTCTATTACACGAAGTTAATTACAAAATGTCATTTGAAGAAAATGTAATCAGTGTGGACAAATTGAGCGTCGAGCCTTAGGGCAAAAATGAAGACCGGCACAATTCTCAAGAAAACATATATTTGCTTTGAAGTTATAACGTGTTGGATATGATTAAAAAAACAACAATAAAACCCCGTTTTAACATGAACGAAGTGAAGATAATTAAGAGAGACATGCGATTCTCAGTCTGATCTTAAAGCGAGCCGATATTGAAAGTGCAGGTCGAATTTACATGAGGATTCAGAAAAAAAACGGCAGGCTTTGAATATGATTTTAACGATAATCGTAGTAGGTTCGTAGGAGTTGTTCGTGGGTAGTTAGGGGTCATTATTATATTAAAAAATGCAGTGCAATTATGGAACTTTTTATCAGCAAAAATCAATTTAAATTTTCACTCGTTTCTTCTTGTCAAATTCGTTCAGTTTTATGACGTCACAACGAAAGTAATTTTTGAACGGGATTCAAAATTACTTACCGTTTTGCTCACGGGTTTTCCTCCTCTGTGACTTTGCTTTTCTTCGTTTTCTGTTTTGACTCGCTTTCTAAGCGGTACTTTTGGTTCCTGTAAGCAGGAAAAGCATAAGACACAGTGAATGAAGACTTGATATCTCTTGGGCTGTTTCCTGACAAATTCTCTTTGTATTGACTTCGATGTAGTTTGTGTCGGAAATTGTCGTCACAATACAAACGAAACCGGCCTTTTTTATCACTTGATCCATCAGAACATCAGTATAACCCCACACCAGTCAATCAGACAGCACTGTTAACGTATGACATGCAATCTACCTAGGCATTATCCCTAGTTTATTTATAGCAGTGTTGGTGTATTTAATCAGTTAGTGAGGAATTTATAATGAGGTATGCGCACGGAGTGTACAAATTAAAAATTAAGTAGACCGTTTTAGATTACATGGCTGTTACATATTGCTAGAAGCACTTTTTCCCCTAAAAAGGTTTATGTTATAACAGGCAACCATTTTTTTTCTTCCTCTCTCTAAACTATATCAGTATATATGAATATATACATTAAAAATGCGAAGACTTTAATTCAATATTTTGGGGTTTTAAACCTTCAGCTGTAAAAATCCAAATCAATGAAAACCATGGATCCTAAAATGGCCTTTTATGACGAAAACATACAGCAACAAAAAAAGAAAAAAGAAAAAAAAAAGAAAAAAACACACCAAGGGTGCGCGCGCATCAAAAGCAACTAATACTTGCAAGTTTTGATCAAATTAGAAATGAAGAAAACCATTTTTTTGCCAAAATAATCAGTTTATCAAAACAAATATTTGGACATTAACATTACAACACAGTGGAAATTGAATAATAAAATTTTAAGCCTGTGCTTATCATAACAAGATCTGAATTTATTTCCCGTATGGTTTGTGTTGGGTTAATTATTTTCGAGCACCGTTTGCATTTCATTATTTTACACGGAGTGAGTTGGTTATTCCTTCAACTTCTAAACAGGCGATTTTCCCATTGAATCAAAAGATGAAAGCTTACGCTTTTTTGAACGGAACAAGTGATCTAATCAACAAGGACCAAAGCAGGGTTTGTTTTAGATCATTAATAAATGAAGTTTTCCGTTTAACATACTTCAAAAAAAAAAAAAAAAAAAAAAAAAAAAAAAAAAAAAAACACTAATTAAACTCCTGTCTCACTAAGTTGCCAAATTTCAACATCAATTTGACACAAGTTAGCTAGCTCGGTTTTATTCAAGTTAATTACTGAGGAAAGAAAGATGTGTAAATATTTGGGGAAACCTTCATAATTTTTCATGCCTGCTTATAATAATACTGTCTTCGCTCAACGTGAAGTTGACACAGTAAGTTTTATTTGATATATTAAATGAGGAAGAGATCGTGAAGGGAAGTTCTAGTAAAACTGTTATGTTTTTTTTTTAATTGACTACTGTTAACATCTTAACTTTTGTGTGACAAAAGGTTTTATGTAAGGAAAGAAGGAAACAACTGCTAAAGGCCCGGGACTTGAAAACTAATAATTTTGGAAAAGAAAGAAAAAATAAAAATAAATTGAAATCGTAAATCGAATCTAGATATGATTAGTCTGAATACGAGAGACAAAAATTCAGTTGACTCGAAAATCCATCAATTGCACTTCGGAATCAGCTGAGTTTATTTAATAACTAAACTGTATTTGGCATAGCATGTGGGGGAAAGAAGGTCTCGTGAGGGCTTCCAAATATAACTCGGTTCCAGGCCTACTCGAGTCGAATTCAATATTGCTTGAAGACGTGCAGTATTGTATTAGCAGATTATTGATATCTTTGGGATATTAATACCATGTACGTAAAACATATTTTTAAGTATAGTGTTGCTTTTTAAGGTAAGGAGTTTATGAAGCAGCCTCAAATGCTGACTCTGAGTACAATGAGATTAGTAAGAAGCTTAAGGCACTGAGATATCCCTTAAATACAGAGCTTAGAATAGCAGAAGAAATCCGGAGATCACGGGAATACTGTACACTGTATTGTAAAAGGGATTGGTTTTGGGCTTCCTGTGTGATCACTCCCCGAAACTAATAACACAGGAGACCCAAGCCCATGTAACACGTTTTATGCTGTGTTCACTGACTTCAGACAATAACAATAAAAGTGAGATAATCTGTACAATGTATATGTGACTTCATGGCCACCACGTAGAGAAATCAAACCAAAGATTAGTTAATGTTTGTTTTCTATCATCCAACATGGCGGCCACAGCTTTTGCACTTTCTCGTTATGTTTGCAACCAACGAGTGAATCATTCCGGAAGTTATTCCTAAGATATTTATACAACATGAATATTATAATTTCAAGAAACTAACCTGAAAATGCTTAAAATCATCAACTTTGTGCCGTTGACCTATAGACCCCGTTAGCTTGTGTGCAATTTTCATTTAGTGACTACCTGCACCGGACTTCCGATAACGGTAAAGGTAAACATTCTACACTACTGCTTTACATTTCCTATAATGGTAAGCATTGATCATCTTATGGAGTTCAGGTTTCTTAATTTTTAAGGTGGAACCAAACTAATACAGAGCGAATTTTGGACACTATTCTCGCTTGCTTCGCAAAACTAGTGGGTCAATTTAACTGGATTTTTCATATTTAATGTGCATTGATTATCCTAGATTTTAACATTGTATTAGTGCTAAGTGCTATTACGGCCAATAATCAAACAGTGCTACGGTATTTTTAATTTTTTTTCTCCTCATCCTCAAGTACGATTTTGAAGTTTCCGGAATCTTATCATCTAATACTACTGCAGCCAGTGTATAAATTTGGATGGAAAGTCTAGGGCAGATACAAGTTATGACACCGCTTAAAGCAAGTTTTATTTGTCATGGCGTTTTCTTCCTCCAGATAATAATCAATTCTTAGTTGAATAATAACTAAAGTAAATATATTTTTGAATTGATCCTGGATATAGTGGCCAATAACCCTTTTTGTTGATAATTTTTCAGTATGTATATGTATATATATGTAAACCTAATTGAAAAAAAAGTTGTCGGGTTCAAAAAAAGGTTATATCATCAAAGCTAAGACCGAAGGGGAGCATGGGAAGACAAACAATTATGCTAATTTCATGCGTATTGCAGCTTTCCCTTCCTGTGCACATTTTATGCCTCATGGCTTTGGCATGTTTATCTAGGTCGACCGACTTTGCTCTACTGTGCATTTTTACATGTCTATATGCAAATATAATATACATTTCGGAGTACCCAAAATCCTTTTCGGCCTTAGCTTCGATGATATGACCTTCTAGAACCCGACTTCGTTTTTTCAATTAGGTGTATACAAGATGTCACCAGCTTACATAAAATACAAAGTACAAGTGTGATTACTCATACTTTGTCATAGAAAAATAGAAAATAAAACCATAGGAATCAATAATAAATAAATTTTAAAATCCAACTAGAAATTGCCTTGGTTCATTAAACAAGGGCGTCAGCAGTATTAAAAGAATCGAAACCCCCCACCCTCCCTCCCGTCTCTTTTAATTTGTACTTCGAAACTTTGTAAATTTGGTTTATATGATTTATGTGTGACCGATTCTAGATCCGATGAAAGCTCCCTCCCACTCGAAATAATGGCTGTTGCAAAATCATTTATATAGTCAAAATTCAAAGCCGAATTTAATAACAGATAGTCAATCCCCTGAATATTTTTGTTAGAGCCATCTGCGATGAAGACAAAGAAAGTGATCTCTTTGGACGTCTCGTGTTTCTGCACTATATTAACAATATTTATTTATATGACGCAAATTCAGCATAGCGTTTTCAAATGCGCCGCAAAACTAAAACATATGTTTTACGGCCATACCACCGAGAAAGAACCGGTTCTCGTCCGATCGCTATAAACAGTCGCTCTTCCCACAACAGTTGAGGTCGTATTTTGACAAACATCGGAAAACGACGAGAGAAAGAGACCAGAGAAGCGGGCAAAACAAACACTATTTTTAAAACGAATAAAATGTTCAGCTGGACATATTGATATATGACTTTGTCTCATGAATCGCCAAGGGTCTAGACCAAACGGCGCTGGAAGTAAACATGTTGTTCTCTTAACGGTCTTCCTCTTTCATATTACACACACAGCTTTGCGACTTATATTCCCGGTTGTATATTATTGTGGTTCGTAAATATTCTATTTCTTCGATCTACGGCAAATATTTACTTTTACAATAGATTTACGCGTCTTAAAAAAGCCCGTCTTATGTGGGTTTAGAGTTTGGCTATATCCTCTTCTCGTATGAATAATATGAATAATATATCAACTATAACAATGGAATACAGCTTGAGTGAGAGAGTGAGTGTCCGGTTACTGTTATGTGAGTCAGTTCAGCACCTAGGCTGGTTGGTTTAAAAAAACGTCCTTTTTTCACAAGTGTAGCACTTAATAGCCAGTGGCTAACAAACCTGTGGCCCTCATTCCGTGATGGAATTGGAATTTAGGAGTTGATTTTTGCGGAGGGAGGAAAACCGGAGAACCCTCGAAGCACAGGAAAGAACCAACAAACAACTCTACTCAAATACAACCAAGAACCCGGTGGGACTCGGGTCGCATTGATGAAAGGCGAGCGCGCACACCGCTACGCCATCCGTGCTTCCCTTGGTTTGACGCAAAAGTAGATAGGCAAGTCAAATATAAGTTTGATAAAATGTGACGACCTTAATATTGTAACAAAAGATTTTGTCTCGATTTCTCTTTGAATGTCAACCAAGATGATTGCCACGTTTTTTGCCCTTTATTTCTCATGCAAAGACGCACGCACGAGTATCTCAAATGCATTCACTGTACAGTATAATAGCTAGTTTCGATATCTTTCAAAACGCGTTGCTTGATGATTCTCCGATAGCCATCATCGATAACAAATTCTATTGTTTATGGTGGTATTTTCTGGGTAACCCGCTCTGTAAGGGAAGTTATTTCCTATTTCAGGTTCTCCCCATAGCTTTTCTTTTTCTTTTTGCTGTGTAAAACCATTAGAGTTTTTGATGTGTGATGTAGCCTGGGCTGAGGTTACGTAATGTGAATTGACGTGTTGTGGTGCGCGCGGTGTGATGCGATGTGATGTGATGTAGTGTGTTGTGGTGAGAAGCAATAAAGTGAAGTGCGATGTACGGGGTGTGATGTTGTGTACTGAGGTGTTCGTAGTGTATCGTATTTTTGTGAGAAAAATAAAGTGTGGTGTTGTGATAGTTGTGGTGTTGTGTAATGCGGTGAGGTGTAGTGTGGTCTCATGCTTTGGTGTGTTCAGTGTTATGATATGCTTTGGCGTAGTGTGATGACTGTGTTGTCAGTTATGCTGTGGCTGTGCTGTAGTGTATATACGTAGTGCGCAGCCGCTTGATGTGATGTCATGTTATGTGGTGTGGTGTGGTACGGTTCGGTGTGTTGTGGTTTGGTTTGGTTTGGTTTGGTATGCAGTGGTGTAGTGCAGTGTGGGGTGGTGTTGAGTGGTGTGGCATCCTTTCTTATGCTTTGAGGTAAGTGTTAATGTTGAGATATACTTCGGCTGAGGTGTGCTGTGGTGTGGTGGAGTGTGCTACGGTTAGTAGAGTGGAGTGGAGTGGAGTGGAGTGGAGTGGAGTGGAGTGGAGTGGAGTGGAGTATTGTAAGTGATGTATAATTATTCCCATTTTTTGTTTTTTTCTTTACTTCTTTTGTTTGCATTTGATTTTTCTTTCAAGGTTTTTTTTTTTTTACACATTTTCACATTCTTATCTAATATTCATGATCCTCTTCAAACATTGATAAACATGAAAGTAAAATAAATCGCAGTGTCAACTCAAAGTTTTTAATTATCTTTGTTAGACTAATATTTCATCGACAACTAATAGACGTGCTCAGGCATCCACATGAAATCCTACGCAGTCAACAAACAGAGATTGATACTTTTAATTAAACGCTCAAAACTCAAAAGTTAATTTCAACTAAATCAACAAAATTCCCAGGAAACAATTAAACATAAAAGTCTATTGAAATCTGAAGAAAAAAATGTCATTCCATTCCTAAGTTCTTGATTAATTTGATTAAACTTTTAAACTTCACAAGCTATGATGTCTACAATAGCGAGACCTCTTTAACTTCATTGCCCATTTCGGACCACGTGATATTCCCCTGAGAATTGTTCTTTCGTGACGAATATTTTAAAATATTTACATATGAAAGAATCAACTCTCGGAAATGCATGGCACCAAATGGCTTTGAATGGGACAACAAAAAAACGAATGTAAAGAGGTCTGTTCACAGGGTTTCTAAGATTCAAAAGAAATGAACAATTTATTGGAATTAAATGGAACATTTAATGGTTTCGTTTCATTAGCCATTAAGAGGATGAGGAAAAACCTGGTCGAGTTGGCATGGCAGTGCATTGTGGGATTGTTTTCGGGGACATTTCCAAGATGCCGTCTATCTTGTACACTGCGATGTCAACTCGACCATGTTTAATCCTCGACCTCGGAATGGCTAAGATGTTTGATTAAGCTTTCGGGGAAAAAACTTAATAAAGAATTAATTACCAAACACTAGGAGACTAGATGGGAAAAAACTTGCTTATTGTCTTTATTTCGGCACGAGTGTTCTATTTTAGTTCCGGTGTTCATGGATTATTCATCACAATTCATCTGCCTCCCTTCGTTTTCTTTGTCAATTTTTTTACAATTTTTTGTACTGCGGGGTATGCAAAAAGTAAAGATTATTACACTGTTAACAGCACATTTCCGTTATTTAGGCAGCTCGGAACAAACGATGACGGACAGTCTTAAAGCCTTCCATTCACTTGGGAGGTTAGTTGCTTTGATAATTGAAAATTTGGGCGTAAGACGGCGACGAAGATGGTGTTAAGAAATTTTTTTAGCCTTATATATTTGAGTTTTTCGCATTTGCAAAAAAAAAAAAAAAAAAAAAAGAAGAAGAAGAAGAAAGAAAGAAAGAAAGAAAGAAAGAAAGTGCCCACTGTTTTGCGTTTTGAATCATTCTTAAGAACGTGTTAGCCATGTTGATAACAAATTAGAGCGAAAATCAAAAATCCTTGGCGGATATAAAAACCAGACGAATGACCTTTAATAGGTGTTTACAATCAATAGGAAAAAATAGCTTGGCAACGAACAGATGTCGGCCATGTCGCTTATCATAAGAAACAACCTCACTGACGACAAATCATTGGTTAAATTCAACAAACATGGCGTGTTGCAATTGCTGTCATTGCTGTTCTGTTTGCTGTATGAAGAGAATGGAGGAGAAGGAAAGAAAGAAAGAAAGAAAGAAAGAAAGAAAGAAAGAAAGAAAAGCGATACTCATGAGCTGCCGCTTGCGTATCTTACTAACAGTGCGCGTGCTTTACTAACAGTAACAACTGTTCGTTATATATCATCAATAGATATGTATAGTATATACATACACTGAAAAAATCCAAGATGCGATCGAATACAAAACCCATTCCATTCAATGTTTAGGCTTTTAAGGTATATTGTACATTTGAAAGGATATTACTACAAGGATTAGAAAGCTTTCATCCTGAATGAAGAACAAAGATTGGATAAAAAAGAACAACGTTGCCTCGGGGAGGATTACGATAAAAGAATCCAGAGAAACAAAAAAATATTGCTTCATCTACGACATTGCAACGTAGTTTAGCGGGAAAAAATTAAAACGAAAAGAAAAACTTATTTCACGGCTCTAATTGTTTTAGGAGGCGTGCAGTTTGACACAACGAACCCTAATGTTTCCGTTTCTATTCTAGAAAATCTCCCGAGGAGCCGACCAGAATTACCTAAAACTGAAAAAAGACAAACTGCGGGGGCTTGAACTTCAAATCAGACCGATATGGAAATTTCTATAAGCTAGTTCTTCTATAGCTAGTTCTTATTCCTTGTTTGAAAGTGCTTTCCTATTATGTGGCCGATTTTCGATAACGTATGGATATCTATAATCAGTGGAATCATTCGTCAGTGTATAAGGTGTACAGATATTAAAGTATATGATCAAACTACGGTATGGACGGATGTCTTTTCCTATTATTTTAATATGTATCGTATATAAACAGAACTAGAGGCTCTACGCTTAATGTCATAGTACATCAGATGAAAATGAGGGAATTAAAAAAAAAAAAGAATTTAAAATTATCAAAAAAATGGGGGAAAAAAAATGAATTCAAGGGCCGCAATTCAAAATTTGTAATGTTGTTTGTTATGTGTCTGAAAATATATTAATAAAAAATATACAATGAAATGATCCATCTGCGGGATTGACTAAAATGAGATGCTGTTATATACAATCAGCGTCGATGTTTGTTTTCAATAACCTTGATCCTCGTGAACCATATGCAGCAAATTGTCTTAGTACTGAATTTTTACCCACCACTTTTACTTAAAAAAATTCAAGCCCGTCAAACCATCGTCCAAACTGAGTTCTTTTGAAGTTTCCGTTTTCCGACTCTTATACTTCTTTTCTTTAATCCTTTGATATGACTTAGTGTTGCTTAGTTCTAATAACCAAAGAACATTTGCGGCCCGGAATCTACTAAATAAAAGATATACAGAGAACGTGGAGCCGATGTCAAAGCCCTATGCTTAATTTCCAAGCCTTTTCTAAACCGCAGAATCTTATCCCATCCGATTGCACTATTTCATTATATGTAGTGTTCAAGGTACTTTACTTTAGATATTCAACCCCTCGACTTTCTGGTCATTAGAGGAAGAAACTTGGACTATATATGCATTACTAATGATCTGACTAATTACAGGATTTGAAACTATCCAGTTTCGAAAAGTCAACCTCATAAATTAATTTTTCTAATTTGTAAAAAATAGTTGGCTAGTATCTAGATGGGCTGTCAGCGTTTATATTTAAGAATCGAGGGAACGATGGGTTAATAATCAGTATCTTGAAGTTTTTTCTCAGCTCTTATGTGAAGTGCAAAATTAATTAAAAACAGAATTTCTGAATTCAATGTAAACGAGAACTCAGTAGCACTACGTTATATCAAAATCAGTGATTTTGTCGAATAGTTTTTACTTCACATTCAAACTTTTTTTAAGACGGATGTAGAAAGATTAAACATATTTTAGAACTTAATTATGACTTTACTAAATTTCACTTGCACTCAAGCTGTAGCTGGGTGTAAAACAAACTGATACCCCAAGAAAGACTTTTTCCGAGACATTTTTTTAGTCATTTTGTTTTCTGCTTTATGTCTTACTACTAAGTACTTTATTTTTGTGTGTGTACTGTCGTTGGGTTATGCGGTAAAGATCCCGCGTACACATGATAATATACCTATATTAGTGTCCGGCGCTCAACAAAATTTCTTACATCGAAAATTGACATAAGAAACAATGTATTAAGACGTGTTAAAACCAACTGAAAATATACAAGTCCCGGGGGGGGGGGGGGGGGGGGGGGGGACTCCCCTACATTCGCTATACGGGTACGTGTAGCAAAACAGGGTACGGTTTTCAGCGCATTCTACTCTGGATAAGGGTATATAAAATCGCGCTCGCTCTGGAACAGTGTATATGAAATCACGCTCTCTCCTCTCTGGAACAGGGTTTTCAGCGATCTTGCTCTGGAACAGGGTATGAGTTTCAGCGATTTTTACTCTGGAACAGGGTATATAAAATCGCGCTCGCTCTGGAACAGTGTATATGAAATCACGCTCTCTCCTCTCTGGAACAGGGTTTTCAGCGATCTTGCTCTGGAACAGGGTGTGAATTTCAGCGATTTTTACTCTGGAACAGGGTCAGGGTTAGGAGGGCTTGGCGGCACATTCCTACCCTAAACGGGCAAGAGTACCCCCCGGAATACAAGTAGAGTTCCCCCCGGGATACAAGTACTTCTTTCTCGGAAGGGCGGAGTGAAAGAAAGAAGAAGCCTTTGAAATCATTATAGCAATTCTAGATGCGGTTGAAACGAAAAATCAAACACGTTCGTTCCCCTAAAAACATCACTTTTATTACAGGCGCTAGACCATAAAATCTATATTTATCGGTGTAATTTATTAACTACAAGATGCCCACTCATAAGACACGATATCACACCTTCGCATTCCTTTTACTTCTAATTAATAACCTAAAAGTTAAATAGGAACACCGAAAACTCATTACCTTTGTTAAATTATAGTCTGAGACAAAACAACTTTTTAATAAAAGTCGAGGAAGTAAATTACTACCCAGTATTCCGATAAACCAGATTGAATTAACAGTGCAGACAGCATACTTGAAAATAGCAGGGATAGCTGTCAATGATTTTTGGAATATTGAGTTATGAGTTTAGTCTTAGACTGAGAATCGGAACCTAGAAATGAGCCTTGGAGCAAGAGTCGTTAATCATATTTTGGATGTATACTTGAAAAGATATCAAGTTTGAAATATAATTCTATAATCTAGTCTTTGTACTTGTCGGGGTTCTGCAGGGATTTTTTCAAGACATCTTGAAATTGTTTGTGCTCTCCTGCCGCCAAGCCTCGAGGAACAAGAACTAGTTCCATCAGTTCCTTGATGATTAGTCTCTTCTCTCTCTTTTTAAAATGCTTTTTTTCTTCCTTTTTAATTCTTGATGCATGCTCAGTTTTAACTTTTCTTTAATCCAGAAGAAGTCTCATTTAAACGGTCTCAAAAAACCCAAAAGAATAATAATGTTTCTTTTTGTGCCTCTTTCTTTATTAGTTTTTCAGATTTTGTTGTTGTAACCGTTGTTATTGCCATTGTTGTTTTTAGGAACTTATTTACACAAAATTATATCTCGATGCCGAGTTTGACGCGATAAAAACTCTAGCTCCACCTACACCATAAAGCCCTATTACGCTTGGCATTCTCTCGTAAAACGCATTTAACAGAGTCCGTCCCACTTTAGACAGCTTCAATAAAACAGGGCAAGGAAAACGTCTCGTCGATCTAAAATCTAAATCAGTTTCTTGTGATCTCATTCAAAGAAATTTCTTTAGTTTTACACTTTAACAGAGTCCATCCCACCGTATGCTTTTAGATAGTTTCAATAAAACCGAGCATGGAAAACGTCTCGTTGATTTAAATCAGTTTCTTGTGATCTCATTCAACGGAATTTCCTCAGTTTTAAACTCCTGGCTTTGTTTACACGCAAAAGCAACACGCAACTTCTTGACAACCACTTTTCGAAGAGTTCTTTGACCAATCGTATAGATAATGGGATTCAACAATGAGCTTAGAACTCGTACGCTAAGAATAACATACTCGCCTTCCAAACTGAGCACCCATGCGCCTTGATCTTGCCAAAGATCGTACGTAAAGTAGGGCAACCATAGGATGACGTTGATTACCAGCATCAAAACACACATGATGACCGCCCTGCGTTGGTTGGATCGCATACGGTTTTCATGGACGAGGCATTCACGGGTCAGATTGTGCTTGATAATTTTATTTACTTGTTTACCAAGGACAACCAGCATGTTGACGTCCAAGATGATGTTGGTCATGAGCAGGAGGCAGAAAATCCCAAGGCAGAATAAGTTATATTGAGTTTCTTTATTGTGCAGTTTGTCGTCTTCGTCTTCAGTGACATTGATCTCCAAGGCCCAAGCGAGGCGCACTAACGCGATTCCTGAATTGATCAGCCAGACGACGAAAAGTGTTGCTAAAACGTATCTCTTGCGGACTAAGACGTGATATCGAAGCGCATGGATTATGAATATGTGCCAATCCACTGTGATAATAGAGATGTGGACGATTGTAGAGATGGAAATAAATTTTGTGAAGATGGCAGTTGCGATGCACAATCCTCTGTCCAGCACCACAGAACAGGTTATTTGAAGCGGTACGGCAACTAAACCGGTCAGGAGGTCGGAAATCCCTAAACTGACCAAAATAATATTGCTAGTTGTTCGTAGATTTCGTCTTCTAAGGATTGTTGTGATGATAAACAAGTTTGTCAAAAACGACAAAAGACCAATAGAAAGAAGCGGAACATCCGTAGCTGCCTGAAATCCTCCGAGTCGTGAATCATCGTCTTTTATTCCTTCTGCTTCTTCGGTGAGATTAGAAAAGTTATGTTTTTGATTTTCCATCGCTTTGAATCGCTTTACTTATCGACCTGCATATGATAATAACGGAGCTTGTTGTGACGGGATGTACTGACTCTTTGCTTTTATAGCGTTGAACTGACTGACAGAATATTAAGTTGTAACAAAACCAATAAATACTCGTTCATGGTAATGTAAGAGAACACCTGAACTTTAACAATGAATCCCACGCTGAGCTCGCGAGCATTAGAAGAGGAAAATATTCACAATCCAGATCTAGATGCGAAATTGGCTAAGGTCCACCACACGCTTTCCACCTGTGTGTCAAAAGGTCTAGTTCTATGTAAATACAACGATATGGTTGTACGACACACGTTTTGTAGGCTACAAAAAGACCTACGGCGCATGCTCATAACAGCTGGAGTTTTCACATTCGTAAGGTAGCGTGTGCGATAAGTGATGGCCAAGAGTGACGTATGTAGAAAGCCTTTTAACTGTGATCAAGGTAGACTATTCCGGTTGTACGCAAACTAGATAGTGTATTGTCCTTGCAAACCCATCATTATTTTCACGAGTGCACTTTAGATATAGTTTGAATTTATTTAGTCCAACTGCCGCTTTCCCTTTCCGTCGTTTGAAAGCTAAATATGGTTTTCACGTAACGTGGCTTCAAAATCAATCTGATAGCAATCTATCGATTTCTTGCATTAAAAGTTTAAAGGGTTGAGCTATAACGTAAAACCATATCTAAGAAAAGAAATTCTGAATAGCCGTTTTTAAAAGTATTCTTATTGAACCATAGTTTTAGACTAAAGAAACGCTTAAAACATTGTTTCCGGGTTTCTTAACATTCATTTACGAGGTTTTTCTTTTGATTTTGTCACTTATTTCTAGGCAATTTATCTTCGTGTCAATCGTATTTTCATGTCTTGTCTTTCAAAATGTCCATCAGGCATTGGAGACATCGCATGACAAGTTCAATAAATGAGTTCGGACACATTAAATAAAAGTTACAGATGCAGAAGTCATTTTGGATCTCAGTTACAAGGAAATGTGTCTTATAATGCTACAATAATAGCTTATCTTACTTGAAATCCGAGAAAAGTGGTCTAGGAAGAACTTTGATGGAAATCCTTATGGACATCTCAGTGGCCCTTGGACAGTACTCTAATGAATGAGACTCAAACAAACACATCTAGCACACTCACTTGATGGCTCGGATACAATTCGCTTGTACATTTTAAAGACGAAATAAAAATATCAAGACAAGAGCGACCTCAAGTAGGGAGAGTAAAGTGAACCTCGCCTATAGTTTTCTATTTGTGTCCTTGCCATACGCCCATTAGATGACTCTGTGTTGTTTCTAGAAAAGTGGAGAATTCAAAGCGTGCTGCTGACTCGAAAACAAAAGCCATAATTTTCCTTATTCAGTCAACAAGAGTTTTAAAAGTCATATCAATTATAGCAATAATAATAGCAGTGACGTAGCGAGGTGGTGACCGCCTCCCCAAAAATGTTTTACTGGAACTTGTGGATATGGCGGGAAACTCTTAAAGATGAAACGCGTACGCGTTTGTATTGGCGGGAAAATGGTATATTGTCTTTTCTTATGACCTCGCTACGTCCCTGAATAATAGCGATGATAATAATAGTAATAATGGTAATAATAACGACAGCAGTGGTCGTGGCAGTAGAGATGAATAAACAATAATAATAATGATAATAATAATAGCTATGAATAACAATAATGATGATGTTTATGAGACTAAAGGATTATGTAACTATTAGACATAAGAACTGAACAGGATAGGAACACTTCGGAAATCTGCCAAATCTTAAAAACAGCCAGAACATTAAGGAAAGTCTTAAAACTTTAAGAACTTTAAGGACTTTTTAAAAAAATTTAAAAAAATAAGAAGGAAAGAAGTAGCGCACTTAGCGTTAGGTTAGATTATAAAATGTCAGTTAATGTGTCAGTTTGAAAATTACGTCTTGCGAAAAGACCCGACTAGTACTTTTACCATGGAATTAAAAATTGTATCATATCTGATTATCCTGAGGTTAAAATAATAACAATAACAACAATGGTGGTGGTAAAAGAAGTTATAATTGGAAGAAGGAGGAGGAGTAGGAAGAGATAAGAGGAGGAGGAGAAAAAAGAAAAAACAAAAGAAAGTATACCCTATCACCATCTATGCCTGTGTGACACGTATGGCCAAACACCAAGGACTTATATTTCTCCCTATCAACAATATGGGACTGTAGTTTTAAGACAAAGCCATAAAGATACGAGATCAGTTCAAAAGAAACAAGAAAGAAGCTAAAGACGTCAATTTTTCTTTGACCTCCTTTTGGAACCGCATATCAAAAATGGCGTGAATATTTGAGGTTTTGCCGTAAGAACCGATAAACTTGAGAACACCAAGTCATAACAACCAATATAACTCGCTTGTCGTAATTTTGCTTTTGAAACGCAAAGAGTTATATAGAATATTCTTCTAAACAGTTGAAACATGATAACAACTAATATATACCTTATTTGAGAAATCTTAGATTTCCGTTTCAAGAGCCTAAAAGTGTCAATATTTGTAGTGGCCTTTTCGGAATTGATTTGACCACCAAAATATTATGTCTAATGGCGTTAAGAAGCTCTGAGAGAGAAATTTTGTGGTCCAAACTTATCGACATGATGTGAGTGTATAGAGAGGAGCGCTCAGTTTGGTGTGGTGTTGTCTCATATTCAATGAGTGTTTTATTCTTTTGATTCATATTGTCATTGTGTGTTTCTGGTTTCATCTGATTTGATATCAAACGGATTAACTCTCGATCGACGCGTTTTATAATAAAGTGCTGCATTGTTGAGTATATTGGTTGTTTTTCATTGCTTTGATTGATATCATCTGTGCCACGTGACGGGGGTATCATTTTAAGTCGAGTATCAGGTTAAAAAAAGGTAAAAAAAGGTAAACGACTTATAACATCGGTAGTTCCTCCTGTTGAAATTTAACTTAAGTCAACTGTGTGCACTTTACTCCCTCTCTCCATCAGTACTCTGCTTTAAGAGTATTCAAAGCTGAAGCTACACTGCCGTGATTAGAGAGTCGAAGTGGAAACAGACGTCGAGATTCTGAGAATGAAACCGTGGACCTCGGACAGCTCCGAAGACCAACTATTACTGTGTTTATTTCTTTGGAATATCATATAGGTCGCGTCGTTTAGTTTTATGCATTCATTACGCTTTAATGGTAGTATGTATTCGTCTCATTGTCCATGTCTTATATTAAAGTGCTCCATTGTTTGGCTTCTAGGGTATATATTGGCCCAGTTTGATCATAAGCTTTGATGACCGTATTATCTATTGCTGTCCATCAATGGAGGGGTGCCTTATATCAAAGTGCTCAATCGTTCGATGAATATTGGTCATTTAGTGATATGCTTTGACTGATAATATATGTTCCAATTCATATAGCGAAGGGGTGTGAATTTTACTCGCATATTTATGGTGGCATATTCTTGATCTTTTATTGTTTAGTATTTGTCATTTTTAGTGTCTTATTCTTTCATCTAGGTTTATTTTACGATATATCCCTACCAACGTTAGGAAGAATAGAGTACTTCAATTTTTGTTGAATATTGTTCGCTCAACGGTATATCATCATCAGTTAAATATTGAATGTTCATTCATCTGTTATCTCTCATTTTGACGCTCAACTTTTAGAACACTTTTTATTTTCATGGCAATTTTTTGCGGCAATTTAAGCTGCGCGTCGCTTGAAAATGAATGCTTTCTTTGTAATTCATGAAAACTAAAAGAGATTAAAAAGAGAGTAATTTGAAAAAAGAGACTTCTCAATGACGTCGGCATAGACCCTTTGTGTAAATACACCAATCATATTTAAATAAGTACTAAGCCTCCCTTGAGTGCGTGAAAACAAATGTGTCTAATGGGCCATTGTTTCTTTGTGACATTGCGAGGCTTACGATGTAATAATTATTACATTTATAAAAATCGCGTGCGATGTTTTTTATTTAACATTGTTGATCTTGAGCAATTAGCGTGCAGCTAGTCCATAAGTGTATAGTACAGCTTAATTAACCAGTCACTGTGTTTGTATTGTTCTATCTATATTATTTGAGTCTTTTGCCGGTTAATAGATAATCTACGCAGTTTACATAGCTCATGCCTTACTGACAAAGACAAAGCATCGGTATTGACCTATAAATACAAAGACTGCGACTGTACTGAAAAAATTAATGACGATCTCAAGGTCAATGTTGGCACCTTCTCGGACTTACAATACTTCTACAATATCTTAAGTTCCCGTGCATACATATTTTCATGTCCCTGAGGAAAAATCCATTCATCTAAAGACAAAAAGCATTGCTTTATAAACCTTTTGATATGACCAAATAACACAACGTTAATGTACTATAACATGAGCTTTAGTTCCGTTAAGTTTTAACTCCTTATTAACGTAGACGAAAGGCTAGCCTGCGTGGCGGCTCTGGGGGAGGGGGATTGGGGAGGGGAAAAAGGACAGCCTGCCGGCAACCCTTAGGTTTTTTGGTTACTCAAGCCCAATTCGTGGACGTAATTCTATTGAACGAAAGCGTCAGCGTTGACACATCGACAATTTTCTAGCCTACGTGGCAGCTCTGGGACGCAGGCTAACAATTTTCAAGATGGCCGCCTCGTTAGAATGTGAGAATGAATGAATGATGAACTCCAAATTGATGATAATCCGTATTCAAAATCCCTCCCTTTTTTCCATCCTTCTAAAATAAAAAACAACGCCCCTTCGATAGATATTTGCAATCGAACTCGGAAAATGATACATACAGCACAAGGTAGAGATATCAAATATCTTTGATTGAATTCGACCAACATTGCGGCTATGCAGCGGAAAGACTAGCAACAAACCAGCATCCTAATGCCAAAAAAAACAAAACAAAAAACTGTCCGCTGCTTCGAATCATTCTTAAGAACGTGTTAGCCATGTTGATTGTTGATAACAAATTAAAGCGAGAATCAAAAATCCTTGGCGGAAATAAAAACCAGACGAATGACCTTTAATACGTGTTTACAATCAATAGAAAGAAATGGCTTGGCAACGAACAGATGTCGGCCATGTCGCTTATCATAAGAAACAACATAACTGACGACAAATCATTGGTTACATTCAACAAACATGGCGTCTATAAAATCCTGAAACAAATCAGCACCTTAGAAAAATCAAACACAAACTTTTATATGTGTTTACGATATTAGGGCAATGAAACGACCCCCTAAAAAAGTAATGTCGGCGATGGTAGTCGATATAACAAACAGCTCAAGACTCATCTTTGGTTGAATTTTACCATAAATCTAACTATATATAACGAAAGAAATGTTACAACAAAAAAGGATACCTGAGGGTAAAAAGGGTTACTTTTATGAGCATTCAAAAAGAGTATCTTTGCGAATGTCTGTGGTAACAGTTCTAAGCCCGCGAGGCACAGAGTCAGTTGATGATTATTTAAGGCTGAACCGAAGTAAATGGATTTCTAATATTCTTGGGTTAAGAGTTATTTTAATTCAATATTTCCTGCTTATTTTCCCAAGGCTATAATCACTATGTTCAACAAAATATCAAACCATATTGGATAGTATCTTTTCTTTATTTTATCATACTGTTAATTGTTTTGAAAGGCGCAGCATGGTAGTAAACATTAAGTATCTACCCAAGGTAGACACTTCATTTATTTTGAAACTATTTCCTAATTTATATTAACAAAATGAAAGACTCTGCATGACAGCAAGGATAAGTCCTACCGACACTGCGCATGCGCAGTTTCAGTTTGTAATCAAAACAGTGTTGGATGGTTAACACTTGGAATATAACATCGCAAAGAGTTATTGATAATATTACGTAAAAGCTAGTGCACTAGTGGTATTATAGCGGAGGATTTCCGCGATTTTTAGTATTTCAAGAACTCTTAGGCTGCGCGGCTGGAAAGATCGACTCCCGCAAAGATGAAAGCAATTACTTTGATGGCCGTAAGACCGTACAACTTAATAAACAAACTTTGATAAATAAACGTCAGTAGAACCGAAAACGAGTTCATCAAATTGTGTAAGGCAAATATTGACCAGCCAGAGATTGTAATTTTACAGATTGTCTCACGCATCGTATTGTTTGTTGAGAAGCAAAAATGAGATCGATGATAAATATAAATTGTGAAGAGAGCGCTTTAGGCATTTAGCGCGTTTTTAATCAAAAACTTGAAGCGCTAAAAAATATTACGCGGATTTCAAATTAAACATTTTCTTAAAACAGGAAGCCCCATAAAGAGATGGAAATAAGTCTTTTAATTAATATTAACAAAATGAAGAAAAAAACACGTGTATAACAAGGTTATTTTTGTAGAAAAGATTTATCAAGAGTTCATATGAGCAGCAAGAGCTGTTTTAGACAAAGGGGGGGTGCGATGGGGTAGGAATTCCTAATTCTAAAAGTTGTGAGAAACTGCGATGTGCCCAGAGATATATTTAACAGAAATCCCTTCTACTTCATACGAAGGGTGTCACTCAATTTGAATGAAATATCCCCTCCCCTCCCATTCAAGCTCGTTCATGGTACACTAAATGAACTGCGTAAGCCCAAGGAAAGAGCGGTGCGCAGGCACCCAAGTAACAACCTACACACACCTCTCTAGTGACAAAACTCTCAGTACGTGCCTCGAATGCTATTTATTCAGCAAAAAATATTAATAAATTTATGTTCCCATTTTATCCTATCTGATCGAGACTAACGTAGATAACAAAATAAAGTCACTGACATTGCAAGATAACGAAAGAAAGCACATTACAGTTTTTTCTTTCGTTATTAGAAAATACATCAGATCCGACATAGCTGGCTATAGACGTCATCTGTTTAATTAAAATATCTTATTTTTTCAAGGTTTTTTTTGGTGGGTTTTCCTGGCTTCCTTCCTCAGCAAAAATTAACTTCTAAATTCCAATTCCAATTATGGAATGAGGGCCACAGGTTTGTTAGCCACTGGCTATTAAGTGTTACCCTCGTAAAACAAGCATGATTTATTTTCTTTTTCGTTCATCATTTTAAATCACTGAAAAATCTAACTTGTAGCTTTATAAGCATGTAAAATGTATTATTTTTAATATCGTCTTTTAACTATTATATTTATCAATATTATCAATAAATAATAATAATAATAATTTACTAAGTTTAGTGTTGCGAAAAGTAATAAGAGGCGAGATTTTTATCTGCATTAAGGCTTTTACTACTTCATAATCAAAAAATATTCTCTTAGCTTTCATCGCATGGTAACTTTTTCCATTAAACTAAGCAACGTCCATTTCCACTAAACATAGCCCCAAACAAAACATTTTCTTGTTCCATTTTTGTTCCATCGGTAAGTAAGCTGCACCCTGACTTTGGTCAGCCCAGAGGTTGTTTCGGGGTTCGATCTGTGAGTTAGCCGCGCCCCGAGTTAGATCTGCCCAGAAGTTGTTTCAGGGTTCGATCTGTGAGTTAGCTGTGCCCTGACTTTGGTCAGCCCAGAGGTTGTTGCAGGGTTCGATCTGTGAGTTAGCTGCGCCCCGACTCTAGATCAGCCCAGAGGTTGTTTCGGGGTTTGATAAAAGTGATGTTAGGTTCATCTTGAAAAGTTTAGCTGAAACGAGGATGTGAGACAAGTTTCGTGACAGATTGTTCAGGTTATCATAAACGTTTCAGGTATAGATCACGTCGCTTCACACCCCTCGTAACGGCTTCTCCCTCAACAAAAGTTTTGGATAAAAGTCTTGTCGCACGTAATTTCACATCGAATGCGAACCCTTCTATAATATTTCTCACCTTCTGAAAACGGATTTTTAATAGCTAAGTTTTCAATTTGCTTTTTGTATGCGGAGAACACTTTTGCTTATTTGCTAATGCGTGTAGAGGTTTGGTTCTTGCAGTATTGACCCAGAACAAATGCGCCTGTCCAATAGAGTATTTAAACAGGCTTTTGTGGTTCGTGTCTTGTTGTCATTGTATTTTTTAACCCAGTGCTACAACTCAGTCATAATTGCCACTTAAATCCTAAAACCAGCTAAAACTCATGATCCAGAGTCTATTGTTTCTATATATAACGCAGTCTTTTGCATATCCTGTTGAAAACATTTCTGTCCTTACTAGCTTAATGCACTATAAAAAATACTGAATATATGCATTTTGGTAACAACTTTCATAACTGGAATACCCCAAAAACGGTTGTTTTGAATGATGATGATGGTGGTGATGATGATGATGATGGTGATGATGATGGTGGTGATGATGATGATGATGATGGTGGTGATGATGATGATGATGATGGTGGTGGTGGTGATGATGGTGGTGGTGATGATGATGATGATGATGATGATTATTACTCTGTGCTCCCAATAAATACCACATTCCTCCGGTTCAAAGTAGATTGTTAATAAAGCTAAGGTTAAGTTACGTCAGTAAAGTTAATAAAAGGAAATAGACGACAGCACTATACATCACTTCTATAAGTAACATATACAGTATGTGCATAGACCACATCATGTAACCGATGCACCTTCACTGATGAGGGATCTTACTAAATGAATACTAGATGAAAGGCGGGGTTGGTCGTAAGGAAAAAAATAAATGTAGGTGACAGTTGACTTACGCTGTACTATACCAACAGCGATATGGACATGGCACATATTATTCTTCTAAGAACCTTCAACCATACCTTCGATACTAACTCATTCATTCTTACAGTACATAGACATGATATGGACAACACGTCTTTTACTAAAGGAACTTCAAATAAATATAACTATAAATAGATATGTGATGAAAGAGTCAATTTTAAGAGAGTTCTATACGTAGTTCTAGTCACAGGAGTGAAATGAACGACACCTTATTTATATACATCTTACTTCATTTACGGCGATACAAACACGGACATAAATGCCATCGATTAGCCGAATAATCTTCGTCGATACCTTTTTAAATAAATAGTAAAGAGAAATACTAGTTCTACTAGGGAAGTAAAATGAACGACACGAAACATAGGTATACACGGACTCCACATCGCCTCAACATCATCTTTCTCACTGTCGAAAGTGCCTCGATTGTAAAAAAGAAAAAGAGAAAATAGAAACTCTCGGAAAGTAATTACCTCTGGTCAAATAACTTCTTGTGATCTGCTTTCACTTCAACTAAGATTCCAAAGAGCAGTTTAGTTCTTTATAAATGATTTGTGGCAGAGATAACGTAGCGACTTGACAACGAATTGGTGCGAGCCGAATTCCAACAATGCGAGGTACCGAGTCTTAGAGATTTTATAAACCTTTTGAACGCGGAATTTTAATATTAATACAATCACTCAAGTACTCCCTAGCTGCTAAGAGCACTCAAGTTCAAGGTTTTATTGAACTTGCACTGAAATAAGTAAATATTGAAAATGAACTTCCAATTGATCTTGGCTAGCTCACTTTTAATCAAGGTCCTTACGTAACGAGAAGTCCGGATCTATAAGACTGTGTCTCTAAGTCCTTTTTTATGTGAGAATCGGATATTATTTAGACGAACGGAAAGTAGTTGCACGTATTAGAGACATACTCCAGACGCTTTTTCAAACCAAGATGTCTAAGATGGAGATGAAAGGACAAACAAGCTAAGTCACTACAAAAGGAAGTATTGATTTTTCTCTTCTAATCTCTTCTAATCTGGTAATCAAGGGCAATCTATGATTTTCATTTAAAAAAGTTAGAGGCAAATTTATTTTTCATGCTGCATTGGTTTTTGTCTGGGTTGGATAAACATGATGCATCGTGGTCTAGGATGAGGACAAACAAAAACCATATATGGTGAACAATATGTTAGCACCCAAGCTCAGTAATTATCAATGCATCGTACTCGATAGCCATTCGTATAGAACAAAAACAAAAAAAAACCACTGCTATTGCTAGGAAGCCTGTGACTGATAGACAGACAAATAGGAAGATAGAAAAGAAAGAATGAATTAGTGAATGAAGAGAAAAGGAGAAAAGAAATAGCAAGAAAAGGAAAGGAAATAAAAATAAACAATAATGAGTAAAAAGTAAAAGAAGAAAACCCAACAAAAGAAGCGAAAAGAAAAGAAAAGAAAAGAAAAGAAAAAATGGATAGCGAAGAAATACAAAACTCTTCATTTCCTCGCAGTCAAACAAAGTCTCGTATTGGTCCGACCATACTCAACAGACAAACACTTTCAATGTGGGATTTCACCTTAGGCCCCGTCTACACTATGCCGGATAAACTTGAATCCGCAACTTTCACACCGAAACCGAAAAAAAAGTTTTCCGTCCACACATGAAAACGGATAAAATGTTTCGCCTCCACACTAGTCCGATCATAGGCGGCAAAAACGCTTCATTTGATTATGTGCATCGAAGCTGAAATTGAGCCTGCAGTGAATTCTTAGGCTTCCTTACATGTTCCCATGAAAATCATGACGTCATCGTATTCGAAAAATTTCGGATACGAAATGTTCTCCGTCCACACTAATACGGATAGCCGGCGTTTTCAAATTGTTCTATTCTGGAGATCGTATTCGAAAAAAATCGTTTTCGGTGAAGAATTGTTCCGGATTCGCCCGGACTAGTGTGGACGGTAGGCCTAACCGAATAAATAAAAATTCGGATTCAAATTTATCCGGCATAGTGTGGACGGGGCCTTAGTTGAAGCAATTCAAATATTTCGCTATTTTGATTAGTTGAACCATAGTTAGTCTATTAACCATGGTTGAACCAACTACTTACTGTATGCAAATGAATATTTGAGCATGCGCATCAACAACCAAGATTCCAGTAAACATGGTGCGCTTGAAAGGGATGAAGAAAATCGGGAAACTTTTGTTGAAAATCCAACATCCTCGCATTCATTCTTTCAAATATATATATATATATATATACACTCGATTGCAGAAAGGTTGTAGTATACATTTATACGAATACCTAATTTATTCAGTATATTTAATGATATGCAAAACAGAAAACTCGCTTTATTTATTATTTGTTTCATTCAATGAACGTCAAAATATTTTATTCTTGTGTTTTATATCCTACAGATTATAAATCAATTGGTTTTGAGGGTTAAAAAAGTAAAATTGCAATATGCATCTCATTAGGTATTTGTATAAATGTATAAATGTATACTACAACGTTTCTGCAATCGAGTGTATATATATATATATGTGTGTGTATATATATATATATATATTTATTTATTTATTTAGATATATTTATTTATATATATATAATTTATATTTATTGATTTCAAATATTTCTCCAACCCCCTCCTTAAAAAAGTTTTATTTTTCTCTTTCTCTCGTAATTCGTTCACATTCTGTGAACCTTTTTTCCTATTTCCTTGAAAAAGACAAAAAAAAAAAAAAAAAAATGAATTCATTGCCGGCGTTTTCCCCAGAAAAAGCCTTCATAATGTATTAATAAAACTTCATAGACAATCTATCCATCAGGTTCTGCTGATATTTATGTATTTAGCGGATAGCCCAATATAATTTTGCAACGGCTACCATCACGCTAAAGCCAGTCAATTAGTCATAATATGAACGCCCAAAGTGTAAAAGCAATTAAAGTATCAAAAGATACTGAGGTTCTGATGAAGATTGACATGTCGAGAACCCTTTCTTGACTATTTTAAAAATCCTTACTATTTTCTCTTGAAATTGGAACGTTTTATAAAATCCCAAAACACGAAAAGATGTAGGCGAAATTTGATCATCTATTTATTTTTTTGAAATTCGGATGCAAGATAAATAAATTTATAGATTGTGCCAAACAATTTGGAGCATGTTTTTTTAAATATCCAACTCACCCGAGAGATCTTTGTTTACCAAGAAGTATATTCACAGATAGCAATCCCTGTACTCTCGACATAGAACGTGGGACGATAGCACGTGAAAGACAGAATGTAGAGTAGCTTTGTACAGAATAGTGAGCTAGGATCAAGCGAGTATTACCGACGACAATACTTTATGCCAAAATCACCTGCCACGGCCAGCCTTTTTCCCAAACATTAGGGTAAGATTCTTAGATCATAGAGAGTACTTAAAAAGCTATTATGTGGCAGTTTATTTGCGCTCAGTGCACGGGAGAGATGTTTCAATTTAATAGACGTGCGTTAGTTTGATGTGCATTGAACAACCTAAAGGAGGGGTTTACTTGAGTACACACAGAAAGAAACAACATGTGAGATAGGCCAATCAGCGACCAGACTGAAGGAAATTACAAGAATCAATCTAGCTATCAATCAATCTAGTGGTTGCCATGGAGACAATAATTTGTGAATTTAGCAAGAACGATTTTTCTTTTTTCATATTCAACCAACGTGGCGATTACTGGAAAAAAAAAACTTTTATAAGAACAAGTGGTCACATATCTTGAGCTCGGGATAAAAGTAATTTCGTACAAGAAGAGTTAACTAGCAAAAAACTAGTGAGAGCTGCGTCGATGTTTTTAATGAAAGAGTAATGATCAAAGGGTAAATTTTACACCGTGAAAAGATGAAAAAACTTATAAATTAACAACTTTAGTAAGTTTTTTCGTTGTTTTTTCTTTTCTTAATCTTTTCACGGTGTAAGATTTACCCTTTTATCATTACTGTTTAATTTCGTACAGCTAATCTGATAAAAAATGTTAGCCCATCAGAATCGAGAAAATGTTCAAAACTGAGGTCTCACTTTTTCTCTTGCAATCACGGATTTCCTGGCCACCAAATAAAATAAAAAATAACGCTGCTAATGCGCTCTTGATAACTGTGACACAATAATTCATGAGTCTTATATTGTTATTGTTTGCATTAAATGGTTTTGCTCCGAGCTATATTACAGAACTACTTGAAAAGCACACTCCTACCCGACAACTAAGATCAGCAAACAAATGTCTATTGAAAATACCATCTACAAATTTAAAGACCTATGGCGACAAGGCGTTCTCAGCTTCTGCACGTAAACTCTGGAACACGTTACCTTTGCATATCAGGACTAGTATCACCTTATCTGAATTTAAATTAAGATTGAAAACATTTTTATTCAAACGAGCTTACAGTGACATTTAGAACGTTTATCTTTTTTATAATTTATTTATACATTTACAATATTAGTATTAATTTTCTATATTTTTCATTATATCATTACCATTATTATTATTTTTACCATACATATTAATCGTCTTTTTGTTATTATACATAGATATTTATTATAATTTTTATTGTAAATCGCCTTAGAAATTTAGATTTTGGCTTAATGAATTATTATTATTATCATTATTATTCCAATGGCAGCCATGTTTTTATATTTTGTTGATCGATGTTCAAAGGCTTCAGTCATGACACCTTGGTTAATTGCAGTGACGTTATTTCTACGTCACTATTTCAGATCAGCTGGGTAGATTGGAAGAAACGTGCCGTGTTTTGATTAAGATAGACGATTTTGACGCGTTACCTCACGGAAGTTGAAATCTCGCTTGCGCACACTGATAGGAAGCGTAGAAAAAATCCCGCGAACGTGAAACACGTTTTTCTTAATGGTTGATTTGATATACTTTCCATAATAGATCATTTTCTAAGCTTGCGCACCGATCCACTGATTCCTAGTTTTGTCGAAGAGTAAGAACAAGAAGATGATTTTCCCGAGACAAAAAAAAGCTAATCGATGACAGGCAAATATGTACATCTCTCATTAATACCAATTAAGCATAAAAACATCTTGTTGTTGATGATGATGATGATGATGATGATGATGGTGATGATGATGATGATGGTGGTGATGGCGGTGGCGGTGATGATGATGATGATGATGAAAGTTTATTTGTGGATGGTTGAAAACACCATGACTGGTTGTCCAGTAGTTTATGTGATGGCTATTTTTTTTTAAAACAAAAACGACCCAGAACGTAAGCATTCAATGTGATATACAGTGAATGTCATTAACGTTGTCCACCGAAAAAAGACATTTACACATTTACATATTTACACATTTAGAGATATATCACGTGTTTGATTATGTATTCTTTGCTTTGTGTGCGTCAGCCTGAACTTTAAATGTAAAATTCAACTCGTGAATCGAAAATCCAGAATGCCCTGACAAACACGTAATATTTCTTTTAGTCTAAATGTGTAAATGTGTAGATGTGTAAATGTGTAAATGTGTAAATGTGTAAATGCGTAAATGCGTAAATGTGTAAATGTGTAAATGTGTAAATGTGTAAATGTGTAAATGTGTAAATGTGTAAATGTGTAAATGTGTAAATGTGTAAATGTGTAAATGTGTAAATGTGTAAATGTGTAAATGTGTAAATGTGTAAATGTGTAAATGTGTAAATGTGTAAATGTGTAAATGTGTAAATGTGTAAATGTGTAAATGTGTAAATGTGTAAATGTGTAAATGTGTAAATGTGTAAATGTGTAAATGTGTAAATGTGTAAATGTGTAAATGTGTAAATGTGTAAATGTGTAAATGTGTAAATGTGTAAATGTTAATTGTATAAAGGTGTAAATTTCTTTGGTGGACAACGTTAATGACATTGACTGTATATGAATTTCAAACTTTTGAACTACTTGCAAAGAGTGGCGCCGAGAGGGAGGGACACCTGAAGCCGAAAAACTCTCGAAGAACAGAAGACAACGCACAAGCATCTCTAAGTCGCATAAGATGGAAGATAGATAGGTCTGAGTATTGAACTTACGAGTGAATAAACCTGGAACAAAATGTCTTCTCTACTTATAAAACTAGTTTGGCCAATATCTTAAAGGTGAAAGGCTCTTATAAATTCAGCTTTATCTTGCGGCCACATGCTCATGGTCTTGTATAAAGACATTACCGGAATTCTTAAGGTAGGTCTGATAGGCGTAAAGCACCTAACACGAGCTACGTATTAAAGCCTCTGCCCTGGCGTAACCAATAATAGCTTATTAAGTTGCAGAAAAGTCATTAAGTCTTTGCCTAAGGGAAACTGGAATAATCAAAAACTCGGAACTTGCGGTAGGTGTTTTCCGCTTGTTTGATGTTAGTCCCTGACTTAAAACAGCGGCCGCTAACAACGAGTAAACACTCCACACTGGTAAAGTAAACTAGACACTTATAAGTTTAAATATTTGCAGCATATTACGGCAACTGATAGCAAAAAAGAAAAACGAAAAAAGGATTATCCACAGTCTTTTTTAGACAAATGAATTGCCAATAATAGTTTATCAAGTTGCAGAAAAGGCATTAAGTCTTTACCTAAGGGAAACTGGAATAATCAAAAACTCCGCTCGTAACTTGCGGTAGGTGTTTTCCGCTCGTTTGATGGTAGTCCCTGACTTAAAACAGCGGCCGCTAACAAGGAATAAATAATCCACATTGGTAAAGTAAACTCGACACTTATAAGTTTAAATATTTGCAGCATATTAAGGCAACTGATAGCAAAAAAGAAAAACGAAAAAAGGATTATCCACAGTCTTTTTTAGACAAATGAAACGCAATGAACTTATGAATAATTCGTTTGTTTCCCAATAGACACCAACTTAATTTAATGGTGTTCTCTTATAATGAGGGAATGTTTATGTGGGATTTCGCTTACCATAACTACTGAGGTGTTAACGAAAAAATAAAAGGTTTATGTTTTGTTGACTCGGAAAAGTAAAGAAAATTAAGCTCTTGTGTGTGAGTTTACTTTTTAACTAATTTTACAGATCGGTCATTAAATATCGCCTTAATATCACTAGCCTTCGTGACGAAGTTTTAAATTTATTTTTATTTTCTTAAATTTAGTTACTGCATGAGGTCTTATACACCTCAGTATTTTTAGCTTTACAATGGCTCTGAGCTGGCATTTGTTTTGAAGGTTGTCAATGTTTCATTCTCCCTAACTTCCACAACCATGTTGTGCCTAAGGTTTTGTATCCGAGTTCTATGGAGGTCAAAACGTCCCACACGTTTTTAAGATTTTTTCACTGGACAACAGTTGGTTTAGGCTGAGACCCGTTGACTTTATTTCTTTTTTTAAAGGACTTAGAGATAAATTGGTTTGTCCCCACTTTAGACTTCTTCCTCAAGACTCCTATCAACTTGACAATAGCTGTTCGAAGCTCTCTACTTCGCCAGCAATAAATTGCAGGATTTAGAACACAGTTTAAGAAAACCAAGACATCAGTCCAAGGGAATACATAATAATGAAATAAATACTCATGGTTAATAAGATTACTAGTGATAAGAGCGATCATGAGAGGAAAGTAGCAGACGAAAACTGCTCCTACGATGAAGGCTGTGGACTTAGCTATCTTTGCTTCGCGCGCAGTGTAGTGGTTTCTTCGTCTTTTGCTAGGCTTTCTGTCGGACGAAGTTTCGTTGGATTCGCTTGCGGCACAACTTGTCATGGAGATTTGAACATGATGTCGGCGAGCCAGGATGAAGATTTTGACATGAGCAATTGTGATGATGATGATGAAAATCATGAGCAAAGATGTTGTGATGTAGTAGTAACTTTCATTGTTCAAACCGAAGAAACGCGAAAGAACAAAGACGATCCATAAACCAGACAACAACAGCGTGGTTAGCAATAACCTTGGCACACTTACATGTATTTTATACTTGAACGGATGAAACAGAGCGAAACATCGCTCACATGATATCAATGTGACAACCAAAAACGAAACACCAATAGAAATATTCCACAATGAACGATAGCATAAAGTAATCCAACAAATATACGAATGTTGGGATTCCAGAACGCGTCGAACAATGTACAACGGCTGTGTAACGAACGCTACTAAAAAATCATTGACCGACAGCAAAAGAAGTAGAATATTGGAATAATTTTGAAGGTCGCGGTTTCTTAGGATGGCACCACAGACCAACGAGTTTGCCATTGCCCCAGTTATGGACAATATTCCTGTCAAAAAACAGGTGACGACTGTTATCAATCCGATGGCAAAGCTTGGTTCTTGAATAAAATACATAGTATACATACACTGAATTGTCTTTGTCGAGTTAGGCATCATGGAAAGGTTTGAAGAAACTCCAGAAAGCATTCAGCATTCAGTCCAAACGTGACGGCTTGTTCCAATCAATTACCCTTAGTCGGCAAAAAAGTTTTCGGGGTTTTTTTCTGGGCTGTTAGGAATGTTAGTTTTTTTTTTATCGTGTTACGATAAAATTATCAACTTTTCCCCCGATTTTTCTTGAGATTGGTTTGAATCAACTTTAGGAAGCATTCAGTTCGTGACAGCTTGTTCCAGTCAATTCGTTAGCAACCGCAAGTTTCCCTCGAGTCGTTTTTCTTTCTTAGCTATTAGGAAAAGTAGACTTGTCTTTAACCTGTTACCGAAGAATTATCAACTTGAGTCCTTTTTTAGCAATATCTTGAGATTTAGGTTCAAGCGTATGACGACTGTTCTTATCTCTTTAGATCAAGAGGTGTTTCAAACCTTCCAATTTATTGCACTATCTTGTACGAAAATGACTTTCAATTGTGGTTTAATGGGTTCCAGAAGATTTACCAAAATTATTCCAAAAATAAACTTGGAAAGATTTAGTCTAAATTTCTTGGCATTAACTTTTTGGGTAGTTTGTCGTTGTAGCTGTGTTGACCTTGAAGCATTTTTGACACATGTCAAATAGGAATTTCCACAAGGATTATTCGATTCGGCCACAGCTTAAGCACAAGCAGTTCTACACATTTCCGTAGGAAAAGTAAATTTTACTTAACCCCTGCCGCTAGTCAGAGACTTCGATAAACGAATGATAAATTAGCTTTCAGCATTAAAGCAAGACCTGGCTGAGGAAAACTTTCACTTGCAAGTCTTTCAAAGGCTTTTTCAATGGAAATAGGTATTAAAAACATCCGTCCATAGCTGAAAGACTAGGATGACCACCGCTAAGATTGTCAAAGGATTTTCATTGACTTTTAGCAAGACAAACTGAAGGAGCGTAGAAAATATCTCCTCTTTCAGCTGCTATGAATTTATTACCATTGGGGAAAAACGTAATTAGTGTAGAAGCATAAAAGGAGAATCAAATAGAGATTAAAAATTTAAATTAGGCTGCACAACAAATACTGTTATCTTTCTAAAAATAATGACAGATCATTATAGATTCAAATTTTCATTGCACAAATAATAAATGAATCTAAGTTTCTTTGAACTACATTGAAGGAAAGATGAATGATATCAAACTGTATCTAAATCAAATATATTAAATGAAAATAAAATGTAATGTAAATGAAAAAATTCATTTTAACGCGGAAATTTCAGGAAAAATTTCAAGAAAATAGATTTAAGATGCATTTCTTTTATCAAAATCTATTCAGTAATTGCTTTTTATTCAACTTTATTATTTTGTCATAAATAAATTTTATCAATTTATCATAACTTTGTGTTTAGTATTTTTAGTTTATTGAAACTTTTCCTTGGGCTACTTTGTTGGTATTGATCAAAATATTTCTAGAAAATATAAAAACAGTCGTACTCAAAAATAATTAAAAAACTCTCGAGAGGAATTTTCATTTGTTCATGTTAAAAGTGGGATTTAACGTTATAAGCTGATCATGCCAGACTAAGCGAAATGGGAATTATAATTACAGTATTTCTCAGAATTACAAGATTTATTTTTATTTTTTGAGGATTAATTTGAGCTGTGACGTACAAATAAACCAACTTCAATCTTTCATATCATACTATAATATACCAAATTATCGAATACTAAAAGAATTGACGTTATACACTTACTTCCGTCCCTACTTTCATTCCAAAAAAATATCAAATAATTCGTCTATTAATTTATCCACTATACACTTATTTCAATAAAGTTAGTCACCAAAAACCTAGACAGCTGAGATCACTGAGCATCATGGAAAACTTTTCATATCAAAAAAGCATATATATACAAAGCTTTTTTAATACAAACTGCAGCTTGATGATGCTCAGAAGAGGTGAGACTGTAACCGGTAAAAGATTCGCAAGTCCATGAACAGTTATCAAGCGGTTGAACGTGTAAAATGAATCTACCCATAATCCTTGTCGGCCTCAGCTTTATAGCTTTTCAGGTGACTAACTTTATTGAAATAAGTGTATGTAACTATTCCATACATTCATTTCTTAATCAGTAAGTAGATTTATTGTTTATAAACATTGTCATTGTGATGTTAATGTCAAAGCCATTTAAACCATGGGTTTTGTCCCTATATGCTTTGTAGGATTGTCCGATAGATTTCTGCTTGGCAATTCAAATAACAATCAACCCAAAATAATTTCCTCGTCGTAAGCCTACCTAATAATTCTTTAATATTCATTACATATATTTGTTACATTCAATTTATTTATTCATCCATTCATTCATTTGATTCGATCACTCATTTATTTAATCATTTCACAAATTCATTAATCAATCAATCAAATTATTCATTTATTTTTGCCATTTATCCATTCATTCGCTCATTCATTCATCCATTCATTCATCCATGCATGCATGCATTCATTCATTCACTCTTCTATTCAATCTAGTCTATTGCACAATCTATCCATTCAATCCCATCCATGCATTCTTTCTTTCTATTCGATGACAATCGGACCTGCCATGAACCTATAGAAAATAGGCAATACAGGAGACAGGGACCTTTGAGGCCAGACTCCCATCAATCTATTATCAGTCAAGGATCAACCGACCAAGAAGATGGCTTTCAAAGTGTGCGGCAAAATTAAAAAGGGGATAATACAAAACAATTTGCTTCATTATCCTATATTTAGTACGACTATTGTTTCTTAGTCATTCATATATCAATCCATTTCCTCAAAAAATAAACGAAAAACAAATAAAAGATAAAGGTGAAAGACACTTCCACGATGCATGAGATGCGTGAATATAGCTGTAGGCATGCACTGAATGGATCTCACGGACGATTAGGTCTCCAAATATTGATAGTCGCCGAGATACGTGAATATAGCTGTAGGCAAGCTGAATGGACCTCATGGACGATTAGGTTTCCAAATATTGATAGTCGCCGAGTTTCTGAAGTAATCGGCAGAACAATTGAACAGAAATCATTAAAAATTTCCAAGGTTTAATTTAATAGTTTTCAATTGAGATGTTTTTCATAGTGGTTTTAAATAGCGTCTAAAACTATTGATTTTAGCGGAAAGGAACGTAGAGAGCCTGAAAAAAGAAACGGTTCTGGAGCATAGAAGAAAGTTAGCAAGCACCTCTACTTACGTGAGAAACTAAGCTCACGTAGATATCACACTGGTAGAAGGGACCATGGTAAGCTGTACTTGCATTTCTAGACCATGATTAAACTAAGCAAGGTGAAAAGGAAACTGGTAGAATAAAAAAAGGAAATCAGTGATCAAATTATAAGCAAATTTTCGGGATGTTGTTTCATTAACCCAGTTGGAAGAAACACAAAACAATATTAGATTAGATTCTCACAATACTATCGGCTAGGAAGAACTTTTGTATTGATGATTGAGCAGCAGTAAGGGGGACTCGCGAAGCGCCGGCATTGCCAAAAATCACAAATTGAAAAACACCAGGGGGGGGTGGGGTTTTTGGATCAGTGACGAGGCCCTACAGGGGGTCTTGCGCGATCGGGTGGCAGCGCGAAAAGTCCCTTACTGCTGCTCTGTTGGGTACCGCAAACGGAGGTTAAAATATTTGTCGGATATACGATGCATGAATGTAAAAAGTTCACCAATGACTTCTGTGTGATTTGCCTAAGACCTAAAGTTATCGTACCTAAGCCAGAACCCTTTTGGTGTTGTGGTAAAAAAATGCAAATAGAAGATGACACGTCAGCACAGTGTTACGAGTGTGGTAAGAATATTCGTAATGCCGTACCGAATGCTACCAAAGAGCAATATTATGCCAATGGAGGTCGTACGAAGACCCCATACAAAAGAATAAAATACTTTAGAGACTGGATGAGTCATATCCAAGGTTTACATCCGGTATATTTAGACGATGAAGTAAGGAAAAAAATCATAGACCACTTAGAAGAGTCAACCCCGCAAAGTCTACGGAAAACGCTGAAAAAATTAAAACTAGGGAAATATTAGAAAGCTATTCCCTATCTTTTGTCTGAAATTACCGGTAGGCGTATCCCCGATGTCCCAGATATGACAAAAGCCGAGTGGTTATTCTGTCGGCTGAATAAGGATATTCCCTATTATCCTGACGTAATTTACGAAATATTTTACAAAATAGACCCCAACCACCTGCTGTTAGAATGGATTCCGAGAAGATGAAATGTGCAGTCGAAATCCACCTACGCTTTTTTCAAAGCAAATGTCTACTGAGCGAGTTTTCTTTGTAGCTCCTCTTTTGCCTCCTGGTAGATCTTTTTGCGAGATTCCTCGGAAAGATCTTTTACGATGGTTTTTTTATTACCCGACTTTAGCTCCCCGTATTTCTTTTCCTCCGCGAGGATCAAAGAAAACTCCACGTTGTCTATGCGGCGGTCCCGCAGAGCCTGAGACACCAAGTCGGCGATGGTGTTAGCCTTTGCTCTTGCTAGGGCTATATGAGTGTCGTGCTTGGATATCTTACCGGACAATTGCTTTATAATACCTGTCGTAACAGCGGAAACGATGCCGCAGACGGCTCCAACGCTGGCCAAAGGAACGCCAACGACTATTCCAGGTCCGGTGAGTGAGGTAGCAACGCCAGTGCCTGTAAGAGCCACGGACATGGAGCCGGAAGTTATCGCTATTTTATGTAGTATGCTTCGGGCTCTAGCATACTTTTTTCTAACCTCTTCGTAGTGTTTCGCTTGCCCTTCCAAGTAAGCCAGTATTAAGTTTGCTTTATTCAGACGAAAGTTCTCGGCATTTAATTCGTTGGGGCCCTCCTTAGGAAGTTCAGGATAAAGTGGAGGTGCTGATGGTATAACATCCATTATATATACTAATGTACGACGCCTTTGGGAATAACATAGAGGAGCAGCCACATCATGACAACAGGGATTACTGGAACTGGAGGGCCTTTAGGAAGATGTTTCCACATGCAGACCCTAGTAAGTTTGAAAGAAGACCCGATGGTATTTACTATAACGGCTCCAGAATGTACAGCAATGCGGACTTGGAGCCAACGCTGGTTAATCAGATAGACTCTCAGCTGAAGCATCCTGAACCAACGCCAACGCATGTTGAACACAAGCCTAAACCCGTGCAAGGTTGGTCAAAGGAATTATTGCTTGGTACCAGTACTTATCCGATACCCGCGGTGTCATTTGATGAACATCCAAGCTTGGATTTGACATTGAACATGCGGATCTCTAACAACCATTCCTTTCCGTTAAAGGTGCGAGATATCTTCAAAAACGTGCCCATTAATCATACCACCGCTAAGGAATCTCATGAATGGTTAAGTGGTCCTAACATGCGTTATTGGCCGCAGCAACTAAACTTTGCGGTTTGGTGTGCCACTAGCGGCTGTGGGGTAAGTGCAAACTTGATGAAGAATTCAATATTTATGTTTCATTTTCACTTCACGGTTAGAAGAATACTGCATGAGATGGGGGTGGTTGCATTACCGGGAGATGCCACGTTTTATCCAAGAGATAACAAATACAGCGTGCCGGCCTATGATAGACTTTGTAAGGAGTTTGGTGTTGTAGGGAAGGATTTCCGATGCACTACGGGCGCTAACAATGGGCTGGGACACGTTTGGGCTTATTGGGGGATTGGTGGGCACGAGCTAAGCGATAAGGAAGTGCATACGCTGCGGTTGCAGTGGAACACTGGGTATCACAAAGAAACTCACGACAGTAGCACCTTCTTTGAACCAAATGCCAAAACCACTAAGGAAGTCAGAGACGGACCTCTGTTCAAAGACGAGGGCGGTAAGTATGCCGGGGCTAATCCACTGATTATCAAAATTACCAACGACGAGCAAACGAAGCAATATCTTAACTTCATACCCCCAGAAGGTAAAGGACTAACCAAAGCCGGCCTTGCCCGTTTGAACCGCAGCATAGAAGCGTACGTGTATTCTATCCTTGGAGCTCAGGTAAATACCCGATCTAGCATAATTGGGAATACTGGTGCCGCAGAAGAGACGCGAGCTGAAGCCTTGATTCTATTCGAAAGTTCGATCTTGGAGGGCGACATTAGCAAGGGCGTACAGCGTTACCAACTAGCTATACAAAATTCTAAGGCCCGACTGGACTACGCAGTAGCCCCGGGTTGTTGGTTAATGCCTAGTAATTTATCTATAAATACTGGCTCTGTAGTAGGATACAACAATAAACTGCAGCGAGCTACTAAGGATATGAAGTTTGGGGTGAATGACGTGAACTCTGACACTCTTAGAAGGCACTTCGTTGAACAGCCTAAAAAAGAACACGAAACGAAGCTACCATTAAAAAAGGCGTACGTAGAAAAGCCACCAAAGAAACCAGTAAAGAAGGTTACCGAGGAATATGACCATAACTTATTAAAGGCCGGCTTAACGGTCGCAAGCATTGGTTTGAGCTATTATATATGGCGATGAACAACCCCTACGTAGCTGGAGTAGATTGTGTCTATACGACTTACACAGGCGAGAAAAAATACACCCAAGCCGCTTGGGTTGATGTCGCCGGAATGTCTGTAGACTTGAACTACTCAGGGAAGAAGTTAATCCTTTGTAGTATTTGCCTGGGGTCTGTGAGTCATGCCAACGTCGGCTTTCGCTTCCTGGATGCGAACGGCGTACTACAGCCTATGCGTGCGAAGACAAACAACAGGGAGCCTGTGCATTTTTCCACAGAGCCAAACACCAACAGCGCCGAAAATCTATCGGTTTGGACTTTCCACATGGTCGCCGATTGCCATGGGAAGGTAAAGCTGCAAATGCGTGTAGATGATACGGGGAGTGTTTGCGTAAATAGCATAGAAAATCAAAGAGATGAAAAATATAACCACGCAACCATTAGCACTCTTACGGTAATGAGTCTCTAGAAGCAAATTTATTTGCTGGTATATATGAACCCACACGCGAAGGAAGATTGGTTTTTACATTACCTAAGGGAAGAGGGGTACGGACCCAACAATGATTGGGTTGACACTGAATTGTGGGTGAAGGTTGGAGGCTTAGGATTGATTATATGCACCATTAGCATTGGTGTGGCGGATGAATACGGTATTGGGTTTAGGATCGTAGATGAGAATAACCATCCGTTGCTGCCTTACAGGACGAAAAAAAATAAAAGGGATCCAGCCCATTTTTCATATGAGCCCCGCAGGGGTCAAGAAGATATGGCGCTGATAACTTTTCATATGATGGCTAATTGTCAATACGCAAAGCTTCAGATTAATACAGGTACGTCAACTACGTCTACTATTTACGCTTTAATAAATGCTATTTATTCAGGATCCAACACTCCTCCGACTGATGCTATTTGGAATCATAAGCCCATTAGCACTATGACTGCCATACCCTTAATACCGCATTATCAAGGCGGCGCGAATACTATCTTTACTTATCCCCAGTCGAGAACACCTCGTGCGGCTGACGACGATAAGCCCGACATAACATACAAGGATAAGATTAACCCTTCATCTTCTTCAGGAGTACCACTCCAATAGCTACGACTAATATCCAAATGTTATTCCCCACAAACTTTAGCAGTTCTCCGCCGGCCCTAAGTGCCAAGGAAACAACCGAACCAAGCAGCCCAGGCAAGCCGGCTGCCATCTTTTTTCCCAAGTCCGTCAGCCCATTGCCTAATTTCTTTACGCCAGCGCCTGTAGCCTTAAGTGTGCTAAGGATAACTCCTACTACGCTCGAAATAGCGATCGCAAATGCCAGCGGCACTCCATACTTCAAAAGGGCTCTTTTTATCTTTTCCTTGGTGGTAAGCCCCAGCTCCTTTTCCTTACCTTCTATTTGCGTTTGTAATTCCGCCAGTCTTTCCTGAAGGGTTTCTATTTCCTTTTGGGCTGCCTCCCTTTCTTCTTCAGGGCGAGTTTGATCTTCGATTATTTCCCGTTGTCGATCTATTTCGTACTCCAAGTCTTCGACGGCCTGTTGAAGTTGCCGCATTTGTTCCTCCGCCACTGCCTTGTCCAGCATTACTTGCCTTTCTCTGTCGATGGACTCCATTAATTCTTGTCCCAAGCGCTGTAGTTCCGTGTCTTTTCCCGCCGCTTCATTTACCGCAGTCTGTAACTTATTCCTTGCGTCGCTTTTTTCGTCCAATGCCTTAGAAAGTCTATTCCTAAAGTCTACGATTTCGTCTGCATGGCTTTTAGTAGTTAGTTCATTTTGTTTAATGAATTCGTCTTCCAATTCTCTTATACGTTCCTGCAATGCTATGTTATCCTCCTTAAAATCGTCAAGTAGCTTAGTAAGACCGCCTTCTTCCTTGGTTACGTAGTCGAGTTGTCGCGTAAGGTCATCGATGGTTATGTTATTTTCCTGTATTTCCTTCTTAAGTGCACTTATTCTCTGCAAGTAACTCATTGAGCCTCCGGCCGCATCGCTTTCTTCAAGTCGTTTAAGTTCTTCCTGGCACTCCTCTTGCAGTGTGATTGCGGATCTGAGGGCAACTTCGCTACCCGGCGGTGAAAGGCGACTAACAAAGGCCTCCCTGGCAACTTCTGTATCCCTTTGAGTCAAAGTGCTTAGCATGGTCAAGTTGGGCGTTCCCAGCGCATTTGTGACTCCTTTTGGAAGTTGGTTGTTAAGCATGCTGGAATTCTTCCTTTGATACAGGTTGTGCCATTTTTCCCTACCCGATTCTCTAACTTGAATCTGCCCTTTGTCTCCTATTTGGATGTCCAAGAGAGCCAGGTTTAGGTTTGGGTATCGCTCTCTTAGGTCCTCGATGATGTCCGCTATTAAGTCCGACCGCACGCCAAGGGATTCCATTTCTAAGTATTCTGGAATGGGCGTGTGGGGGTTCTTAGACTTGAATTTATCTCTCAAGGAACGCATAGCATCGCGGGCCCTGCTGCCATACTTACTACTTAATTTCTCAAAGAGACTTCGTCCGTCTACGTTGTCATTAGGAAGTAAAGACTCGTATTCTTCGTCATTAATATCAACTTGGCCTTCTTCGGTAAGGGGGTCGAAATCCGTTCCTTCTACTTCCATTATATATGATAAGCTCAAAGTTAAATCCCAACGTATTACCTAAGCAGGTTGGCGGACTGAAAGCAGAACGCACCTTTCACCGGGTCACATTCACCCCCAGTAGCGCAAAGCCAGGGGAGACGCTGTACGTAGGCGTGCCCCGTCTAACGGATAACCTAGTATTGGTTCCTGGCACCCTGGCTTTGAGGTTTGACCTAGCGGTGCAGCCCAGCACTAAGGACAAGCGCTATACCGTCAATAATGTGGGTAGGAACCTCGTCTCTAAGATGAGAATCAAGTTCGCCGGGGAATCCTTGCTGGACTTAAATAGGTACGACCTGTTCACCACGTATAAGGATCTGTGGCTAACAGCCTTCGACCGTGCACAAAAGATAGAGCAGGGAATTGGAAGCGTTATCCTTCGTAAGCTTCGCAGCGATACTAACCCGGCGCCTACGGACTCCAGTGGAGCAACCGCAGTAGCAGACGCGACGAGGGTAAAGACCGCCTATGGTAGCAAGTACGTTATCCCTTTGGATTTCGAAGTAATTACGAACCATGGTGTGTACTACCCAAGACAGTTATCCGAGTTACAGTTTGAAGTAACGTTAGCGGACACTACGAACGTCATAGGAGGAATGGACAGCGCAATTAGCGGGGCTGTTGATCCCTACAAGATAACTAACTTGGAATTACAGTACGAGACAGTCTACTCTGAGGAGCTGGCTCGAAGTGCGGGTATGCAATATAGCGCCGGAAAGGCATTCTTATACGACCACGTAGTAATGTATAAGACATTTAGCTTCCTAGATAAGACGGATGAGGTTATTAACCAAAGTATTAACATCCCCCGAAGAAGTCTCACGGGGTTGATGTTGGTGTTTGCTAAGCCCTATGAGGCCGGTAAGCGCGACTCCGAAGCCTTTCACAACCCCAACATTACTAACGTGGGGGTAAACATAAACGGAGTCCCAAACAAGGTCTACTCGCAGGGGATAAAGCCCGCAGACATTTACAGGGAGGCAAAGCGTAAGTTTGGCGACCAAATTAACCCTGAGGAATTCTTTAAGGATAAGTATGCGCTGTGGATCGATATGCGCACCATCAACGACGAAGACCTACATGGTCAGGGTTTACGTCTAGTAAATACGCAGGATGGCATAACATTGGAGATCAAGCGCACCAAGAACACCGATGCGCAGGATGCTGACAAGATAAACTGCTACATCTTCGTCGTCTCAGACGCGCAACTGAGCGTGGAAATGAACCAACTTAAAAGTGTTGCCTATTGATGGCTATAAAAAATATGCTATATATACAATGCTTCGCGTATTTGAAAACAACGAAACCAAACTGCAATGCATAGTGCAAGGCGAAACTTTGTACTTCAAAGCGAAGGAGGTGGCAGCCGCATTAGGATATGAGAAACCAAGAAACGCAATCAGGGAGCACGTTTCTGAGAAATACCAGAAAAGGTTGGATGAGCTAAAGGGGGCCCTAAAACAGGGCGCCCCTGCTAACGCACAGCCAAATTCCGTGTTTATATCCGAACCCGGGTTGTATGAACTGATATTTAGCTCTAAGTTACCCAAAGCCGTTAAGTTTCGCGATTGGGTCTTCGAAGAAGTCCTTCCCGCGCTAAGAAAAACAGGTAAATATGAAAGGCGCTTTGATGGCCCAAACAAGTTAGTATTCAAAATAGAAAATGAATTTGACCTACATAAAAAGGTAGTGGACTACATCCGCAGATTCTACCCTAAGATACTTTTAGCCCCTGGTCTAGGTGAACTGCAGGATTCAAACGGCAAACGCATAAAGTGCTGGCAGAAAGGATATCAACGCGGTCAACCCGACTTAATGATTTTAAACGCGCATACACATTACTGTGGATTCTGCATAGAGCTAAAGACCCCAAAAGGCAATGGCAGGTTATCTGAAGATCAGCAACTACTCTTACAGAGGTATGAAGAAAACGGCTATAAGGTGCTCATAAGCAGCGACTACGATGTCATTTGCAGGGAGATCACTGCGTATGCTGAACACCTACGAATTCCCTGCAGGTGGTGTTGTAAGGTCTTTAAAACCTCGGAGACTTTGGCAACACACTTAAAGATATTTCATAGAATATATGGACAAGGATAAATTTAACGAGTTAAAGTTCATACAAACACACTGGAGGGATTTGCAGGTGGGGGGAGATTTACGAGATAAAGAATTATGTGGTCTTTGAAGACTTGCACCGCCTGCGCTTGGTCTTAAAGAATAAAAAAAGAACATACACCCTTTGGGCGCCCGATAGGATAAGGTACGCCATTGAAGGGCAGGATGTTACCCATGTTATGAGTCATGGTAAAAAGGATGGCAGGTGGGTATTTGACGTGGTTAATTGGGAGCCTGAGAGTCCTCTGCATTCATAAGGACGTCTGCTAAAGTCCGCTGCTCCGCGGAGCACCAATGGGATCCTTCCAGGAATACCTTGCCGCAATGAAGGCAGGTGTATTTTTTACGCGGTGCAGGAGTGGGCGTAATGCAATCAGCAGGTAGTTCACACGTAATACAGTCCATATATTGAAAGGGCGATTAGGAATCCTCCTAAGAATGCGGCTGCGTAGGCTAGCATATACCTTTAAAGGGGGTCCTTATTTTTATTTATTATTATTAAATATCCTTAGTTATCCTTAATAATAATAAATAAAAATAAGAATGGGGTTTGAGACTCTTTGCACAAACCCCATTCTAAAAGGGGTCTCAGAATGTTGAGTATAAGGTTGTTATATTGTTAAGGACGTTTATTTGTCGAGGCAGTTGAAGATATGTTCCTCTTCTCTGATGCAACCACAGCGGTCGCACTCCTGCCTCCAATACTCCCTTTTAGTCCACGGAACGCCTTCGGCGCGTTCGAAAGAGGGGAAAGTACGGACTATCTTCTTATGGTAATCTATGCGATTCCTTAAGTAATCCTCTTTATGCGGGCAGCGACTCATCATATCCGCACATTGGTAGCAATCCACGTCTTCTAAGTCGTAGCTCCCAAAGAGAAACCGATAGTTGACTTCGTGTGTTTTCCGATGCGTCTGTAAACGTTGACGACTGCTTAGTATCTTATTACAGAAACTACACTGTCTGCTTCCCTCGCAGACGCCCCTTTTCAGGTGCTCGGAGGTGTTAGGAAATTCCTTATTACAGCCCTTGCAAAGCCCACAAATGCGTTTGTCTTGATGTTGTCGCATCTTTTGAACGGTACTGAATTCTTTACCACAATCCTTACAATCTTTACTAATTGGTTTCTTTGTGCAAACGCCACGACGAACGTGGTATTGTAGTCTTTGTTTGGTGCTGAACACCTTTTACACATTGAACAGTTCATTTATACTTAAGTGTACCTTAACCACAATATAACGTATTTTTAACTTATTGTTAACATTCTGCAGTGTCTTTTAAAACAGGTCTGCGGGAGCATACAGCTGCGTTTAAAAGACACCTAAGAATGTTAAGTATAAGGTTGTTATATTGTTAAAGATATATGCATGCTGCTTTAAAAGACACTTAAGAATGTTAAGTATAAGGTTATCATATTGTTAAGGATGTTACTACTAAGAAAAAAAGACACTTCAGAATGTTAAGTATAAGGTTGTTAAATTGTTAAGGATATATACGTGTGCATGAGTCATTTAAAAGACACCTAAGAATGTTAAGCGTATGGTTATCATATTGTTAAGTATGTCTGCACGTGCTGCTTAAAAGACACCTAAGAATGTTAAGCGTATGGTTATCATATTGTTAAAGACTATTATCTTTTTTTAAGAAAAGAAATAACCTTATTCTTAGGTATCTTCTTAAAAAAAGAAATGATAGTCCTTAACAATTTAACAACCTTATACTCAACATTCTTGAGTGTCTTTTAAAGCAGCACACTTATATATCTTTAACAATTTAACAACCTTATCTTCAACATTCTTAAGTGTCTTTTAGGTGACTTACACAATTTACATAGGATATCGCGCATGGGTCATTTAAAAGATACCTTAGAATGTTAAAGATAAGGTTGTTAAATTGTTAAGACTACTATTTTAAGAGATGTCTCAGAATAAGGTTTGCGTAAATCCCATTCTTAATGAAAACAGCACATCTTTAACAATTTAACAACCTTATACTCAACATTCTAAGGTGTCTTTTTTCTTAGGAGTAACATCTTTAACAATTTAACAACCTTATCTTTAACATTCTAAGGTGTCTTTTAAACGACACATGCAGACATCTTTAACAATATAACAACCTTATCTTTAACATTCTGAAGTGTCTTTTAAGCAGCACGTGTGTATATCTTTAACAATTTAACAACCTTATCTTTAACATTCTAAGGTGTCTTTTAAATGACTCATACGTATATCTTTAACAATTTAACAACCTTATACTTAACATTATGAAGTGTCTTTTAAACAGCACACGCAGACATCCTTAACAATTTAGCAACCTTATACTCAACATTCTGAGGTGTCTTTTAAACGGCTCTACAGGGGATATCGCATAAAGTCCTTAATGCTTTCTTTTGCCCAACCGGCCATCGTCAACAAGGCACCAAACCTCTCCGCGCGCTTCAGACCGCACATTTCATCGTACAATTCCTGCACGCGCTCCCGCAGCCGATCGATCTCCTCCCTTTGCATTTCTATGGTGTCTCTTTTATCTTTTGCGTCGCCGGCAATCCTTCTTACTGCGTCCACTGGGTCCATCGTATATATAATGGATCCGAACCATATTCCCTGCAATGCTCTGATAGTAGGACCCACCGGCTGCGGAAAGACCCAGTTCGTCGTGGAGCAGCTATTAGGACCCTTTAGATACCGTTTCGACTACATAGTGCTGCTTTGTCCCACCTACGTGAACAACCGCACCTGGGAAGGCATAGGAGTGAAAGATGACGACTTCTTCGTAGATATCTTAGACCCTAACGAGGTTATCCAGCCATCTTAAGTTTTGGCACAAGCAATTCCCCAAGGACACGCAGACGCTCCTCATACTGGATGACATCGCCTGTGGGGACGACGTAAAAAGACGCACTTCCGAATTAGTGAAGCTCGCCTTTAGCGGCAGACACGACAACATCAGCGTTTGGTTGCTTTCCCAGCAGCTTACCAGCGTCTCTAAACCCTTTAGGGAAAACATAGGCTCCCTGGTCGTCTTCTACACTCCGAGCCGGAGTGACCTGGAAACCATATTAAGCGACTACGGCGGTGAGATATCCAAGGAACAGTTGCATGAATACATGCGGCATTTAAAAACGCACCAACATTCCAAGATGATCTTCTCTTTGAGGTTTCCGTATTCCATTAACATATATGGACATTGAGCAGCTCTTAGATGAAGTCCCCACGCAGCTAGATGAAAGTAACCTTAAGGAACAACTCAACATCCTGGTGTCTTCTGGGAAGTGTAAAGAAATGATAGGCAAGGAACTTACCCATGAGCAGGTTAATAAGTTGTCAGAAGAGGAAGTCAAGAAATTCCATAAAAGGTACGAGGCTGCCCTTGCAAGTAAGACCACGGACGCCGTAGCAGACTCAGCCATTAAGCTGGCCACCAAGCTTCTCGGACTTGCACTGCCCATAGACGACGTGGAGCAACTGCGGAAGGACATAAGCGAGGACTATGTTATCGCCCAAGAACTTAAGATAACCTGCGGCTGGTTGTCCTTGAAGTGCGGTAAGTTAATGGCAGTCGCCTCTGTGGCTTTGCACGTAGCTCAGCACGTCGACTTGAAGGAGGTACTGGTGTCTTGGAAGGACTTCAAGAAGGACAGAGAAGTCGAAAAGGTCTTCCAGGCAGCACTTGCTGAGGTACCTGATCAAGTCGCCTCAAGTACTTAGTCAAGTCATTCTCAGTACTTAGTCAAGTCGTTGTCAAGTACTTAGTCAAGTCATTCTCAAGTACTTAGTCAAGTCATTGTCAAGTCACCTCAAGTCGTCATCAAGTACTTACTTAAGTCATTCTCAAGTCATTGTCAAGTCCTTCAAGTCCTTAGATATAAGATGAGTGGCACCGAAGAACAACCACCCGTAGAAGATACCAAGATTACCAAGGCTAAATCTCCAGGCAGAGTTGCCGCGGGAAAGAAGCTCGCAGAGATGAACAAGAAGAACAAAGCCAAAAAAGAAGAAAAGGTAGAAGAAGAGGAATCCTTTTGGAATCCCGGCTACGTCATTGGCGCGATAGGAATTGCTATAGCAGCAGGCAGCCTCTACTTACAATGGCGGGCTACAAAGCCAAAGGTAAAGTGGGAGGCCCCAACATATCGCGCACACCGTGGAGGTTAGAAAAGTAAGATCCCTGAAATGGAATAACCTTCTCGCTTTGTAATATATGTCGACCGCGTTGTTGAAAACTGTTGAAGAAGCAGCTATTATTACTTCCATCGTTGCGGGTATTGGTTGGGTAGGCAAGAAAGTGCTAAAAGAAGACTTTACTGAAGACCCAAGCAAGAGCTTCGCTAATTTTGCTAAGATGACCGCTGCCGTTGGCGGGGCTATCATGCTAAAGGATTACCTACGAAAGGAAAAGTACCTGCCTACGGCGTAATATATAATGGCTAGCGTGGTCGCAGGTGGAGTTATTGCAGCTTTAGCATTCACTGGAGCTAATTATGGTGGTCAGTATTTGGATAGATTAGTTAGAGGCGACAAAAGCGGAGATTTGGCCGCTGAGAGGAAGAGACACGATTTGGCGCTGGAGAAATATCAAAGGGACGTGGCAGCTTGGAATGAAAAAAGACAAGCTTACAGGGATTGGGTTGGACAAGAACTACCAAGATAAAATGCAGGCGGATAAGAACTGTGAAAATACAGACTACGCCTTTAAGCTTTATGCGCAAGCACACCCCGCGGCATTAACGGGGTTAAGAAAGCCTCAGTTTAGGGATTACTACCAACCGTCTAAAAAACAAAAAGACAATGAGTTGGTCTTTGTAGGAATCGCAGGGCTGGCGGGAGGCGTGGCTTTGGCGTATCTAATATAATGATCGTCTTTTTGGAAAGCGACAAGAATAACTTTACCACTTATCTGAATCCCCCCATCCGCGCGGAAAGGGTTCGGCTGGTTAGTTGCTCTTTGTACAATTCTTGGTATAATTTAATTGGCGGCTTTGTCGTCGTGACTTCCCAAAAGCCAAAGTTACCAGATTCCCATTACACCCCCATAACACTGGCTAAGGAGCTAGCAAAGCATGGATATACTCTTACCACAGGATTACCCCATGAAATGAAATTCAAGAAAAATAGTGGAAGCGCTAATTTAAAGGGCAGTCCATTGGTAGAACTCCTGGGCCTTACTAGTACCACGATCAATGGTCAACTTGACGTAAAATGGAAAGTCGCATCCTCTTACGAAGTCTATTGCGACTTGGTCCATAGTTACAACAATGGAGAAAAGTCTTCTCTTATGTCCAAGTTTCTGCCCAAAGGTAATCCATTTGACCTGGTAGAATACACTCCCATTTCTTTGAGCTATGATTTGTCTAATTTGGTAGAAAGCATAAACATCACCATTAAAGTGGACGGAAAGACGGTGGATTTTAACGGGCGAAAGATTAATCTTGTTTTGGAATTCATATAATGGGCCGCCTGGAGGATAAACTAAAGAGGATTTACTATGGGCCTGAAGGCTATTGGAAAGGAGCGTCGGCTATTAAGAAACTCGCGACCGCGGCCAGGGTATCAGATGAAACGGCTAAGAACTGGCTAAGAAAACAAACCCTCTGGCAGGTCTATCTTCCCGTGCCTAAGTACATTCCCAGGCCCAGCTTTACCGTAAATACCCCAACGAGGTTCATCAGGCGGATTTGCTTTTCTTACCGCACGACAAGATAAGAAAAAAGACCTATAGGTACGCTTTGACCGTAGTTGATATCGCAAGCAGATACAAAGACGCCGAACCCATAACCATCAAGGATTCTGGGGAAGTCGCAGAAGCCCTAGGTAGATTTATAAGCGCGTCTTGAAATGGCCCAAGCTGCTGCAAGTGGATGCGGGACAGAGTTCATGGGCGTGGTTACTAAGACCTTGAAAGACCACGACACTAAATTAGAAGAGCCGAAGCCGAGTACCACAGGGGCCAGAGCATTGTTGAAAGATTAATAAGACCCTGGCCGAGCGTCTCTTTGGATACCAGTATCGGAAAGAGCTGGAAGATCCCTCCAAACGCAACAGGGAATGGACACAGAGGCTCCCCCAGGTCATTGTGGCTTTGAACAACGAGGCGGCCAGGGCTACGGGAATAAAACCCAGGATGCTATGAAGAAGAAACACGTGGAACACCAGTCCTACGTCAGAAGTTCAAGGGCGGTCGGACTGAAGGAAAAAAAGCTACCCCGCGACATAGTGGTTAGATACCTCTATCAGCCGGGGGAACTCGAAGGTGGCAGTAAGAGAGCCACGGATCCTAACTGGTCTTTGGAAACGTATGAGATTTCAAAGTCCGTCACCAAGGAAGGGCAACCCGTGTTGTATTACCTAAATGGCCCAAGTCGTGGATTTGTCATGGAAGAGCTGCTCATAGTTCCTAAAGACTCAGAGTAATGCTGCTCCACGCGCCCGATTACACTCTAGGCATGTCAGTCTTACATTGCCTCTGCAATGCCCCGCGTTTATTATTTATACGATCCACGGAGAACTGCTGATCGTCATTCGGATCGAAGCTCCATAGTAGAGGTATGTTACATTTGGGCACACCTTGCCCCTTTCTTATAGACGTCGTCTACGCATAGGTCGAACGTCATATTTTTTATTCGGTGTGCCGCTTGT